>JAHNEJ010002021.1:0-126335 GCA_022559845.1 Amorphophallus konjac | reverse complement strand
AAATCTAGATGGCTTAGCAATATTATCCTTGATTATTTTTTATTTTTAGTTTATTTTAGTTTTTCTTTTAGCCCAGCATGCATCATGTAGGACTTTGAGCTTAATGATGAAAATCTTCATATTACGGTAATAATGAAGGTCACTCGTTCTTAATTGAGTTGACATGAGATATTTCACTCCAAATCAAGTACTTTATTCTCTCTGAAATTGCTCAGGCTAGTTCCTTGAAAGCGTCCCTTCGTTGGGTCTTCATCTTCATTCACTTTAATTTTATGCAAATCCACCTTGGTTGTAGCACGTCCACATTGGCTGGTAACCGCTCTCCAGAGGTGCCTCCCTGTCGTGCCCTCGCGCACATTTCATTTATTTAGTTTAGTCTCCTTCATCTAGCCAATCGATGCTTTCTTGAAATCACCCGGAGTTGTTTCACTCAGAATCTTGGAAAGATTTCTAACATTTGATGTCAGAGGCGTGTCACATCACACATTGGCATCTACTTATCAGTTCATTCCACTTCATTTCGCTTGTTGCACTTCCACTTCATTTCGTCTCACTCCCTTGCAAAGCAGACGCCAAGGCGGGGCAGCTGTAGACACGTCAAAATTGATACTATGTTGATTAAATCTCATGTCACCATATGAACACCCCAAAGTGAACTTTAATATTTTCATAATATGAAGTTTTTCTATTTTTGTGTGTTTTTAGGACATTTTCTAATTGTTTTTGTAATTTACGACTCGTCGTAGGGCGTGTTTTAAATAATGGCTAGGGCCGGGGCGTTTCTCAAAGAAGGGACGACTGATCCAAGAGGCGTCAGTTTTTAGACTTTTACGAATCCTACTCAAAATTAGAAAATAAGAATTAACGTCCCTCCATGGGTCGTGTTTTGAATTAACGCCTCTCTCTCAGGCGTCTCTTCATCATTTTTAAATAAAGAATGTTTTCATTACTAAAATTAAATCCATGAATTGACGCCTTTGTCCCAGTCGTGATTTTAATTAACGCCTTATTCCAGGTCGTCAATTTCGAATAACGCCTTTCTGTGGGTCGTCTTTCACCCTTCTGTGTCCTGCTTGACCATACCTTTCCTGGAGAGTTCCCTGCTATGTTTTGGTCACCATGTTCGATTGGGGAAGTAGAGGCCTTGCCGTAGATGAGTCTTGCCTGTTCTTATCCCATCAGATCTGTGTTTTGCACCCTATAAATAATCCATGCGTCGAGCTCGCGCGAAGCTAAGCTGATAGCAGGAAGAAACAGAGAGAACAACGAAAAAAAAGAGAGGGAGCTTTAGCTAATAGCAACACAGAGAGCAACAGAGAGATCGGCGCAGAGAGCAGTAGATTCTTTCACGCAGAGAAGTTTTCCTCTCTTCTGCACGAGCCTTTGATCCTTCGGTGGTCTGCTTCCTCCTGTTGCACTAGCCACGAGCTGATATATTGGTTTCTCCCTCTACTGTTGACAGGAACAGCGGGGATATTATCATCTTATCATCATTCATCATCCTATCATCATCGATCAGCATCAGTCTTTTTTCCTGCATTAGTTTGCATCTCCTTTCCTCTCCCTAATTCTCTTAGGGGTTTTAAAAGAACCAAAAGGTGCACACTTCATGCTCTTGTTCCATCTTATTCTATCTTGGGATTGATACTACACACACTTGGCTAATCCTATTTTTTTTCTTTGTTTGTTTGTGATTTGTTTAAGGGTAATCAAAGAAGAAAAACCCCCTTCATCGGCCGGCCGGTAGAAGGAGGAGGAAGAAATCCACAATCATCCCGCATCCCTTTTCTCACCAGGTATTCACGATCAATTTCCTTTTCTTTTGAGGTAACCCCTCTGGCGATCACTCTCCTTATTAGCACCTCGTGCATGCTTAATTCTTTTATTTTTAATTGTTCTAAGTGGATTTCTTAGAATCTACAATGGTCTAGCCCTAGACCGTCACAGGGCTGTAACGGTCTAGGCGGGACCGTCACATCCACCTAGCGGCCTAACGCAGGCCGTTACACGGCCCATAGGAACGCAGGATGTAACGCGCCTGGCTCAGCGCGTTACACAAATGTAACGCGCCTGTCCTGGTGCGTCACGCGCCTCTCGCTCCCAGCGTGGAAGAAAGGGATGTAACGCGCCTGCCCCAGCGCGTTACACGAATGTAACGCGCCTGGTCCAGCGCGTTACACACACAGACACCCAACGGTCAACGACAACGGTTGGAACACCCCTGACGGCCCACCCCAGGCGCGTCACGCGCATGTAACGGTCCGTCGGGGGCCGTTACACCCCCAGCCCTCAGCTAGGTAACAGGGGATGTGACGCACCCACCCAGGCGCGTCACACGGCTGTGGCGGTCTATCGTGGGACCGTCACACCCACGAACGCCAAAGCCCAAGCAAGGGAATGTAACGCCCCTGACCCAGGCGCTGTTACACATATGTAACGGTCACTGGAATGACCGTCACCACCCTCCGAGAACGTTACGGCGGGAAACCATCCAAAACACCGATCCACGCCCCGATCACCCCCGGGTGATGGGGAAACAAAGGGGAATCCATCCCCAAGCCCTAGGCATGCATCTAAACCCCTGGATCGGCCAAAAACGCCGTAAAACGAGAGATCGGCCCACAAGCCCTAAAACATGGGTTTTGCCCAAAAAAACCCCGATTCCACCCGCTCGGCTCACCACGGCCTACGAAAACTCGCGGGAAGGAAAGGAAGTGCACGAGCTGGGGGTCCATATCCCTACCTCCACCGAAGATTTCGCGCACCGTGGACATCGATCCACGAAGAAACGCCTCCAAAACCCCGCCGGTGCCTCCACGCCCGCGAACCGGCTTCACCGCGCCCTCAAGCCTCGATCCTCGACCCATCCTCACCGTCCTCCTTGCCCGCATCACCCCCGCCTCGGTCCGTCGGCCGCTGGAGTGGAGAGAGTGAGAGGAGAGAGTGGGAGAAGAGAGAGAGGGTGAGAGTGAGAAATGAGAGGAAGAGAGAGGGTGGGGGGTTTATATAGGAAAATCCAAAAAATCGAGAAAATTCCAAAAAATAGAAAAATACACCTCCTCGAACCTCGCGACGCGCTGATCACGATGGTACCACTCGCGCCCAGGTGAACGGCCCGATTCACCCGCAACGAGGTTCCGAAGGAATTTTTGAAACACACATCGGGAATCAGAAAATACACGCGGAAAAGCCGCAAGGCTCTTCCGGCCTCTGAAACGACTCCAGATCGCGCCGATCCGAACACAAAAGATGTCCGAAACGAAATTCCGGACACAACAGAGTCGAATACTCCAAGAAACCAGATCTGGGACCCGAGAAGAAGGATCTGAAAAACCCGGGGCATTACAGCCCTCCCCCCTTAAAGGAATTTCGTCCTCGAAATTCAGGACCAAGCACAAAGTCACAGGGGAAGAACACTGAACGAACTGACACGCTGTCAAAGCCCCAGCACAGAAAACCTCGATCCTCATGAAAACACCAATCCTGAGGGAAACAGCTAGACTTACAATCACACAGAACACCTCGCTCCTCGCGCCGAGCACACTGGCCAACAGAGCAGGCATATACCAAAGGGCACAGTCCGGCATCACCTCAGACAACGCGAGAATCCACCATGGTGCCGCATCCACAATCTTGCTCACCGAGGAATCACAACCCTCGCCACGAGAACCAGCTACCGATCCATCCTATGGTCGGCAGACAAATCGCACATCAGCTTCGCAGCCAGTTGACAGGTCGCACACCCTCCTCAAGGGAGCAACCAAAATAGAGCCTCTACCAGCTCAAGCAGTCCTCTCAACAGACCGCAACCAGCTCATCGGCTCAACACCAAGAAACACTCCATGCATGGCAAGCCGAAAGCCGGACATAACACTGTGCCAACTCTTGTCAGAAGACAAACTTCGACAAAGCCCAGATCCCATCCGGAAAGGCACATCACAGAAACGACCACCAAAGGTCTCGCTGGCACACGGCTCTCGCCACGCTCGAGCCCCGACAACCAGCATCTTCTGTCTATGAAAAGACCATCCACTGGTCGCCAGATACACGTCAACGGGAAACCTCCACCGGCCCAACAGGCACGATCCAACTCACAGCAGGCCATCCGCTGACTCACACACAGACCAATGCCACATCTCGAGCTACACTCCTCTCGGACTCCGCATCCGAGCTCGAACATCATCAGAGCCAGGTTTCGATCCTGAGACCTGTGGGTTATGGGCCCACCACGCTTCCGCTGCGCACTCTGATCCGCGTGCACAGCCGAGAAAGCGAACACCGCCCAACCAGCACTCGTCCTTCTGGAACAGTGCCAGCACCCTCACCCGATAAGGGAATGGGCACGACTTCTCACAGGGAACCGCCTTGCCAAGACAAGGAGCACGTCTCGCACGGACTTCATGGCACACAAGGCCAACCAATCCGGGCACCCAATGCAAGACGACGAACCATAGCCCAACACAATCTCTCCAACCAAAGGGGAGACCAAACGCACTTCCGACCAATGGAAGAACTCCACGCTCGACCTGACCTCGAACCTCGCACATGCTGGAAACAGCACCATCCAGCACCAAGGAAAGCCATCGCTTCCATAAGGTCAGCGTCTCAGACACACTGGGTGAGTGTCACATCGGACCATAATCACAGCATCTCTCGATGCACCACTACTGCAATTCCTCGAACTGCAACACACCACGCCAAGAGCCGCAACACGAGCCATAACGACAACCGCCGGCGCTCATCCTCGAGTCCCGACCTACGAAACTCGTGGGAAAGGAAGTGCACGAGCTGAGGGAATCGGGGTTTTTTTGGGCAAAACCCATGTTTTAGGGCTTGTGGACCGATCTCTCGTTTTATGGCGTTTTTGGCCGATCCAGGGGTTTAGATGAATGCCTAGGGGCTTGGGGATGGATTCCCCTTTGTTTCCCCAGCTGAGGGCTGGGGGTGTAACGGCCCCCGACGGACCGTTACATGCGCGTGACGCGCCTGGGGTGGGCCGTCAGGGGTGTTCCAACCGTTGTCGTTGACCGTTGGGTGTCTGTGTGTGTAACGCACTAGACCAGGCGCG
Source organism: Amorphophallus konjac (assembly GCA_022559845.1). Taxonomy (NCBI): domain Eukaryota; kingdom Viridiplantae; phylum Streptophyta; class Magnoliopsida; order Alismatales; family Araceae; genus Amorphophallus; species Amorphophallus konjac. The sequence continues at coordinate 121,267 of JAHNEJ010002021.1, read as the reverse complement.
TTACATTCGTGTAACGCGCTGGGGCAGGCGCGTTACACGTTACATCCCGTTTTCACGCTGGGAGTGTGAGGCGCGCGTGATGCACCAGGGCAGGCGCGTTACATTTGTGTAACGCGCTGAGCCAGGCGAGTTACATCCTGCGTTCCTATGGGCCGTGTAACGGCCTGCGTTAGGCCGCCAGGTGGATGTAACGGTCCCGCATAGACCGTTACAGCCCTGTGACGGTCTAGGGCTAGACCGTCAGGCGTTGTGTTGCACCGAGGTGAGTTTTTGTGTTCTCCGCCTTGTTCCGCGATGTGTGGGTCCTCGGTCGACCCGGTTGGGACCCAGTGGTCGACTTGCGGTCTCGTGAGTGCCAGACACCCATGGGATTCTGTGTCCGTCTTTTGAGGGTGTCTGGAGGACCGTGTTACCTCGTTTAGCGTGCCCATGGGGTTGAGAGTCCGGGTGACTTCTCGCGTGTTGGGCTTTCTTGTCACGCTCGATCGAGTCACCGTGCATCAGTGTGTGTGCGGTGGGGTCTCCCCCGCATGTCGTGGGTTTGTTTGGAAGGCGATTCCCATGTGGGCCACGTGTTTGGCCTTGGACTGCGAGTCCAGTTATCCGGCCTGGGGCTGGAGGTTTCCCGCTTGCCCTGAGATGGGAAATCGACAAGGTGGCTTGTGTGCTGCCCTGGGAATCGTGCTTCTGTGTTTTCCGTGTGGGTGGCCTTAGTCCCTTGCATTCCCTTCCCGAGGGAGTGGTCTTGGCGGTTCGTGAGTTGTCTCGGTACTCGTGCTACCGTGGTTTTAGATCAAGAGATTGGACTGGATTGACGGCCTTGTGCTGTTGCGTACAACGGTCTTGACCCCGAGTCTTGTGACTCAAGGACTGTTGACTGTAATGCGTCTAGAGGACTGTCCAGAGTCCAGTGGCTTAGCGCCACTTGAGTTTTCTCGAGTCTCGCGCAGGGTGCGTATGTGACTGTGGACTGCGAGTCCTGTTTCTTCTCCGACTGTGGTCGCCGTGCGACGGTGCTGGTACGTGGGATGGTCCCCGTACTTCGTCGGATTCGGACGTTGTTTTCTGTTCTCTTGAGAGTCTACTCTCTCAGTGACCCTCCACTAGTCGTAGCTTGCTTACACGCGAGTGGTCCCACCAGGGAGTGGTGGAGAGGCTACCCTTAGAGACGGTTTGTGGACCGGTTGCCGTCGGGCCCCACGTCTTGCAGCCAGAGTCCGGCTGAGGGGAAAACCGGTCAGAGGGCCAGACCAGGGACGCGCGGTCTGTGTGTGCACACGTGGTTGGGGGCGGTTGGACCCACGTCGACGGGCGTGACCCCAACTAGTCACTTGTTTGTGGTTACGTGTACGGTGTTCGTGCCTTTGGTAGGAGCTACCACGCCAGGCGGTTCACCTGCGGCGCGGTGTAAGATGTCAGGGGACGCTACCGGCTGTGCTTCTAGTGGGAGGTACTCCTGTCGAGTTGGGAGTGACAGACTGTACTTTCTGTTGGACTGGACTCTGTTGTAGCTGTAGTTGTTCTTTCTTTCAGCTTGTTGTTGTTGGTTGTCCTACTTCATTTCCTATTTCTTTGTGCCCCCACACTCCTTTTAGCCCTTCCAGCACTCCCGGCTCGTGGGCGGCGGTGCGAGTCTCGGGTTATCGGGCCTTCCCGGTAATCGGATTCTCGGGTCGTTACAAGCGGCTTAGCACAAGGTCTCGCCTCTTCACATCTCAAAATGAGCTTTTGGTGTCGAGAGAAAAGGTGCATTTTTATGCTTATCTCTCTCTAAAATACAAGGATGAGATTTTGAGTATTAGATTTGACAAAGTGCATTAAATGCACTTTTCTTCTCCATGTTCTCTACTTTAAACCCTCCAACAATTGGAATTCATTTGAAAAAGTGATATCAAACGTGGCCCAAGAATAATGATTAGTGCACACTCGAGTTAATTTTCAACCAAGGTGTGCTACAAGCAAACTTTTTTTTAAAAAAAAAAAGATAATTTGGGTCCCAAATCACCCTTGATTGACATAAAAACACACCCCAATTTGATGGTCTAAAAAAATCTAAAAAAGAAAACCGTATTAAGTGAATATTGTTGGGCCCAATTGTTCAAAAATCGGCCCTTTTTGGTTTAAATTTTTTTTGAGTTGTTGGATCGAGGTGTGTCTTGTATAATAAATTAAGGTGACTTATGCCCTACGTTACAAGTAATTTAAAAAAACTTATTTACTTAGTACACATCTTGAGTGTGTATTTTTTTTCGGGTGTACACTAATTATTACTTGAGGTCTAAATATCCATTTAATTAGGTCCCACAAACATGCATTGTTTATGTTAATTTTTTTTCACTTGACTTGCATGATAAATTTTTAGTAACTTGACGTGAGATCACGTCAGATTTTTTTTTAAAAAAAACACCCCCTCCCCTATCAGGATGGCACCACATCAGCACGCATCCTAATACCATCTCGTCACCTCCCCTGTCGTAGTTGCCCCCCCCCCCCCTTCCCCCTCCACCCACCGTGCAACAACGAATGGGCTGGCCGCCGACCATCTTCCTCCACGTCTGCAAATCCTCACGGTCTAGCACCCCTCTCCTCCAACGCCGTCGTCCCCTCCGGCGCCGTTGTCCTCCCCTCCAGAGGTGAGGGGCCGTAAACGTGGAGGAAGATGGCCAGAGGCCGGCTTACTGATAGTCACCGGTATGGCACGGTGGGTGGAAGGGGGGAGGAGTGTGTTAGGGGACGCAATGCATCTGGATTGACACAAACATGGGGCCATCCAGACCGTTGGTCATACACGAACAATAAAGCCATGTTGGTCACTCCACTCTCCAACGAAGGAAACAATTATCAAAATATGCTTAGAGTGAAAAAATATTTTCAAATTCATAACTCTGTTATGCACTTTCTCCTTGAAATGCACAACTTAATCTAGAGTACACATTTTGTAATTAACTTAATATCTAGAGTACATATTTTTATGCACTTTGTAACTTGATATCGATATCATTTGTTTTTAATCTAAAAGACACTTTTATTCCAATAAACTGCAATGCATAGTTTTCATCTCAAATATATAATTTGTCGGATGATGCACTTTGGTCTGTAATATTGTCTGAACACGCAGAGTTAACTAAATAAAAAATGAGGAGCGTTCATTGATTCATTGAACAATGATGCGCATTTGTCGGTCACTTAAATGACATGCGTATTGTTAATAATCTGAGTTAGGTTTAACAGATGATTGAGGTTCACGTGTTAAATTTTTTTCCATCGTCTGAAATCAGTGTTAATTAATATCGATCGATCTAAAGTCTGAACACTTTTGATTAACTGTCAAATAAAACTATGAACCTCTACGATATCTATTGTGATATCGAGATTGTCTTTGCAATTGAAGGCCCAAATATCCTTTCAGAGGAAGATGACATCTTTGCAATTTGCATAGGTTCAAGGTAATTTTGCAATAGCAGAGTTGTAGATGTAATTCTATGTGGGTAGGGGTACGTTTGCAAAGGCAACGATATATTTGTAATTTGCATTGGCAAAGGGGTGAAGTTGCAGTTTAACATGGCAGGAATTTAGCTATGGTTTGGCACTGGTAGGGGTTTAATTGTAGTTTGGTACTGGTAGGAGTCTAACTGTAATTTGGCACTAGCAGTAATCTAGTTGCATCTTAGAGAAGGTTTGGGTGTAATTATAATATGACCGTTGGAGTTGAATCTTGCTTAGATCATGTTGGCATGAGATATGGTAAATTAAGAGGGAGGATGAATTGGGTTTACTTAAAACAGTGTTCGATTTTCTCAAAAAACACACATACATAACAAGATCTACTTATTTGAATGTGATCTATTCACCTATTTCAAGATAGTTATTATTGCATGTGTTTAGCCTATATATTGTGATAGATCGCACACGTGTGAAAATTGTAGAGAATTGAGTGAGAAGCAAGGAGCAATCACACAAGGGACACCATGATTTTTATAGTGGTTCGGATTCAGCTGTAGTGAACCCTACGTCCATTACCTCTAATTTGGAAGATTTACCACTCACTATCCAAATAAAAAATCATAGGTGAATGATCACTCATAATGGTACAACATGTCCTAACCACATATGGTGCAACCCGCACGAACCATAATCACAATCGGTGCTCCATGCACTAAGAACAACGATGCAATCCGCACCAACCACAATGGTGCCACATGCACCAACAACCACTATCACACATGATGCCGCATGCAACAATAACCATTATTACACACGGTGCCACATGCACCTATCACCATCACACAAGGTGCTGCAAGCACCAACAACCACTATGATCACACACCCGCGATCTATATACTTGTTCTTTTTCTCTTTTAGATTTATAGTGAAGCATAAAATAAAAATAGAGAAGAACAAGAACTAGGGTCGTGTAAGAAGCTCTCCCTTAGTAGATGTTGGATCTAGAACATAAGGAAGGGGTCTTGATGGATATAGACACGCCTTGGAATCTTCCTCTTGCAGTGAAATGCCATAGAAGCGTAAGGAGGGAGAAGAACACTAACCTATTGAAACACACATGAAATTCTCTTTCACAAAGCCTCTTATTTGTTTCTTCTCTAGTGGTTAGGGTTTAAAGATCCCATCTTCTTCTATTTGTAGAGAAGAATCATCAATAGCAAGTTTAGATTCGTTAGAGCAATGATGAAAACTTGAATTTTAAATCTAGAGCAAATCTGAAAACTTTTTGAAATTATAGGTGGTTGACTGCGGCCATCAGGTGATCGATCGCCCTGACTGTTCCTCGATTTCCTACAAATTATTAGTCAATTGATTTTAGCGATTGACCCAGGTGGTTTACCGCCTTGACTGGGTTCTTCTTCCCACCCTTTACCATTGTAAACTTGTTTCCGAATTTGACTTTCCACTTTTGGGATCCAACATGCCTAAATCAATCAAGGATACTTTCCAAATGATACTAACACAATTCAATATTTAAAGAAAAATGACCCATATACCCCTAAAATCTTACGAAATTATCCCTATACCACTACCTTGGTTGTATTTATCGTAATGCCCCTAAAGTCCTTAAGAAAAGATCCATTGTACCCATATCTGCCCCTATCCTTAAAACATAAAATTACTCCTATATCTCTACAAAGGGGCACGATGGCTATTTTCTTAGACCCTATTCGTTAACCGAGTGCGGTTAGCGCAAGCGACCCCAGGGAGTCGAATGCGCTAACTAACCCCGGTTAACGCATTTGTGTGTGAGAGAGCGATGGGGCCCACACTACTCTCTCTCGTCGGTCCCCCTATCCTAACTATGAAAGAAACTGGGTCTTAAGGATTTCAAGGGTATTACGATAAATGTGATAAAGGTGGGGATATTAGGGTAATTTTAAGGTGCCATTTGGCATGGGGTTAGAGCAGGGATATCCCCAATCTAATCCCATTCTGCATTTGGTATGGCTAAAAAAGGCGGGGATAAGGGGGGTTAAGGGAAATAGGGTTAACCCCGATTTTGAGGTTAGAAACGGGGACAAGTCATTCCAACCTTTTGTTGGAATGACTTATCCCCATTTTTCCAACCCCATTTCACCCCTCCCTCCATTCCCTCCTGATACCCTCATTAGTGTGTTAATTATTATTAAATAACTATCTCATTATTGTCAATTGTCATTATGAATAAAAATATTAAATAATAGTCTCATTAGTGTTAATCATGATTAGAAGATTAACATATTGAATAGTAGTCGCATTAGTGCTAAATATAATTAACAAGAAAAATTATTAAACAATACCTTCATTAATGCTAATCATCATTAAGAATACAAATATTAAATATTAGTTTTATTAATGCTAATCATGATTAAGAAAATTTATCGAACATACAAATCATTACTACTAACTATTATTAAAAATAAAAAATATTAAACAATAGTCTCGTTAGTGCTAAGCATAATTATGAATGAAAAATATTACATAATAGCCTCGTCAGAGCTAAATATTATTAACAAGGAAAAATTATTAAACAATACTCTCATTATGACTAAAAAATTTAATATTAATCTCATTAGTGCTAATCATGATTAAGAATAAAAACATATTAAACAGAAGTCCCATTAGTGGTAAATATTATTAACAAGAAAAAATTATTCAACAATACCCGCATTAGTGCTAATTACCAGTACGAATAAAATATATTAAACATTAAGTTCATTACTGCTAATCATAATTAAGAAGATAGAATTATTAAACAAATAAAAAATCATTAGTCTAAATATTTTAAAAAATTATTAAACAATAGTCTCATTAGCGCTAATCATCATTATGAATAAAAAATATTACATAATATCTCATTACTACTAAATATAACTAACAAGAAAAATATTAAACAATACCCTCATCAGTGCTAATTATCATTATGAATAAAAATATCAAATATTAGCCATAATAAGAAGAATAAAATGGTCCTTTTTCAGCACTTGTTCTCATTTGTATCTCTATTTTTTACCGAACAAGAAATATGAATAACACCACTCTTATCCCATTGTATACCAAACGTACGTGAGAATAAGGATAGGGATAAATTATCTTAGAATGACTTATATCTATTCTCCTCAAAACTTATCCCGATACCAAACATCACCTAAATGATTTTAAGGGTAGAAGGGGTAATTTTCTCTATTTAAATCAATCAAATATACTTTCCAAATATAGTTTACACAATCAAATCAATCAAATATACTTTTCAAATGATATTGATGCATTCCAATAATTAATTATGCTATGTTTTGGTCATCAATAAACTTTATCAATATAGATTATGGCCCAATAATTGATCACCCATTAATTTAACTACTATAATAATAGATCAAGACCCAATAATCAAACACAAAGACTTTTACTTGTCATCTCAAAAAGGCACAACCTAATAAACAATCATGCAATCCATATTTTGTTATCATTAAAAAAATCATAGTAAAGTATAGATTTTTCACAAGAATCTCTCTCTTTTTTATGATATCAAAATACTTAAGTGAAGTTCAATTTTACAAACCATTCTCATATCAAATAATTCAAATATACCATTCATTCATAACCATTAATATCACCAACTTGTAAGTAAACCACAAATACTTTTAAGTCTTTCAGATAGAATGTCCATTACATAGAAAAAATATCCAAGAGAGCAATCTAATACAACTAACTAAGATACAATGCAAGTAAGATGGACTTCACTACTCTATCCCTATCACTCCCCCTTTTTGCCATCATCAAAGAGGGAGGTCCAACTCTACATGCACGCCTAACAATGAGACTAAGCCCACTCCGAGGGAGTAGTGGGAGGTCATAAGATCTCACACGTATGGTCTCCAATTTGATAGAATTAGTGGGAGAGATCTTCATCTTCTTGTTGTTGGCTAATTTTCTGAATTTCTTGGCCATCTAACTTATATCCCATAATTTTACGGAGAAAGTACATATTAAAGACATTCGATCCGGAAATAACTTCATATGGCTCATTCTCCAAATCAATTCCAATGTATTCAAACGAGGGAGTAAGAAGAATAGCATAGGGTAGTTTCCGAGAGACCCGTATAGCACACTTCCGAATCAAATGAAGCATTAGTGTAGAAGATTAGTAGATATGTTCTTCATGAGACAATGGGAATAGAAATCGATGAACATTGAAAACTTCATCTAGATTTTCTCTCTTGGGAGAAAGAATAGTTGCGATAATATAGTGAACAAGACATAGAAGAGGAGCAAAGATGTTTGCACTCAATGGTTGTCTAGAGGTATATGGAATGTGTGTGGCCATGGTCATCAAATCTTGAGTTGCTTCACGGGAATAGCCATCGTCTTTAAGGCACCTTTCATTGGAACACTTAGCACAAGTGACAACGTTTCTTGGTTTAATGGTATTAACACATTCTTGACAATGGTGAATTCCTCTTGATCTTTGGCACACCAATTCTGATACAATTCTTGGATCAGTATTAGAAAAAATCTCATATTTTTTTAGGATCAACATCCACTATTGAAAATTAAAGATCGAATATGGTGTAGGAAACATGTAGCACAGTTCAAGGAAATCTGGCATGTATGTTAGAGCAAGATGATCGTGGTGCGTCTTCCATAGGGTGGGCTTGAATCTGAACATCATTGATGCGAGGTCTCTTGATTCGCGCCAGGATGATGATGACCTTGTGTGAAGGAGAAGAAGAAGAAGATAGTTAAAGAGTAGGGTTTTGACGGAGAGAAAGATGATCAAGAGAGAGGGAGGACGGAGTTGAAGGCTTGTGGTCGTGAGTATGGGTGGTAGTGTTGAAGTGAAGAAGTGAAGAAGAGAAAGGTATAAATGGAGAGCTTTTAGGTTGAAGAAGAGTTTACGTCTGGAAATCTTTTCGAAAATAGAGAGGTTTTGATTGAGAAAAGGAATGATTGGGGTTGTAAAAGAAGTAGAAAGACTTGGAAAGATTTAGGGTGGTGTTTCATAAAAATAAATGTGATAAGGGAAAGAGTGGTCAAAGCAAAAAAGAAATGGGTCATCGCATTAATTGGAAACTTGTCGTATTGTCGGAAGCGCGGTCGATCGCATGAACTTAATCTAAGCAGTCCCAACTTTCGAGAAACCGCGCTCGACCGTTCCAACATGGTGCAGTCAGCCACTTTTCCCATGAACAACAATTTTCGGCATATTCTTTTAGAAAAAGCTGATCAAGCTCAAATCCAATAGTTTTAACCACTAATATCCTATTTCCAAACATAATTATTACCTACTAAGACCTCAAATGCATGCAATACTTCTAACTTTAAACAAAGACATGCAAATTGACACACCAATGCAAGAAATATGCAGATTTATAATGCAACTATCGTACTCATGCACCGTGCACTTTACACATGTTTATCTCCCTTAAAAATATAGTAAATTTATCTCACTTAATAGTTTAGTAAAAATACCAATTTCTTGGTGATTAGTTTCAATAAATTGAAACATAAAGTCCTCTTTAGTCACGTGATCTTGCAAATAATGATGTATCACTTCAATGTGTCCTGTGCGACAACGTTGAATAGGATTTTTAGAATCACTACGACTGAGTGGTCGGTGGTTAGGGCACCCTCTAAGGCCTCCGCAAACGGCCGTGGGAGGGGCGCAGGGGCGTCGTGCATGGGATGCAACGACAGTTGCAGGGAATAACGACCGTAGGTTCCCTAACAACAGCGGCCATGGGTAGCAGACGGGGATGGAGTTTCTACACTGCACTACGAGGAACACGATGGGGGTGGCTGCGGCGGTGGTGGGCACCGCCGGTGTGGGGTGCGATGCCCAGTCACGTGCAGGAAGGAGCAAGAGAATGCGGAAGATGAAGGTGGGGAAATGGAGGGAGGAGTCGGGAAGCCTGTCGTCTCTGCTGCGGGTTGTGACCGGCTGTGAGGGAAGAGGAGAGGAGGGCGACAGCGGAGTTCGCATGTGAGGTCAGTCACCCGCGGGGTGGGGACGGCGTCGCGATGCTATCAATGGCAGCAGAGGGCCTCAACTACACCGCGGGGGATTGTCAGGTGGCCTAGCACCCTTGCCTCCCCCGTTCACGGCGGAAGCAGAAGGAGAAGGAGGAAGGGAGAGACGAGCGTCGAACGACGGAGGGCGGAGGACGATGGAAGGAGGCCGGCGGCGGAAGGCACCGGACTGCGTTGCCATCGGAAGGGCACCGATATCGACACATGGAAGGAGCCGTCAGAGTCACGCACGGGTGACACTTGGCTGACGTGTGCTTTGTGGAGTGAGCGTGTCAGAGCCAGCTTATTATCCGACAAGTTGGTGTAGGGAACGAGCCTCAGCCTGGGTGGTCCCCAGCCACAGGTTCGTTGGCAGGCTGATCCTGGCCGTCAAATCATGAGTCCCGTATGACGTCAGTGCCTTCGGTTGCGCACCTTGCGAGCTGGCACATGCGGGCGGACTAAAGTGGGCCGGCCCAGTGGATAAATAGTTCGTTATTATTATTATTATTAATCCCGAGTCTAATCTCCGTGTGAATTTGAAGGGGCCTCTTAATTGTCCTTGGTTGATGTTTGGAAGCGCTATGGAAAAGGTGGATTTTCAAACAAGGGAATGTGAGAGATTGTCAGGAACACAGTCGAATCCATTTTTTTTATTTTTTTTATTTTTTTTCTTGAGAGAGAAATGTCAATTTTATGGGATTCGTCTAGTTAGCACGGGATGGTTGTCCTTCAATATTGAACACAAATTTTCATGGGTCTGACATCAAAGATTAGATTATATCTCTCGATCTAATCTACCCTATATCAATAAGTCCCATCAAAAAGTAAGGGATTTTTATAGATAAATTATTATTATAAGTAAATTTATAAAAAATTATTCTTAAAAATATATTGACAAATATATCAATGCGTAAAATTAAATAATACATAGATATCATGTAAAATCATTTAAACATGATTTTCTACAAATTTTTGATAAAAAATGACGTGTCTATAAATAAAACTGATATATTTACATTATGATTTTATGCAGTGATATGTCTACTAATATATTCTCAATAGTGATTATTTTATAAATTCATATTTAAGAATAATTTATTTATAAAAATCTCTAAAAAAATAAATGAGCTTATTTTGATAGGATCTCTAATCGAGAGCCGTTCAAATCGTTTGGGGTCGATTTTGAAAATGGGGTGGGGTGACTTACTCGCTCCCCACCGCGCGAGTAAGCCACCCAACTCTGGTTAAGGAGAGATGAACGTGAGAAGAGTGAGTGGAACCCATCGCTCTCTCTCTTTCGTCGGGTTGGATAGCCCAACCGATTATCAAACTTACCCTTGATGACTGAGATGGTCGTACGACTTGGTGATATAATCTAATATTACTGCTGTCAGACTCGTGCCAACTCCATCCAACAATGGTCCATGATTACTCAGCTAGCAACATCCGTACGCATGTCGTCTCACATAAAAATCCTCGTTTCATTCTTCAGCCAATTTGGGGACGATGGCAAAGTGTGGCAAATTGTATCCACCTCTCCGCATTTTTAGAATGGGAAATCGAAAGCACCTAACCTTCAGTTGAGAATGCTTCAATTATTATTATTTTTGGGTCAAGTGGCACGGACCACAGTCGACCGGGACTGAGAAAACCTGCAAAGCGATAAACAAGAGAGGGGTTCGAAGATGGAGAGAGGCACTCAAGATAATCTCTATGCGTATCTGAGAGACGCCTACACACTGCACTCCATAGATGGAAGCGCTCCCGGACAGGAAATCCCAAGAGACACGAGATCAAGTTCGCACCCCCCCCCCCCCCCCCCCCCCCCCCCCCCCCTCACGGGAGATGGGGGGAGGGTCACCGTTGTGGCAAAGTCGCTCGGTCGTCGAGAATGCTCCAAGAACTATCAAAATTCTAACGAGAGAAATGTTTATTACTGGTGTAGGAATGTAAGTTTATTATCCATCTTATCTCTCATTGGATCACATATACAATGTGTGGACTCTACTTTTTATCAATTTTACACATATTTTTAATGAGATTTTTAATGCTATAAAAGTGACAAATAAATTATTTAAAAATAAAAAATAATTATTTAAGAGTGACAAATAATTATAAAAGGGTGACAAATAGTTAACACATGTCAATTTTCGTATGTGTCTTAGACGACGAATGAGACTTCCAATACTATTTAAGGGTGACAAATAACTATTTAAAGGTGAAGAATAATTATATAAGGATAAAAAATAGTTACGTAAGGGTGTCAAATAGCTCAGTTTCCGCGTATTCTCGAGACGACGAATCATACTTCTAATCCTATTTAAGGATAACAAATAACTATTTAAGAGTAACAAATAATTATGTAAAAGTGACAAATAATCCACTCCGGTCAATTTTTAAGCATTCCCGAGTTGACAAATGAGATTTTCAATATTATTTAAGAGTGACAAATAACTACCTAAAAATAAAAATAACTATCTAAAGATAACAAGTATCCGAACAAGGATGACAAATAGATGTAATTATACATAAATATTTAAGAATTATTTAAAAAAATTAATGGATGAGACTCACATATTAATAACATGAATCGATAATACATTAGACACAGATAATTTTTCTACCCGTCCAAGAGGGTAGCTAGCAATTTCTCTTCTAACAATTTAAATGCCGAACATTACGATAATTTTTAGGGAGAGTAGTTGTGTTAACTCGAACGGGTGACCCTGAGAACGTTTTGATTTTTTATGGCGTACGAGTGGAATTCCCCTGCATCACTTTGGCCACTGATGTCAGTCCACTGCACGCAACCAAACCAACAAAAGCACATCACGGGGATTGTGGAAGGAAGCTTCACGGGCAAATGCAGTGCCTACGCAACAGGAATATAATACCCAGGGACTTCCTCGAAAGATAATAAGCCAAAAGGCGAAGGGCAGTAGGGAAGGAAGGAATATAATACATGAGAGATGTCCTCGAAAGATACTTGAGGATCCGAACATGTTGTTTCTAGTTTTACATCATCCTAGGCATTCATGCACTTACAATAGTTTACACCAATGTCCTGGACTGGAAGATCCCAGAGACAAATGCTTAACTACTCTACCAAGCAATGCTACAACTTACAGCCACTTTCCACCTTCAAATCTTACAATACATGTCATCATGTGATCGATGCGGTCCTACTATGAACATGGTGGACTGGTTCTGGCAAAACCCCTAAATCTAGATGAAAAAAAAAAAACAGCATTCAGACAACAGAAAGGGAAAAAAAAACCGAAGAGTTACCAGGAACTGAGCTAAGAGGAAGAAAGCAATGAGCTAGAAAAAGAGATCAACCATCTAAGTCCGCTGGAAAACTTTCTTGGCAGCCTCAACTGTCTGTTCAATGTCCTGGGATGTATGTGCCAAACTCGTGAAACCCGCCTCAAACTGTGATGGAGCGAAATATATACCTTCTTCCAACATCCCCCTGTAAAATCGCCCGAACTTGGCAGTATCACTCTTCTTCGCATCGTCGAAACTATATACTGGCCCTTCCGTAAAGAAAAAGCCGAACATTCCGCGGATGAATCCTCCTGACATTTCATGTCCAGCATCTTTCCCAGCATCTAGAATCCCATTAATAAGATCACCAGTGATCTTGTCTAGGTAGTCATAACATCCAGGCTCCTGTAAGCGCCTAAGAGTCTGAATCCCAGCGGTCATTGCCAGAGGGTTCCCGCTCAATGTCCCAGCCTGGTACATGGGACCTGCTGGTGCGACCATTTCCATGATATCCCTTCTTCCACCGTAAGCTCCAACTGGGAGGCCGCCCCCAATAATTTTCCCCAGTGTTGTCAGGTCAGGAGTTATGCCAAAGTATTCTTGAGCACCACCATAAGATAGCCTGAATCCAGTCATGACCTCATCAAAAATGAGAAGAGCACCATTCTCTTTGGTGATCTGGCGGAGAGCAATTAGGAACTCAGGTTTTGGTCTGATGAAGCCAGCATTTCCAACTACTGGTTCAAGGATCACTGCAGCGATCTCGCCTTTGTGTGCTTCAAAGAGGTTCTTCACAGTTTCAACGTCATTGAATGGGGAGGTTAGAGTCTCTGAGGTGGCAGCTTTAGGTACACCTGGTGAATCAGGGAGGCCAAGGGTGGCAACTCCACTACCAGCTTTGACAAGAAATGAATCTGCATGACCATGGTAGCAACCCTCAAATTTGATGATTTTTTGGTGGCCAGTGAAGGCACGGGAAAGGCGAATTGCAGCCATGCAAGCTTCTGTGCCAGAATTAACAAACCGAACCATCTCGATGCTTGGCACAGCCGCAATCACCATCTCAGCCAATATGTTTTCCAACAAGCATGGCGCACCAAAGCTTGTACCTTTCTTCAGTGTATCAATCAATGCTGCATTAACCTGAAAGTGATGATTTAACCAAGAAACTTCAGCTCTTTCTACATTGTGGTCTCTGTTACATTTAAATGTGGACAGTGCAGGTAACGGTTTGTGACCAACACTGCCATTTTTTTTTTCCAGAAGAGGTTGTGGATGGCAATAATTCGGTGTGAAGATTAGAGCAGATAAAAGAATTTGTGTTACAGGCCAGAAATTATTAGAAAAATATTGCACAAAATGAATATACATCATGATCCACTTGTCTTACTTAGCTATATGCATAAAGGAGCTTATCTTACTTGTTATGAATGACATGTCTGCTCACAGCTACATCATGTCAGTCAAGATCAGAAAATGATAATCATCCTTGTTTAAAAATCAATGATGAAAATTGCCCAATAAAACCAGTAACATTCATTAATTTTCACCAATTGTCAGGCAACTCTCCAGTATGCAACTATCTCCTATGTGCTTCCAAGTGTGCTTTACCATAAGAGAAAGGACATGATATCTTGTAAGCATGTGGGCCGTCTCGGTCCTGTTTCACTAGGATGGGCTTGAGCTAGATTCTCTACCTCTCCCAGACTGGTTTTTAATTTGCATTCATTTGGTTTAAAGCAAATCTATCTTTGAAATATAGTATTAACCTAATCTGGGTGATAGAGGATCAGAGATGAGCTCTCTCCTCAACATGATAATCAGGTTTGGAATACCAGAGGTTTTAATTGATTCAATCATACACAATGCCTTCAGAAGAGTAAATGGAGGTGGTCATTTGATTCAAGAAAGTAGTATACAGTTTGAGAGTTGGCTAGAAGAGGAGAAGCAACCAGGCTTGTAATTGAGAAATACATAAAGATTGTCAAGTGTTTCCTAGCAGCCAAGCCATACTGAGTGGAATGAGTCAAGAATGCAGGGGCTGCAAGATCAGAACTCTGTTGAGAAGTCACATGCCATCAGGGATTTCAGAAGTAAACACTTGTGGATGTGTTGGGGGAAGGAACATGAGAAAGTAGGAACCTTGATGAGGATATTCCCATTGTAATCACTGTTGTTCAATCTTTAGGTAGAGAGGACAAGAGAGCTGTTTTATTCCCTTTTGGTTTCTAACTTTCTTTAGTGCATAAAGGTGTTATGTTGATTGGCGGGTGTGTAGGGAGGGCGAGGAATTTCTCTTTCCTCACATAGTCTGTTGTTGGCATCACGAAATATTTTTCCTTATTGGTTTCATAAATTTCTTACCGATCCTTTTAGAGAGAAAAAAAAGAGAAAATTTATGAAAATGCACATCGAGGGGGCTGTATAGATCGTCTGTGCGGAGTTTATTCCATCGGTGCGCATCATATCAGACGATTTAGATTCGAGTGCTAGACATTTTCTCACTGAGCACAGTCAATGTTGATTTACATCAGCATAATATCCAAACACCCTTGTTTAATTGTCAAAGAGAGTCCTAAAGTCTCTTACATAGGTTCTGAGATCAAGGGCATACTAGCTTGCATGGCTCAAGATTAATGCTCACTCACCACCAAAATGTTAATAGGATTAGGGTGTCGTCAAAGGCCACCGGGTTGGGCGAGAAACCTTGTAATTCGAGGATATAACCGCAATTTTGCAGAGGCCATAGCCATTTTCGGAGCATTGAAAGGCTTATGAACTCCAAGGGTACTTTGGTAATTCTTGATTTTTAGGGGTATTTTGATAATTTTACCAGGTCAAGGGGCATTTCTGAAATTTCCGGGTTAGAGTTAGATTATGGTGTGATCTCTAACTTTCGAGGGCATTGAGGTAATTTTCGAGAGGTTTTGAAGGCTCTTAGGCCGTTTTTAGATCACAAGGGTATTTTGGTAATTTGCTCTCCAGAGACCAATGGTTGGGGTTTAGTGGTACTCGGGCGTGAACACAGCCGGGCAGCCCCCATGGGTATTGGGATATGCTTGCAGCTAGAAGGAAGTGCACGCATGACCATCCCTACTGAGACAAGGGTACATACGCAATTTCGCTGGTGTGGACACCAAAAATTGCACACCCAGATATCCTGTTCGGCCCGGCATCAACAACAGAGCCGAGTGAAGAAGCCCCGGAGAGACTGGTCATCCGGATTCTCCGAACATGCACACACTGCCGTGAGGCTGTCTCCAGAGTCACGACAGTGAAGAGAAATCAACCACCAAGAGCCCCACAATCCATGGACCTCGGAGAAAATCAAAGGGGCCACAACTCGCGCTCACAACGGGCTCAGAACCGCCCATTTAACCCTTCAGCGGCACGCCCCCAATGGCCTTCAGCGGCACGCCCTTGAGCTGTTCAACGACACGCCCCTTGCCCTGCTCAGCGGCACGCCCTTGGGCTGTTCAACAGCACAGCCCCTGGCCTCCAGCGGCACGCCCATTTGGGGCTTCAGCGGCACGCCCTTTTGGCCCTCCTGCGGCACACTTATTGAGCCCGTCAGCGGCACAGCGTGAAGGCGTTTCAACGCCCGAACGACGTGACGCCCATGCCCTACGTATCCTTAGCGCGCAGTGACCTGTCCGAGGTGTCAACCAGAGGTTGGGCCACGCAGGCTACTCCCCTGACATCCAGGACGGGAGAAGTCAAACCCCATCATGACTAGCCGCTTCCCGCCTCCGACTGCCGTGCTCGAGGGCTCCCGCTGCTGGGAGTATAAAACTACTCCCATTCCGGCGAAGAGAGGACATACACAAACAGACGGGGAGAAGAGATACGAGGAGAAGAGACGAACAGAAAAAGCCACCTACGAGAAGAAGGAGAAGAGAGAAGAGAAGGGCGAGGGCTCCGACGCGGAGTCTTCCAACAACCACCAGGCAAAGAAAAGAGAGTAAGAGAGAGAGAGGGCTTGATGTAGCAGGGGAAGGTGGGGGAAAGAGCAGTGGACGATCGTCCCTGCTTCGATCCCCAACACCTCCGCCTCTTTTGTTCTTTGTTTTCTCCCTCTCCGTTCTTCTGTTCTTTGGTTTTCTTTCTTACTTGTAGCCTTAGCTCGGGCATGCTTTGTAATGTATACGGACGGCTACGGCCCTTTGTTCCCCATGAATGAAGATCGTCCCCCTCAGTGGGTTGTCTCTTCGTCTTGTTGGTTTTGAGCCACAGTGCGTTTGATCGTCTTTCCCTTCACTTTCCGATGTTTGTGTTCATCCCTCATGCCGACGGTTTCCTCCGGATGTGGCATCATCTTGAATGGTTTGAGGTCACGAACCTCCCCCTGTAAAGCCCAGTGCCTTCACCTGTGTCCACCCCTTTGAACCTTTTTTCCTCTTGCCGGAAGTCCCTGTGGGTTTGATCGGTCTAACACCCCGCCTCGTTAGCAGACCAACCCTTTTGGAGTCCTGTCCGGTGCACTTGCACTTTTCCCCAGCGGCACACCCTTCCGGCGTCTTGGCCGACACACCCATAGTAGCCCCCCAGCAGTACACTCCCCCTTGGTGCCCCAGCGGCACACCTGGCCTCTCCCTAGCCCGGTACACCCCTCAAGCACCCTGTGCTCGTCCTTGGCCGGCACGCCTTGGCTAACCCCTCATACACTCTGTCCAGTCTTAGAGGTCTTCGGCTCGTTGTTTTCTCCGTGTTTTCTGAGGTTTTATTAAGGTGTTGCCGCCCTCGGGCGCCCACCTCCAGTTGTCGGGTCCCGCCACTCCATGTGGGCGCGTTCCCTTTATCTCCCTTACGCTCGGGTCAAGGGGAGATGCTGCTGAATTTTTGTTAGAAAATAACAAGACGTTAAAAGGCAAAAGGATGCAACAAACAAATGGGATAATAAATACACACCAAAAGACAACAAAAGCAACAAATAAATAGAACAACAACAGATTGCAAAAAAAAAGAGGAAAGACTTGTATAAAACTGCAAAAAACCAAAGAAAGGAAGAAAAGAAAAGCCTTAAAATAAGTAAAGGAGGAGTGGGCCTTCATCGGCACACCTGTTCCAGCCTTCGCCGGTACACCCTATCAACCCTCCAGCGGCACACTCTAACGGCCCTTCAACGATGCACTGTTTTGGCCCTTCAGCGGCACACTCCTTCTCTCCGTCTCACCTCTTCTTCCACCGTCTCTCCGAAGTGGAACACAATGTACAGACCTGACAAATTGATGCACGAACACAGCAACAAGCAATGTATAGACTGTGCGTGAAGGATTGCACAAATGCAGACAGTGAAGCATGCACATCGGAAATGGATGTTCAGACATGCCGTGAACGAATGTATGGGCTTAATATGCTTGTGATAACAATGTATAGACTTTGAGCTGCAGCCAATGGACAACGTACAGACTTTGAGCTGGCCAACGTACAGACTTTGGGTTGCAGCAAATAGACAAAGTACAGACTTTGAGCTGAAGGATGTATAGACTTTGCGTGCTGGTTGCATAGACAATGTACAGACTTTGAGCTGAAGGATGTATAGACTTTGTGTGCTGGTTGCATAGACAATGTACAGACTTTGAGCTGAAGGATGTATAGATTTTGTGTGCTGGTTGCATAGACAATGTACAGACTTTGAGCTGATGGACGTATAGACTTCGTATGCATGCAACCATCCGATGTACAGACTTGATGTTGCAGCAACCAGCCAGTGTATAGACTTTGGGCTGATGGGCGTACAGACTTTGTGTGCATGCAGCCAGCCGATGTACAGACTTTGTATTGCAGGAACTAGCCAATGTGCAGACTTTGAGCTGATGAATGCAGCCAATGTATAGACTTTGGGCTGATGAATGTACAGACTTTGTGTTGCGGTAACCGGCCAATGTATAGACTTTGAGTTGCAGCAAATAGACAATGTACAGACTTTGAGCTGATGAATGTACAGACTTTGTGTGCAGCAACCAGCCGATGTACAGACTTCGTGTCGCAACGACCAGCCAATGTATAGACTTTGGGCTGAGGGACGTACAGACTTCGTGTGTGCTAGCAGCCAGTGTACAGACTTTGAGTTGCAGTAAATGGACAATGTACAGACTCTGCGTGTGTGCTAGCAGTCAATGCACAGACTTTGAGTTGTAGCAAATGGATAATGTGCAGACTCTAGCAGACGATGTACAGACTTTGAGTTAACCCGGCACGCTCCTCTTCTCCATTTGCCGGCGCTCTTTGGAATGTCTTCATCAGCATGCCACCCCCCTTTTTTCCTTCACCGGTACACTATCTGTGGGGTTCTCCGGCACGCTCCCTTCCGCCCTTCTTCACCGGTACGCCTTCCACCGCCCTTCACCGGTACACTTGCTCGCGTCCTTCGCCGGCACGCCCCAGCCTAATAGCTCTCTGCCGGCACACACGCCCATCCGCGCCCCCTCTCCGGCACGCCCGTTCGCGCCTTCGCCGGCACACACGCCAAGCTGCCCCTTCACCAGCACACTCTCCCAGCCCCTCTCCGGCACGCTCTCCCTGCCTTCGCCGGTACACCCCTTTTTGCCCCCAACAGCCCACTTTTCCTTCTAAAATAAATATATATAAACATATATAAATATGTCATGATAATGATAATGATAATAATGATAATAAATTAATAAAAATTATGATAAATAAATAAACCTGAATATATATATATGAGAAATAAATAAAAAAATGTGAAATAATAATAATAATAGTAAAAAAAAGAAAGGGAAAATATAATAGTAATAATAATAAACAAAATGGAGAAATCATCCAGAATAAATACATAAAAGGGAAATAAACAATAAAATATATATGCACATAATTTAAAGCCCAGATAAAGAAAATGGTAAAATCTATGTTGCAGCCCCATCTCTCCCGTGACCCGATGCTGAAGGAACAACAATGCCGCCCTTCCAGGTTGGGCCTGAGTCTTGGGAATTATCCCGAAATGGCCATGGCCCGACCTCGCCTCGGGCTGACATTCAGATTAAACCGGACTCGTTTCTCAGGCCGGATCCCTTCCGAGCCACTACTAAAATTGCCGCACGTTCGGCAGACATTTGAACGGGTTCACGTCGGTTTTCGCCGCGTTTCTATTACGGACCTGTGTCTGAACATGAAAAGACCCGTGAGCAACCAACATGGCCGACGGCTCCTACACCGACGTGGTCGTGACCCAGTATTGCTCCGGGCCGATAGCTCGTCAAATCGGATTCACCCCTATCGGGATTCGTTCTCACCCTTTTATTGAAATTGCCGCAAACTCGGCATACATTTGTACGGGGTTGTTCCTATCTACGTCGCACCTTCAATATGGACCCTTGTCCGAATATCAAGTGGTCCGCAAGTGACCGACAGAAATCTGAATAGAACGAGATGGCTCCTGTCATCCCTGGACCCTATACATGAGAATATCAATAAGGCCTTTGTGGGCTATGCTTGGACCTCGGGTCCGTCCCGATTATGGTCATTGTCTGACCCACGCCCTCGGCCTATAGCTCGCTTCCTTCGAACATGTTTTGATTTTTGGAATCTAGTCCCGGGACTCTTCCCCGTTGCCCTCCGGCACCGGAAACATTAATGATGTCCACGCAAACCCCGTTTGGACCGCGGGAGGCGCCCCCGGTATGGTCCCGACTCGATCTCGCACCAGGCCAATAAATTCGCTAGTTTCCTGCTACACTAATCGAGATTTAACCGAATGTTTTCAGTGTCTCAGAATAATGTATTTGCCGTATCACGGCATACATATGTTCCAGGTCCTCCTGCGACGATTATGATGCTCTCAAGCCAGACACCCGTCCGAATATTAAACGGTCTCCCGGATGACCGACACGTTTCGAACGTCCGCTTCCCTAGACACAGGGCTTTTCAGCCGATTCAAGGGATATTCCCTCGTTGCCCCTTGGCACCGGAAATATTAATGACGCTCATGCAAGTCTTGTTTCGACCGCGGGGGGGCCCACCGCAGTATGGTCGTAGCTTGCTCTTGCACCGGACCAACAGATTTACTGGTTTTTGACCGCTCCAACCGAGGCTCAGCCGAACGTTTTCCGCTCTTCCGAACAAAAAATTTGCCGTACCTCGGCATACATGCGTTCCGGTTTTCCCGCGACAACCGCGATTTTCTCGAGCCGGACATTCGTCCGAACATTAAATGGTCAGTACACGACTGACATGACCACGAATGGTTTTCTTCTCGTCCTCGCGCGAGGATTTTAATACCTCGTAATAGACCTTCCATGCAATTGATTTCTTGGCCACGAGGCCCTGAATCCCGACGATTAATCAAGGGTGTTCCCTCGTATGGGGGATGTAAATGACGCCGTAACCTTTATGGCGCGGCGGGTTTTGGTCCCGACACGAACCACACAATCTTCTGACCGAGTCAGATCGAGCGCACCATGGGCTCTTTGGAGCCCGAATAAATTGTCACTCAGTGACTGGTACGCCCACGCACTTAACAGACGAACCACCTGAACAAGCGAATTTTAGTGCGTCCACAGCTGGCCAAGATTCGTACACAATCACACGAATGTACACAACATAGTTGATGCATTGATAATTTGTACGAGTACAAAAGGGATTGTCAACAAATTGACGACTATACATATAATATTTCTGTGCTAACATCAGAGATAGGGACATATCCTCAATTACAGGAAGGTGCAAGGTGGAATTGCAAATAACAGGACTTAACTCCCTTGCCATCCTGGGGGGGATATTTATGTAATTCCTAATTATTTGACGGAATCACATGACTTGGCCATCCCAGGGTGAGAAATAATTACACAACATAATCTCTAGGGGCATACATGTAAAGCCCGAGGGTATTTATGCAACATACCCTCAATGGGCTTTCACAAACAGACAGAACAATCCTCTCCTAGACTCTCCTGTATGTGTGTCTTCTCTCTGTAAGTCCGTGTGTATGTATGTATGTCTCTGTGTGTGTCCTCAGCCCAGGGGGCTATTTATAGAAGTGGGAGGACCTAAGTTGTCAAAAACGTAAGGATTTGCCTCAATTTTGACAAAGAATGGGTTTTAGCCCAATTCTGACAAGGTCGGGTGGCCCACCCCCCCTTTTTATCTTTTTTCTTCTTTCTATTTTTTTAGGGGTCATTTGACCCGTGGGCGGGACCCAACAGGGTCAAATGACCCCGCGGGGGTCGTGTTGACCCCGCTAGGTCCCAACGGGGTGAAACGACCCCGCCAGGGGTTGTTTGACCCTACTGGGGAACCTAGCAGGGTGGACACGACCCCGCAAGGTCGGTCGAACCCGCTGGGGACCCAGCGGGGTCATTTGACCCCCGGGGTGGGTTTTTGGCCCCTTTTCGCATGCCTTCCGCATTTTTTCGTCACCCTAGGTGGAAGAGAAACAGCCACCCTGCATTTATTGCCCTTCGACACTCATTTTCTGCTGCGTGGCACAGCGAGTTGGTGGAGAACCGTGCGGGATTGGAAGCTTGCTCGTTTGTCGTCGTGCGCCGTTTGCTAGAGGGGAGTTCTTGCGTCTGTCTGGGCCGCGTGGTACACAGCTATTCGGCCACTTCGACAGGTATGCGCATGTATTTTCCCCTTAATTTTTCTTGTTGCGACCCCTCTTGCGATGATATGTGATCGGGCTAATGGACCCTAAATCGCGGAGGTACTTTGCGGAACGACGGTATCGATGTTACGTCGTATTTTATCCGTCGGTTGGTATGAAGTGAAATTTTAGAAATATTTCGAGAAAGTTATGAGTGCAACATCTGTACTGCCACTATTTGTGTGTAATAATTTGAAGGTACAATCCACAACTTCTTTCTAGAGTCTGAACTTCAAAGCTTTGAACTGGTGTTAGATTTGGTTTCTAAATTTTTGCTTTGACTCGGGGCTGGGCTGGATTCAAATGGCAATTTAGTGAGTTGGGCTGACCTAAATATGGTCCTGGCATGGTCAAACTTTCCCAAGTTGTAGCTCCTATTGTCTTTTCCAAAAAGTTGTAGCACCTAATCTCTTGTTTCCAAGCTTGGACAAACTTTATCATGTAATGATGGTATCAACTGGATGCTGGGGGACATCAAACAAGACATGAATGTCAAGGTAGACTGGGTTAGTGCCTCCAGAAACCAACAAAAACCAGCAAAAATGAAGAGTATTTCCCGTTCAGACTGACCAAATTCATCTGTAATTTGGAACAAATTCATAAGAACAGTCAGGACTTTGATCCCTATGCCATGCCTAAATAGGCTGTTGCAACTGGTGAGAAAAGATAAGTTTTCTGGCCAGGTGTGCCTTTTAGAGAAGATCATGGGTGGGTAAAAATGTGTAGATCTTGATTGGGTTGGGTCGGATTGACAGACTAGGTCAATTCACCTACCCAAGCCCAAATTCCAATGGAAGCCCGAGTTTTCTGGCCTAAAGCATAACCCAACCCACCAGATACCATTAGACTAGAGTGGATTAGGCCATGAGCTGGCCTGGCACACATTGCACCTTTATGTGGAAAGCAACATGTTGTTATCCTCCTCAGTCACCCGTGATGGAATATAAGCCAACAGCTCCTCTGAGAGTACTTTCTGTTGAGAAAAGAGTTTGATAGTTATGCGGAGCATGTTTTTTAATGTCCTCAGGATCAGTATAAGAGTTCCCGGCTCTGATGGGTGGTTGTCCCAGTAGCCAAAAGTCCCCAGCCCAAGGTGACGCTCATCTTGATCTGCGAAACACAGAGAGAGAGAGAGAGAAGAGAGGTCGGTTCACAGAGAGAGAAGGGCCGAGAAAGACAGGAGCAGGGATCGGCCTGTTCAGAACAACAGGCCGATCCCCCTCTCACCAAATATATATAACTTGAGGGAGAAGAATAACAGAAGTACCCCTCCGTGAGAGACTGTCCATAAAAGAAAGGGAAAAATTATAATATACCCCCTGGATTCATTGCATGTAACTTTTCAAGTATTTGAGATCTTACATTGATGATAAAAAACATCCCCTCCCATTTATGGCAGAGAAAGACACCTAACATACTGTTTTCAAGGATACTCCCTGGTGCAGTTCTAGCACTTACTGCTGTCCATAACAGTCCAAAGTGCATGCCCCATCCCTCTCTCAGTCATATGGTCCCCACAACATTTTTTTTCATTTTTAAGTGTTGCACAATCAAATACGTGAGAATAACTACTTCATGTTGTCAGTTCTAATCAAAAGGCAAGTCAGTTAGTCTGACAAAGCAAGTAAATAGCTGTGACATTGAATGTGGCCCATAAGGCATGTGCAGATACTACCTGGATAGCTAGTAGGAAGTTATAAAAACCTAAACATGTTCTGCAAAGATGGCTATTTTAATGACAGATGCAAAGCATGCTGCATACCTCGTCATCAGCATGGCCAATGATTGCTGGTCCCCATGAACCAACATAATCTATGTACTCATTTCCATCAACATCCCACATTCTGGAACCCTTGACAGAATCAAACACAATCGGTTGTCCACCAACTGATTTGAAAGCACGGACGGGTGAATTTACACCTCCAGGCATCAATTCCTACCATTACAACTCTCATGAGTTAAATCAAGACATGAAACTGCGAGGATTATTTGTCAATGGATCAAGTTATCAAATATATGCATCTATTATATCAGAAAGAAATGTGAAAATGGGAACCATGGTCATCAGTTATAATCAACAGGACAAGAGGGCTATGACACATAAAAGGGAAAGAACATAGAAAGAAATGTCTACATCCGTTATTTATATGAGAATTGTTTGATGAAATTAAGCTAAAAATGATGCTGTTTTATCAGAAAAAGTCAACTGCAGACAAGCTCTCAGACAGTTAACTGAAAGTGAAAGCTACGGAGCCAATTTTCATGTCCTTATATGCACCAGCAACCTTAGGTACTTGTGCACAAATTTCTGAGTTATTACAGAGGGGAAAAAGGGAAAATGATCGGCACTTTAAGTCATGCAAGCAATTTTGTCTACTTTGTATTAAGCACAGTTATTAAGCATAAAATAGACAAAAAAGCACTGCCCGAGGAAAGTAAACAATACAAAAAAAAACATCGAGTATGCTATTCATAAATGAATCTATCAAATATGGTACTTCAGCAATGGGTCACGTACACGAGTTTGTTACTTTGTGGCCTTTGCATGTAGGGTTAACCTTGGTTTTACATACATATAAGGAAGCCCAGATTCTATAACTGCAGGAACTTTGAGACCTGGTCACCTGAAGAACACACACTGCGGCGCACGTGCACATACAAATAAAAAACAGAAACCGTTTGACTAGCCATGAAGAGAGTATTTTAGAGTAATATTATTAAGTTTGTAACATTGTACAAAGTTTGTACAGCCTATAGTTATAGTTTTACATCTCTTCTGCATTTTTCACTAAAGGTTTAAAGATTCTATTCATTATCCACAGAAATCTGGTATTAGATCATTTGTGGCTCCAAGATCATTAGGGTGGAACTTTCATGGGGATTAGACCACAGAAATAAACAGAAGCCACTTTCTATTCAAACAATAGGTTGAAACTTCATGGAATTATGTCACAGCAACAAGCGAAACCTATTCCAAACACCGGCTGATTAAAGTCCAATCCCATATACATTAAAAAAAGGATAAAACCTTAGAGATTCTCATCTTAAACTAGGCATCTCATTTGAAAATACAAACCAAAACCAGTCAATTAAAGCTAATGGCAAAACCGAACACAAATGACAAAGACCCCAGAGCAGGACGTCATCAAGATCAGAAGAAACGTATACAGCGAACAAAAGCGACGGTAGACACCGAAGAAAGGCCGGACCTTGGCGGCATTGAAGATTTCTTGAGATTTCTGCAGGGAGGAGGACTTTTTAACAATGGAGACCGCCATCTTTACCACCGAGGAGACGTGGCGCGTAGAACGCGAGCGCTTGGAGGACGGGCAGGAGGAGACGTTCGAGCTCCACGACATCCCGGCTCCGCAAACGCCCGCCATCCTTGTTCACCTTCTTCTCTCTCGCTCGCTTCCCCTATCCCTCGGGTCCCCTACTGCACAAGATAAGAAATACTGCCGCTGCTGCTGCTTCGAGGGGAGGTGCCAATGCGGGCTCCTACGCTTGATGGTTGTCACATCACATGCTTTGGTGGCAACATATATATATATAAGAAACACGACATTGTTACAAGCCACTCTAGTTTTGACTGTCAAATTATGAGATCAAACAATAGAAATGAAGTTGACTTCAAACTTTTTTTATTTTGATAACGGAGAATCTAACATAGTGATCTTCAAACTTAATTTTGACACTAAGTTTGAAAGCACGGAAAAAAGTTATGATAAAAGGAGATGTTACAAATTATGGCACTATAACATTTTTTCTATATATTATTCGGGTATTTTAAAATGAGATTTTTATAAATAAATTATTTCTATAAATATTTATAAATTATTCTAAAAAATATATTAACAAATATATCACTGGGTAAAATCAACTAGTATTTAAATATAATATAATAACATCTAAGCTTCGTTTTATTATAAATTTTTGACAAAAAGAGTGATATCATATAACTACGAATAAAAATAACATATTTACACAATATAATTTTACAATGCGACGTGTCTATTAATATATTTTTTTACATATTCAGACTTAACAATAATTTATTTTCAAAAATCTCTTTTAAAATTAATGTCAAGACCTCCTTAACCAGTGTCATTTGATTACAGGACCATTCATCTGAACAACTCTGTACATCAAAAGAATGAAGAGTTACCTGTGTCCAAAGAACGCATGCCCTCAGGAATTGGTAACAGACTTGTAAGTGCACAATCCTGTTTCATCTTTAATAGAGATCAAACTCAAAGACACACTCACGGTCCTCAACCACATGCACCTCAAGGTGGTCGAAGGCCTCAAATGCCGGCAAGGATTTCCTGATTGGATTACGGATGTCATTCTATTCATCATAGCCTCCAAAAGAGTCAAAAAGAAGAAAAATATTAACTCCACTTCCAAGAGAAAAAAGACAGCATTCAGGGAAAATTAGTTCATTAAGCAATGAAGATTGATTTGTTCGACCAATGATACAGGACATGACGTCATTGTACATTAGACGTGAGTCTAGTTACCTTCACCTACAGAGAGCCAAAGAATCAAATTTAGTGTACAAAGGCCATCAACAGACACCAATCTAAGATCTCAATTAGCCATTACACATTGACCTATTCAACAACAATTAACCGGCCATTACACATGGCAAGATCCCTCCCGGTACAACTTTACAGAAGTGTCAGCTCAACACACGAAACATGACTTTGAGCATATGCCTCACAATCGACCGACCGCCGAGTATTCCAACTGAAGCTAGGCATCCGCATCTTTATCTGCCTCATCGGCATCATCTTCCTCCTCACCATCTTCCTCGTCATCCGTCATATCATTTATCACTTCCTCAATTATGCTCTTGACCTCTGCTTTTCTGTGCATCAGATTGGTGCCAAATTGAGACCCTGTCAATCCACAGGTTAAAATGTCAGGTTCCTGAATGTTGCTTCAGAAGCAGATGTTTAAGTTATCTGCAGGCTGCACAGCAGCATTACTTGGTAAATTACGTTACGACTTAATCCCACAATTCAATATCAAAACAAACTCAGGCAAAAAAAAATTTAATGAAACTGAAAAAACCTGGCAAAACATGGTATCCAAGAATAAATGTTTTCCATTGTAATCACATCAAAAAATTAATGTGAAGCAAACATGCCAGGTTCCAAAAGATGCCACCTTACCTAGTTGCCTCAGAATATCAGCGAGGGTAGCCTGCGGTTCACAGTTTATTCTGGTCAGAGACCATACAACCATATAATGAGCCACAAGAATGGTATTTAAGATGACTCACAGTATTGAAATCCACTTCTTTTAAAATATCACGGACTGCAGAATGTATCTCCTCTCTGGTGGGCTCAGGTTGCCCAGTAGCCCTTCCTTTTCCTAATGCCATGAAAACACTGAAGTATTACATACTGCAACAAATAATTGAACTACAGAAAATGAGGGGATGGTTGCAGGACAGGACAGTTATGTTTCATGGGTAACATAAAGACCTACACCCTTGCCAATAAAATAGTCAAACAATCATCTGAGAAACTTATGTTGTTCACAGAAACATTGAACGTTTCTTTTTGAACTTATTTTTGTTCCAATGCAACAAAGGTTGCAGTATTTAAAGGACAAGATTGGAATAAATCTTCAAGCAAGTATAATTTATTTCATGTTAAATGAGAACTAGGGTCACAACGAGATGCATTCTTCAAGCACAAAAATAGCAACTGATTAAGGATGAGTTTTGACCACAACCTCCGCCCTCTCCCCCCACATCCAGCATCAAAAGGCAGCTTTTGGTTTTTGTGGTCTTTGGAGCATTTCACTTCCAGTGGAGACAACAGATTTGCTACTAGCAGAAACTCCAAAATGGGCTTCCAGTTTGGTATATACGGGAATGGGGAATCAAGTCAGGATATATTACCTAAAATTTGGTGTGGTCAAGTTGGTTGCCAAAAGCCACTTCTAGTTACATAGCTGCACTAAGCGCATCCTGAAAGATGCTACAACTTATCCCTTCTTAGACTTTCTTACCTACAAAATCCCCACGTGAACCTATTTTCTCTTAGTAAAAAATAGCTATGCATAAAATTATGCATTGCTATGAAGGTAAGAAGAAACAATGCTCGAGTTTTATGTCACTTTGTAGCATTCTAACATGGAACATAAAGCACCATCTGGCTTTTTGACAGAAAGAGCAAGCTCAGACTGACCTTTTCTCTTGTCCTCTTCCTCGGTCAATGATTCATCTTTCTTGCTTTTACCTTTTTTAGAATCATTTTTACCTACTCGAGCACTGGTTCTGGAACTTGGCATACTTTTGCTGGACTTAACAGAGGCTTTACTGGTTGGTTCAGCTTCCAGTTTAGTAGAAACCCTAGAGCCTCTCTTCCTCTGTTGCATGGAAGAGCTCTTACTGCTTTCCCCAGGTGCCCTTCCTCTGCCTTTTGAAGGAGATTTCTCGGATGATGATCTTGAACTTTTAGTAGACTTTGCAGGAGAGCCCATTTTGACTGCGGTTTTTGCATTAACTTTGGAGTTGGGACCCTTGCCTTTTTGTTTCTGAGCAGAGACATTTCTACCTACAGCAGGCTCCTGTTCATCTCCTTTATCATCTGTTTCATTCGTTTCATCATCGCTTTCCCCTTCTCCACCTTCATCTTGTCTTATATGGGAAGCCACACCTATGTCGTCAGCAGAACCACCTTCTTCCTCACCCTCTTCAGTTATCTCAGCAGAATTCTTGTGTCTCTTTTTATTTGCAGAAGGCATGTTCTTCTTTTTCCACTTCTGACCATAAAAAATCATAAAAATCAAATAAAAAAAATTCAAATCAAGCAAAATGAATGAACACAAAGACCAATGCAATTATTAATAAATGATTTCAAACAAGACAAGAACACATTTTGAAAAAAAAATTGAAAGAAAAAAAATGTATCAGTAACAAAGTTGATGCGATATCTACTCTCTTGAGTACTTCGACTATAATTTCAAATAGCTTAAGTTCCATGGGATAATATAAGGAGTGTCAAGTCTAAGGTTTATGGCAATGTAGATCAAATCCATCAACAAGTAAAAACCTCTAGACACTAGGTACCAAGCTTAACGTATCAGTGAAGTTAAATTAAAAATGTCAGTAAGGACTACCTCTACAGGCTAAATTGCAACTGGTACATACGGGAACTATATCTACCAGCACATTTTTTTCAACTTGAAATCTGAAAATGGGGCAATATTATTGGATTCCATGTTACAAATCTCCTTTCCAAATATATTGCATTTGGATAAAAACAATATCCTTGCTCCAGTAAGCACCAGTTATTAAAAGCTAGAATTAGGTTCCTGGATGAGGATACCCATAAAACTTTTCCTTCATCTTTGGTAAATGATGAAAGGTCCACTGCAACCAATGGTATACACAGAAAACAAACCAAGATGTAGGCTGTATTCAAAAGAAAGTCAGTAGAGGAGACAGATCAAACCTAACGAAGAAAAACCAAAGAAATAGATACAAAACCTCTACCCTCAACAACAGAAATTGCAAATGGCGATTGTCATCTGTGAAACAGAATGAACACAAATTCCACAATCAATGCACCAGGATTGTGACGATATAAATAATGCAACATGCTTCTATATGAATAGCACAAAAAAGTATGGACCCCAACCTATTAAAAGTCAGTAAGCAATTATATATATATATATATATATATTGAAAGTGGGTAAGCAAAAGAAATATTAATACAACTTGAAGCAGCATTTTCACTGTATTAAACTCAAGGCATAAGAGGAGTGAGAACTATGCAAAATAGGAAGGGGATAAGAAGGAAATGCTGCAATGAGCTTTGAATTATCCTGTCTTTGCAAGGCAACAGAGTTAGGTAATTCAGGGAATTAAGCAACTCCAGTCTATGGGTAAGGCCCACTTTAGACCTCCATCTAATTTGAAATCTGCAAATAACGATGAAGAGAGCCATCTATGAAGATCAATAACCAAGAAAATAGCTCAATTTAGGTGATTGGCATGCCTAGGGTTTTTTATTTTTGAGAAAATTCAAAAAAAAAATCCAATCACAGAACTGGGTAAAACTTTCCCCATGTCTCACCGGGGAAATCCCATAATACCCTTCCAAAGGAGACCATGCCAACAGACTCCACAGCATGAAAGTGAGCTTCTACCATAGTTGTCAAGGCGTCGCCTAGGCGCCACCTAGGCGCCCAGGCGCTCTTGAAAGGGCAAGGCGCTGCAGCACCTTGTTGACATTGGAAAAGGCGACCTGGGCGATCGCCTAGGCGGGCCAACCGTGACCGTCCGAACTGGATCCGACATAACTGGTTATGTACATTTTGTTAGAGATTAGAGTACCTGTAGAGATGGACAAACAATAGAGGAGGAAGAAGAAAGGGGGAAGAAGAGATCAAGCCACAAGAACACCAAAATTTACGTGGTTCGGAGGCGATGTGCCTTCCTACATCCACGGCCGCAACAGGGTTTCCACTATGATAAAACACACCCAGATACAATACAAAGAGAGAGTTCGCAGCCCTTATATATAAGGAGATTAGGGCGCCCAACAGTCAGGGTACAAAAGATAATAATGCCCCTGCTATAAACATAAATTTTGTTCCGGGGGCTCCGCCCCCAGAAACCCCCACAACCTGACCACACAGGTCGATTCGCGTGCGAGGGCGCACGAGGGCAAGTTCAGACTCCAAACTCTAACACATTTAACTCTTTCTTTTTTATAATTTTCTTGATGTTATTATATTCTTTTATGATTTTTCTGAATTTTTTACATTTACTTTTGAATCATTTGCATTTACTTCTGAATTTTTTGTAATTTTTTGATACAATTTAGTTTTCTATAATTACCACATAATTTAATTACAATAATTTCTTCATGTAATTTATTTTTTTGTATTTTACATATTTTTTATTCTTGATTTATATATTGGAGGATATATATTTTAGATTTTTTAATTAGTGACCGAAGTGTCGCCTAGGCGACACCTAAGCGGACACCTTGTCGCCTAAGCGCTTAGGGACCCCGTGAACGCCTTGGATCGCCTTGTCGTCTTGACAACTATGGCTTCTACAAGCTCCATCTTGTGTGCCAGACCAAGATAAGCTAAAGTTCAGGCTGAACATGGGATGACAACCCCTTATGAATAAGCATGCAAGAGGGTCAGGGTACATGCAGGTGACGAACATGATACCTTGAACTAAAATTCTCAGTTTCTATTTTAAGGATTAGATGTTTCACTTTTCCAGTCATCAGAATTCATTTTTACTTGGCAGGTGAAACAACCATCCTTACCAATTCCACATCAAGGTCCCAATGCGGGGAGTAAAATAATGTAAGAAAACCAGGCAGCTAAAAGAACAAATTTATCAAACCTTGATATTGTAACAATATCCAATGATCAGTGTTTACTCTCAATGGATGGAATCTAAAAGAATATGCACTTATATCCTCTTCATCATATAGATAGAAAGAGGCTTACACATGCTATAATAAACATGGTCCAGTCCAAATCCACGGATCAAGTGGATAAGACTTATGGAGAAGGTTCCCCCTCAAACTAGCATTGCACTAAACAAAACACCAGGCATGCTTTAGGTGAGACCACACAGCATCAACTCTTCAGTGCGGTCACAATATCAAAAAACTAAAACTCGATTTCCCCACATCAATAGAGGAAAGGTGCAATACAAGAACAGGTGACATTCTTTCAACCCCAGTCCAGCAGAAACTGCTTTCCTCACCAATACTTTAGCTGTCATTTTTGCAATCCATCTACACTATGGTACATTTGTCATACAATTATTACAGAAGCACTTCACCGGGAAGAAATGTGCAAAATGATGACATCCACACTAGGTTAAAAGAAAGGACATCCATGAGGGACAACAGTAGTAATGATTTAGTGACAACAAAAATGAAAAAAGAAAAAGGCAGTCCATCTAATTCCTCCATCCATCACCTTATCATCATGATTCAATTAAAAATCAGACAAAAGAAATTAAGAAGCTGCTCCAGTCACATTGATTGATTCATGGATATCATAACCATCCTGAAGAGGACAGTATGTTTGAGATCGCTGAGATCTCTTTTTCATATAGGAAATAAGCCCACAGTCCACTGGCCTCCTGATATGCCTTGCCTTTGTTCCATTAGGACTGTCAACTTGGACCAGCACTTGTGAGGGCCACATTGTATAATCTAGCCCAGGATCTCAGCCCAATCTTACACATAGTTCAATACTACATTAATAAGGAAATGAAACTTCCCCTCCTTAATTGACATACAAAAGAAATTGTATCTTGATAAGGAGAAGCAGATTAGGGGAAGGTGGTTGGGGGTACATACCAGCAGGTATGAATAGAGCTGAGACCTTGCATCTGTATGTGTATCAGTGTTGTGTGGGGAAGATGGTTGGTGCGTTTCAAATAAGCATTGCTTTAAAAAGCAATAGTGAAGACGTACAAATTTGGGGTGTCTCCTTTGAGGTATTGTCCCCTCCGCGCCCGGAGGCGACTGGGGTTTTGTTCTTTTTTGCTGGTAAAAGGGCCTTCAAAGGAGAAGACTTGGGTCTTACTTATAAGCACATGCCCATCTTTGTAGTTTCCAATATGGGATCTTTTGAGCCCCCTTTTTAGGCCTCTACACTAGCCCCCCCCCCCCAGTAAAAGTGGGCTTTTGTGCTTATTGGGCCGGGGTTCCCACAGACGGCGCCAATGAAGACGTACAAATTTGAGGTGTCTCCTTTGAGGTATTGTCCCCTCCGCACCCGGAGGCGACTGAGATTTTGTCCTTTTTTACTGGTAAAAGGGCCCTCAAAGGAGTGGACTTGGGTCTTACTTATAAACACATGCTCATCTTTGTAGTTTTCAATATGAGATCTTTTGAGCCCCCTTTTTAGACCTCTACAAATAGATTTTCATGTCAATATGATATCTTTCTTTTCGCTGAGCCTATTTTATTAGCAGTACAATAGATTCACACATTCATATGGATTCAGGAGAAGGGAAGGATAAATTACAAATCTACAAGAGTAACACATTCCATATTGGTAACACATGTAAAAAATTCACACTGGCACAACTGTCTCTTTAATCCAAAAGCAATATGAATATTTTAAAAAAGAATATGCTCATATTTGAAATTACTACCTAAAAAAGAACCAATATGTCAGGCTTAACCCTCTCATAACAGCAGGCACATTAAACAAAGCTAAAAAGGATGCATATTAGAGTAAACAATGCATTCACATTCAAGCATGAAAGCATGTACAGACAAACAAGTTCCACTTGCACAACAGGTCAGTGCTAGTTCGTGCCAGCCAGGAAATGAGTACCTTTTTTAATTTAAACACCAGGAGTAAACCCACCCAACAAGATCAAGCCCAAATCACTGGTAGCCCGAGGCACAGGCAGGCCAAATGTCTCTTGGATGGTGCACACCCCCCCCCCCCGGCCCAACAAAGTCTCTAAGGTCAGAAACCACATGAACCCCAGGTTGGTACCCATCCTATG
Source organism: Amorphophallus konjac (assembly GCA_022559845.1). Lineage (NCBI taxonomy): Eukaryota > Viridiplantae > Streptophyta > Magnoliopsida > Alismatales > Araceae > Amorphophallus > Amorphophallus konjac. The sequence continues at coordinate 87,377 of JAHNEJ010002021.1, read as the reverse complement.
TCCACTGGTGGGTTTTGAAATGTACCCATTAAATCACTAGTATCAAGAAACTATAATAGACATTCAGCTGCAGCAGATACATTTCATTGTTGAGAAAGGAAAGATGCAAATGTCAAGCACATGAAATCCAAGTCAGCAGATACATGAAAAATGCCCATCTTATTGAAGACTCAAGCAAAGATAAGCCGGTTAACATAAAGAGGGGGAAAACAAATGTACCTTCGTTTCTCTATCTGACTCTGCTTCTTGAGATGTTCCTTCGCTAGTCCCCTTGGTCCTCCTCTTGCGTTTCTTGCCTTTCTGCATTTGGAAAAATAATAAACGGCATGTGAAGTTTATTGACATGTTTGATAACATAACTAAAAACACGCTACAGAATCAACAGATAGGCCATGGACCTGCTCCTCAGCAAGAAGTGTGTCTCTTGTGGCATGTGGAGACTCCAAAAATTCCAGCAATTTTGCAGACATCTCTTCCTGAAATAATGAAGCACTTAGTATCTTCCATCTTTGTGATTGTGATATCTAATTAAATGGTGCAGAAAGAATGGCAGAACGACCTTCTTCGTAGTGGCCCTTGAAACAGGTATATCCAGAATGTCACAAAAGTCTAGCAACTTGTCTTTTACACATTTATCAAGTTTTTCCTTCACTTTTGCTCTTTGTTTCTCCTGCACAAAATGATATTGCAACAAAAAGTAAGGAGGTTTTGTGGGCATTCTGTTTCATAATGCATGGCCACAGGTAGCTCCATCCCGATATTCTATTTAGATAAATCATACAAAATATACACATCAGCTCAACAGAAATACCTCATTTTCAGTCCAGACAAAACCAGAGAACTGGGATATATTCCTTTTCAGATAAAGTGCCTGAGAATAAAAGAAGAATGTTTAATCAGTATCTTATAAACTGCTCTGGGGAGAATATTAGCCCTGTTTCACTTTACTGTCAACCGGATGCATGCATGCACAAACCCATTGTTCAAAGAGAACAATTGTGTCGGCACCAGAAAATCATAGGAGACAAGAAGAGGAAAGAAAGGCAAAAAAGAAAACATGATTGTCGCTACAAAACCAAGTGCTATATATGTCTAATATTCCTACATTTTGAGAAGAAAAGGAGGAGAGCTGAAAAAAGGGTGGGCAAAGAAGAGAGGGCTAAGGAAAGAAGAAGAAACTAAGGGAAAGATAGCTGTGACCACAGGCACCATGGAAGAGACCTACTTCAGAAACATGTACTGCTGATACTGGACCTCTTCCTTTCACTTCGATGAGGACATCCAGTTTTGCAAGTTATTTGAAATCTATTTTGCAGCTTCAAGTACAAAGCAGGGAATAAGATATGGGAAGTATATGCAACCCTAGGCCTCACTGAAGCTAGACATTATTGGATCAGTGCCATCTTGCACAAGTGGACAGCCCAGCCCCATCAAAGCAGGAACAGGCTCCTGGCTCAGCACTTCCACTTTTCAGACCCAATCTAACTTTCTACATATTTTATGCAGAATAGAAAGACAATGACAGAATGAGCTCCACTCAAGTCAATTTGGGGCAGCCAACTTTAAAGGATCATAATGTCGGTAAATATCTCACCATTTTTTTATAAATTTCAATAGTGACACAGGGTTAGCTGTTCTTACTAAATTAGACTGACTTTATTACCATCTTAAGGAGCTTGGAGGAGGGGGTGTGCATTGTTCCTGACCAGAAATCTAATTTGGATCCATGCATAGGTCAACACAAGATTGAGGCACAGAATGATTGGAAGATTCAAGACCTCAAGGTAAAGCAACATATAGAGCTCAACTGTGCACTAAGATACAGTGATCGCAGTTGTCATATTACCTTTGTTTTTCTGGCAAAAAGTATCGAATGAAGAAGTCGAAGGTTCTCATCTGCTCTCCTTTTTGATAGTTTGAAAAACACTGAAATCAGTAACAGGAAATTCATTAGAGAAGCTCACTGGCTATCCAGCATTTACTAAGTGACCTTATATATATAAGAAACTAAATCCCATTATTGACATCATACTAGCATGACACGTAACCGTCCATGAAGGAATACAGAATGTTCATATAAAGTCCAGACTAAATCACAAGGGAATACAGGGAGATTAGAGCGAAGGACTCTATTATTTCTTCCATTGGTTCTAGAGTGAGGGAATGGGCAGAGGTGCTTTGTAATGTGAATGCCCTCAATTCTACTCTTTTTGCTTTGTTGGGGGGGGGTGAGCGGTTATACAGCACCTTGGTGTGGCTTCTTGTATAGGGCCTTTTTTTTGGGTGGGGGAGGGGGGGGGGGGGGGTTTGACTACACTTGTACACCTTCTTTTGCTTTTAATACACACTGTGGTACTACCCACTTTAAAAAAAAATAAATCACAGGGCAATACCAGCAAAGTCATTCCCTTAGTCATTCTTCCAATAAATACCAATAAGAGGCATAACATCTGCATCCAACTTAGACAATAACCCCAAAGGAGAAAGGTAATCTGGAGCGAGGTTTGTCATACCATTGGGACAGACCGACCGGGATCTGTCCTAGTACATTACAGGTCAGCCTGACACGGACCAACTCAGCCTGAGGCATGCAATTGAGCCCTTGTTTTGTATTTGTTTTGCAAAATGACTCAGACCGGCTCATTATCCTATCACCTATGAGTGGCATGGTACAAGTAGCCTGACTCGGACCAGTACGGTACAGGCCAGCAAACCATGAAAGGGAACATAGACATCAGGAGTTCAGAAGGAACCACAAACTGACTTCTACTTTCTTAAAATGTAAGGTCATCAGTAACATGAATGTAAGGCCCATCCAATATGTGAACTCAGACATGCATCTCAGAATCCAAGAAAACATTGTCCTCTTTAAAAAGTGGAGTTCCTCAAAAGCTAGTGAAGTTGAGTGCTTAGGATTGATTCATTCTTCCAGCATGTACATTCTTTTCTTTAAGCAGTAGTCATGTTATAGTACAAAAATCAACCAATGCTCAACAAGAAGCATGATTCATGTAGTGAAATGTAATTTGTCCTATGAGACAAAATATCAACAGAACATAAAATATTGACTCTCAACTACTTAAACTACCACTTGGAAGGCAGGAGAAAAGATAGAGAATAAAGAGGAGAAAAAACATGCTTATTCCACTTTTGCTGACACTTTAAGTTCCATAAAGACCGTCCGATGTCCTGTTTGGTCATCTGATCATTGGGCAAAACAAATAATCGTTCCTTTTGCTCATGAATCTATGAGGCTTCTGTAGAAAAAAGCATATGCATTGACACAAAAGAGGAGAACGAAGACCTAAAGAGCAGAGGACGGCCGGTCAACGCATGTGGAGATACTGAATCATTTTGCTATGTTGATAGAAAAATATAGTTACCACTTATGTACAGCCATAAATCGCAATGCAACACATAATCAACAGTAGAAACAAATTACAAAACAAAGAAAAAAAGAAGTAGGCGTACCATTGGGGATGTCCTTGAGCTTGGTCCCGGGACCCTGGTATCCACCGGAAAAGAAGAAACAAGAAGCATCAAAAAAGCCGAGTGGAAGATCCCCTCCCCCACCCCACAACACGGGATCGAATCTTTCACGCCAAGAAGGCCAAAGAAAAAAGCACACGAACACACTTCACGGTACACTACCTCCTGAATGGACACCATCTTGGGGGGCGCAGCTCTCTGAGACGACATGACCGAGAAGCGCTCCACAGTCTTCCGCTCCCTCGCGGGCCGGTCCACCGCGGGCTTGGCCTCCCCCGCTGCCCTCTTTCGCGCCGCCTTCTTCCCCGCGGGCTCCTCCTTCGGCCTCCCGGCCTCGCCCTTCGGCCTCCTCCCACGCCTGCTCTTCCCTTCTTCCTTGCCCGCCATTTCCACCGGCTCTTTGCTCTGCTCTCCTCCCCCTTCTTGATCTCCACCAGGCGAACCTCCCTTCTCCCCCTGGGGGTCCCCCGCGGCCATAAGCCCGAGCTGCCGCAGCTGGGGGAAGGAAGAAGAAACCCTAGTTCCCGGAGGAGGGGAGCTCTGAGGGGTGCCGGGGGCGGAGGAGAGAGAACGCGAGAGCAGAGGGGGGAAGGAAGGGAGGGAAGGAGGAGGAGGAGAGGGATCGGACGGCGATGCAGATTCGATGGCCGGGATTCCCAGGTTTTGGGGGGAGCAGAAATTTTTGTGAGGGCGGGCGTGGGGGTTCGTTTTTGAAATTTCATGCCGGATTTGGGCAGCGGGCTTCTTCAGCTCTTCTCTTACCGATCGGGGTGACGTCAGCAAGACTGCCGTGCGCCGTGGCGTAGTGACCGTGCGACTGTGGTGGGCCCACACAGGATATTCATATGGTAAAATAAACCCTATGAAATTATAGGGACCTCGCATAGCAGTTCAAACTAACTTTGTTATATGATGACGATGATTATTATTATTATTTCATTATTATTATTTTATTTTATTTTATTTTTAATAGGGACCTATAACAATGTCTCACGCAGAGACGGGTGGCGTCAGCAAGATTGCCGTGCATCGTGACACAGTGACTGTGCGGCTGTGGTGGACCCCACACAGGATATTTATATAATAAAAAAAATCTATGAAGTCATAGAGACCTCGCAAAAGTTCAAACTAACTTTGTTATCACTAATTATTATTATTATTATTATATTAATTTTTTTAATAGGGACCTATAGCAACGTCGCACGCGGGGGCGGGTGGCGTCAGCAAGACTGACGTGCGCCGTGGTGCAGTGACCGTGCGGCTGTGGTGGGCCCCACACGGGATATTTATATAATAAAAGAAACCATATAAAACCATGGAGACATCGCAAAACAGTTCAAACTAACTTTGTTATCACTGATTATTATTATTATTTTATTATTTTGTTTTTAATAGGGAGGAGGAATTTGCATGTGGGACCTCCCCCCTAACTAGTGATCATACCACCCCAGCAAACTGTGGGAGGGGGGGGGGGCTCCACTAATCAGCTACTCATATTCATAGTTAATTACTACAAGCCTAAAACCTAAATTAATTAGGTACACTTGGGTACGTGTTAAAGTGATCACCCGAATTAAGTCTGCAAATTGTAAACATTTAGAAGACATTAATACATGTCATTGTAAATTGTAAACATTCAAAAGAAATCAATGCATGTCGTGATACATGTATAACTCATCATGCATGCCAAAAACTGGGTTTTTTTGCATGCATGTTCCTCGATCTGTTATGACTTTCCTCCATCTTTGCATCTGGTGCAAATGTAGACAATGTTCCCCTTCTCCTCTCCGGGGCTACTGTTCTAGTTAGCTAGGCAATTTTGTTGAGGTCACTTTGAAATCGAGACCGGAGTAAGGTAGTGTATTCGAGTTACGGAGCTCGAATACGTTGTCCGACCCCGATTAACAGCCATGTGTGTGAGTGAGAGATGATCTCTAGATCTCACACTTTCTCTCATTGGGTGTCTTATCTTCTGGTGCTATTTTGAAATCAAAGAGGACCTTGATGACTAGTGCACGGTCGGATTTGCACATCTCTAAAAATCAGTTTGCCTGTCATGGTTATATACGTGCACTCCAGGCAACAGTACTGTCATCTCATAAGCTGCTCCGTTAGAAAGGCATATATATATATATATATATATATATATATATATATATATATATATATATATATATATAATTTCTCAACCTTTAAATGGACGCTACATTGTTTCCCCGTTGGGCAACCTCTTCCTTTCTCCCACAGCCCATTTTCGCTATTTGGGCCGAATTCTTTCCACCATCTGCAGAATTATGAGAAGACCTCGTGCACCTTTCATCCATCAGTTGGATAACTTTGCGTGGATAGAGGCTTAAAAAAGCACATCTCCCCAAATCTGGGACTGACTGAAGCGGGTAACATATGTAATGTGATATAATCTAGAGTAATGATTATTGCATCACCTCACGGAGCACATCTTAGTATGACAAATATTATATATAGATGAAATATAGTTCATAAGAGTGAAAAATAATTTATAAACTTATAGGAGTTAAAAATAGTCCACGAGAGTGAAAAAAATGGCACATACACACATAGGAGCTAAGCATAGTCCACAAGTGTACGACTAGATTAATTTTCACTTTTAGCACCGCTTTGTTTTGAGATTAAAGATAGCCCGATTAAATTTAAGTAGAGTTACTTTATCCACTTTTTTACTTTTTTGCTTTGACATGGCACTGGATTAAATTATCCCACCCGTGGAGGTGGGATAGGTTAATCTGACTTAAGTAATAGTAAATTACGTTTAAGTAGGTTATCTATATCTGCTCTCGTCAAAGTAAAATGACTTAAGTTTAGACTAAAATAGGGATAATCTTGAGATAAGTCCCAAACAAAGCGGAGCTTATAGATAATTTTTCACTCCTATGAATCATATTTCAACTATCTATAGTATTTTTCACTCTCACGATCCACGTGAGTTGCATCAGAGTTCGTGAAGTCACGTGCAGTCAACACATTTGAGGTGAGCGTGGTCCTGCCAACCACTTGAAGCAATCAAAAGGAGGCGGGCAATGCTTGTCGCAGCAAAGTCAATCTCAAATAACAATGTGAAGTCACTCTTATGCTCATTAGAGCTTTAACACCACTGCATTTGACTAACAAAGCTTTAAAAACGGAACAGAATGACCATGCATGCCCAAATAAGTTGTGACATACGACTCGAAGATGACTTGGGCCCTTCTGGGTTTGGATAAATAAACAAAGAAAGGTAGATATTTGAGATAGTAGACTTTTGATGGCTACTACAGGAAATTAGTTATGCCTTTTAATCTTTAGTATCACATTGCTGTGCACAATAACAATGTTGGTGTGGTGTATTGCATTACTCATTTATTTGAGCCCGAGGCCCTTACCGTGATAAGTCATACACACGCAATGATATAAGACACGTCACAGTAGGTAGATTACAGTGTCGTGCATTATAAAGTAACGTTAGTTTGAGACCGACTTTATTATATAATATCAAATGTTAGACAGTACGAAATGAACACGTTCACAAAATGTGTAGATGTTAAGATGAATGTGTGACAAGATTAAGAATGAACGTATTCGTAAGAACTTTAAGATAATCTCAATTGATAGTAAAATGAGATAAAATAGATTCAGATGATTTGATCATGTGTTTCGTCACCTTAACTCAACGCCGATTAAAAGATGTGACCGAATCTTAATAGATATTAGTAAAAGAGTTCAGAGAAGACCTAAAATGAGATGGTGATATGTTATTAGGAAGGATATTAACTTATTGAGTTTAAATATGAATATAACACTCGATAAAAATCTTTGACGGAACAAGATTCATATAACCGACTCCAAATAAGGCTCTGATGATGATGACGACGACGATAATAGAAACCATTTACACCCCCTCAAAATAGAAACCATTTACACCCCCTCAAAAACCACCTATCGTTATCTGGTCCTTTATCACATGAGTGCTTTTAAATAAAAATAAAAATAAACCCACTCACCTTTTATTCCAAATTTCAAGCAAAACACATGCCAAACATCCAGAGTCAACTCAGCCATCTCAAGAGGTTAACCCACAGTGCGTCAGCGAGAAATCATGGTTTATCCCAAAATTACTTATTCCACGGGACAGGTAAACCCTAACCTGCTTCCAAAGCGGGGTCCTGATGGCTATGGGTTATCTGGCTCCTAAATCTCAAAGGAGCAACCCCTACTGACTACTGTGTACCAATGTACCATCTACCGCACCTCATTCAAGTTCCAGCTGACATGACGTTGACCCAGAGACAGGGTTCGACCATGCATAAATAGCATTGCCGACAAATATAGAGCAATTCCTGCATTCTGTTTCCCATTTACGTGGAAATCGGAGACTCCTGCGAGACGGAGCAAACGGGTTTTCTTCTAACACTATACATCACTGCAGACAGTGTACGTCCCATTCTGTCTCGCAAAGAAGAGCAGCACTGGAGGGGAAAGGCATATCATGGCATGAGAGAGAGAGAGAGAGAGAGAGAGGGCACAACATGAACAAGTACAATAGCACCTTGTAAGATGGTAAAGCCAAAAGAAAGAAAACTCTCATCTCCGCTATGATCCTTAGAGGGAAAGGTTAAGCTGTGATGCAGAATGCCTTATCCAGAAATGGAGGTTAAGCATTGATGGTTCTACCTATTGTTTGAAGGCCACTGCACCATCTTATATCGTACAACCTTCAACCTACTTATGTCGCTTCTAAGAGATGCTTCAACTTCCCACCTTCATGGAAGCCCGCTTGGACTCCTCTTTGATATCAATCTTCATATTGCACAAAGGTTCCATTTCTCCAGTTCAAAAAGGGATGCGATCTCATTTCTCCAGGAAGTGGCAGTAAGTTACCCAGGAGCCTTGATTTCAATTTTGGACCAAGAACCATAGAACAAAATGGGAAACATGATTGGGTGTGTCCTTGGAGACCATGTCAGCTAACTCATCAACGATTGGAGTATAATTTACATTGCAAATATTCAAAAATCAAGCGGTGATTGAGTTGGCAAAAATCCAGCCATCTACGATCGCCACCTCAAGAGTATGTTATCTGAATGATGCCACAATTAATTTATCACACAATAATCAGTGGGGAAGATGATAGAAGCCAGGATATATCAATTGCTGCTAGCTGATAGTTTCCTTGGAAAAGGATATGCAGCTCAAATTCAAGGCAATAAAAATATTCCTTGATATCACAATCTTGAACGATAATGGTTGAATCAGATACCCAACTTCCGATTTGAAATTTTATTCTGCACACTACATTACACATGACTGACTGCATCACATATGTAAAAACTTCCATTTTGCATATGATTAGTTGCATGGCATACCTGAAAACTGCAGAAAGTTTTTCTACAAAAAAAAAGAAAGAAAAACTTCAGGTACCTTTTCCAGAGATAACAAAATGGAACAGCTCCTGGAACTTTGCATTAGCGATCCATACCACAAACTTACATAATTCTGCAGCATGCATCCTATAGGAAAAACAACAGAAGCTCACAAAATAATGCAACCACTTTGTTCCCTGTAAAGAATGATCAAAGGTCAGTTCAACATTTGAGTAAGCAAATAATCATTGCATAAAATTTCATACACTGAAATGAATTTCTTGACATGTCTACAGAATACATGTTGTGGTTCATGAAGAAACTGCCTATAAACATGGTCCTCCAACAGTTATTCAGGTAGCATGAGTACATGATGATGAATAACAATTGGCCTATTGGATAATGGAGAACTAGCATCAACTTTTGACATGGTTTAAGACAATTAAAAAAAATCTGGTTGTCAACAAAATGAACATTATACATACTTTTTGGAGTCCTCATAGCAGCTTAAAATTTCCTGAAACTTGTTCCAAAATGGACCTGTCTCTTGAAGATTGACATTCTCTGGCCCGGCAAGATAAGCTTGAACAATGAACTGTTGAGTTCTTTCCCTGTCATGAACCCAAGGTATGGGGAGAAAAGAGAAGTTGGTTAGTACAATATTAAATTAGGTACGATATTCCTTTTCAAAAGGAAGAGCCACCAGTAGCATGAGGTGTGTAGAACACAATCTCAGACCACAGAAAAAATGGTGCTAAAAAATCGGCCAACGAAATGCTATTAGACAAATCATGGCGTATTTTGAGCATGTGACAACACAAATTGTTTTAATTTTTCAGAAAATATTAAATAAGTTTTGGATAGAAAGCAGGAATAAGCTCCACCAGTATATTTATCAACCTACCTTCCCTCAAATACTGAAAGCCATGAAACATAAGATGCACCAAAGTACATGGATACAAATGGGTTGTAAAGGTCATCCACTGACTTGACCTTGTAAGCCTTACAACCTACATCCCTTCATAAAGGAAAAACAGCTTGTCAAAAATTCTAAAACAGTAACATGAGCAAAATGGAAAAACAATAAAAGGAACAAGCCCTAACTAATAAGTTCATACAGTAGATTGTGGCTATGTCTGTTAAAAGAAGATAAGAAAAACCATTTCAGATAGAACTTTGCTTCAGATTTTCATCAACTCACTTATACAGCCAGCTTGCAGTAGGAAAGTCAATTCCCATTAGTCCAGTACGTGCACGTACTCCATTCACAAAGCGCATGCTACATGTCTCGGCAATAGCAGCTAAAGCTGCCTGTACAGTGTTGAATACGCAGAGAGGTTAATTAATACGCTAATGGTAGACACAATTATGCAGGGATATTTGTCGTGCTTCAGTGAACAATGAGCATTTATTACCAACTGCAGAACAGTGAGAACATTGGGGAAGTAAGTTCATAAAAAATGAATGAAGTGCACTGGCACCAAAACTACATGGCATTTCTGAACTAACGTTTTCAAGGTTCAGACAAAATTTTCCATGAACATATGAGAGAAATATAGGCCCTCGTATAGCTTGATGTGCGTCATAACCCAAAAGATAACCATAAAGATTGGTAATCAACATTTACTTGATAACAAACCATTTTAATGGAAAAAAATGGCGGCTAAGCAGAAAAAAGAGAGCTTACCAAGAACCTAGGAAGCAGAATAGGTGTTACCTGAGAGGAAGTAAAAACAGTGGCTGACATGGAGTAGGACAATGAGAAGAGAGAAGCAAGTCAGAGAAGAAAAACTAAGTAACAAGTATGAAAGTTTCAAGTTTTTAACTTCCGAATGCTACATTAGGAAATGGCCAACATGAACCCCACTTGAGACCAACCATCCAACCCAAAAAGTTTTCTTTATAGACTTTCTCTAATGGAAGCACTGGTTCACCCCATGCATTCAATTTAAACTTTGGCAGTCAGTTGATTAATTCAAAGCTGATTAGACCATATGGTGCAGTGCTCTGCTTTGCATCAAGCACTGAGATGGATATTTTTTGTCAAAAGTGAAAATGCAGACACAGTCATTCTGCACAAAAATCACAAAATCTCTGTACAATCAAATCAACATATAGAGTTAATATGCCCCCAGCCCAATGGACGCCATAAATCTTGAAGGGATATACCCAAAGGACATATAATGGAGATGTTAACAAAAGATTATCCCTAAAAGTTACTGGCTTGCAAATTCTCTTAGCCAAGTTCCCGATTGATACAAAAACCTGATTGTTCCTTCTTTCCACAAAACTCATAAATGTCACACAACTGAGATGTCCATAATTTTCTACAACTTCACTGTGGCCAACTCCTCTTCCATCCAATAACTTACCAATAAGCCTAACCTCAAATTTCATTGAGTAGCAAACCATAAAGGAATGCATGGTGTGCACATATTTACTTTATGTTCTATGCACCACTTGGCAAGTTGAAAATATACATGTCCATTCCCAAGAATCTAAGAGAACAAACTCAAACATAACACAGCTGGTTTTCCCCAAAATGCCTCTACATTAACCTTATAAACAAACCATAGCACCAGGCGTTTTAAAATGATTCTGGTTCTTCAAGATGTACCTGTAAAATGGAAATTATAAACAGCATAGGAACATGCTGATTTTTTTTCTTGGAAATTTCTAGCCTTGTGGATATCCATGTGAAAAAAAACACTTACAGCTCCAACTCCTGATGTGTTGAAGTGTCGTGAAATAGTAATTGAAGCGACTGCCTGCAATGCAAAATCATGTATAATCTCTTATTATCTAGGGCAATGGCAGATTAACGGAGAGAAAACAATGGAAACAAGTGAAGATTGCATGAAAGATACTTAGAAAATATGAAGGAAAAGGAGAAAAAGAAAAGATAAATACATTATGGGGGCAATGGTGGGAAATAGAAGATGATGTACAACTCAGCCTGCCAAAAAGGTTGACTCTAAATATCTCCTTTGTGCACAGGCATGCACCCCTGCGGCTATCATTTTTTTCTTGCATTCAAGTCCATGCCAATGGCATATTCAACATACGGAGATTCAAATGTAATGGATATGATGTTGAATATTCAAATGTAATGGATATGCCATATCAATATCTGAGCCTGTTGGGTGGGCCACACAGCCACCAACCTAATTTCCCTGTTATACAAGAGCTTTTGGGGATGCTCGGAGATGACTGTACACTGAATAGGAAAGAGTTATACAAGGTGGAAGGTAGAGCCACGTCAAGCCTGGGATAAAGGGTCAGTCACAGATTTTTTGAAAAGTGGATGGTACCACAAATATATTGATAAGGGGTGGGTCACAGATGTGCCTTTGTGGGAAAGCACCAGCTGCCAGCCAGGGCAATTCTCCACTCGAAGAGGGGGAGGGGAGAGGAAAACAGATGAAGGGATATCATGAGATAAATTCCATGTAATTGTAAATGAAACCTACTTAGCAAATAGTTCCGGAGATCGAGGGCGAAAAAATGGTGATCATATATTAAAGAAAGGTGAGAAGGTGAGGATCTGGGGCATTTTAGTTTGACCACTTGTAATGTCCATAAAATAGTTTAATATCATACACTCAGCTTGGTGCATATTGTTTAACTTTTCAGGCAACAGCATTGGTCTTAAAACAGTAAGGAAAATAACAAAGAGACATTGAGGATTAACCTAAATACCCAAGATACAGGGATTTATTTTGAATATTGGAGAGAAGTGAGCAGTTTAAAAGGGCAGTTGGGAAATTTATCCAATTTTCAGACTTTCGGGGACTGTGTTATAATTTTTTCTTTCTTTTATAGACAACCTCCCTATGAGGGTACTTCTGTAATTGTATTACACTTGAGTTGAATATATATGGTGGGAGATTAATCAGCCTGTTGTGCAGAGCAGGCCAACCTCTGCTTCTCCCTTTCTTGGCACCTCTCTCTCTCTCTCAGGGTATCAGAGCAGCCGGTGGCCTTGGACTTCCTCTTCGTCTCCACCGCACCACTCAGAAGGCTTTTCTGAGCAAGCCGCATTTTCCCTTGGTGCTGCTGTTTGGCTCTGGTCGGAGGGGTTTGCTCAAAGGGCCATCTTCATCGGCCCTGGTTGCTGCTGCCACTGGTCCCAGATCCAAGCGGACAACCCTCCTCTGTCAGCCGCACCACTCTTAGGGATCTTCCAGCCCAGAAAAAGAGAGTGGACCTGCCCTCTCTTCTCCTCAGTGTGGTGCTGGTCTCCTACGAGCCTGCTTGGTTTGTTTGCAGGGAGGAGATCAGAAGTCTTCTGATCAGATTGTGGTTCTGATCAGAAGGTCTGCAGGGCTTCTCTCTTTCTTTGCTGTCTCTGTGGAGGCTTGGTTCAGATCCTTGAGCACCACTCTCTCTCTTCCAACTGTGCCTTGTTGACGGGTTGCTACATTGCTCGCAGTTGTTGTTTTTCCCTCTTCAGCCATGGAGGATAATCAATCTACAGCATTGAAGAGGTCATCCCCTGCAGTTCAACCTATGAACCTGTCCACGAGAGGACAAACTACACTCCAGATCACTTCCGAGAAACTGACGGAGCATAACTATACATCTTGGGCTGTCGGTGCTGAACTCTACATTGCTGGATGCGAGAAAATGAGTTTCCTCACTAGTGATCATAAGATGCCAGATCCTCTGCATTCTCTTTTCTTGGCTTGGAGGTGGGACAAAAGTACGGTGATATGTTGGCTATTGAACTCTGTCAGTCATGGAATCCGACCAACTATTCTACACAAGTCGACTGCTGCAGACATGTGGAAGACCTTGGCTGGTCCTCATGATCAGAAGAAAAATATCATCTCTACCAGCTTAGTCATAACATCCATGACTTGAAGCAAGGCCCACACTCTGTCACACAGCACTTCTGCACTCTTACTTCCCTCTGGAGTGAGCTGGATATCTACCGTACTGCGAAGTGGATGCCATTTGCTGATCAACAGACCTTTCTTTCGCTCCAGGAAGATGATAAAATTGTGAAATTCTTGAGCGGACTGAATGCAAAGTATGATGTCATCAGGGGGCTGATCCCTGACATGGACCCAACTCCTTCTCTTGAAGAAACACACTTCAAGGTTCTGAGCAAGGAACAGTGCTGTTAGGTTATGGGCAGCAAATAAACTAGTTTTCCTACCTCAGATGTTACCGAATATTATGCACTTGTCACCACCATCAGCAACTCTTGGCTTGGGAGTGACAAACCGGGGGGTGAAAGGAAGTGTGAAGATTGTGGCCATACAAATCATGATGGTAATTCCTGCAGGGAAAAGTTTTCTGACAAGAAACCCTACAAGTTCATAACCAAGAAGGAAAAATAGGTCAAAGGCAATGTCGCTGTTGCGCCACCACCTCTGCTTCCTGAGGGAACTTCTACTCCCACTGCTTCTGGCTCTACTACACTCTCTTCCATTGATATTGCTACACTCCAGCGAATTCTTTCACAGTTTCAAACTTCCACTTCTACTTCTTCCTCCTCAGGTATACATGGTGCAACCTTGAGTGCCTCCATCAGGCTCTTTGATCATGCTTGGGTTATTGACTCAGGTGCCATAGATCGTATGATTGGTATTCTTATGCCTTTTACCTCTTATTCACTACTCTCCGGCTAGGATAAGGTTACCATCGCTGATGGTACCCGTGCTACTGTGGCTGGCAAAGGGTCTATTTGTCTTTCTGATCAACCATTAATTTACTGATTAACTACATTGTTCAGTAAACTTTTTTGATCATTGTGCTTTTCAGGATCTGAGGACAAGACAAATGATTGGGATTGGCTGTGAAACAGATGGTTTCTATGTTTTCCAATCAAGTAAGGAGAGTGCACTTCAGTCATCTATGTCTCCCAACTTGGACAGGAGACTACAGGAGATCTAGTTGTGACACTCTCGTTTAGGGCACCTTTCTATTTATTCTGTGTGAGTCTTGTTTCCTTCTTTGTTTCAATCAGAAGATACCCAGTCCTTACAATGTCAAGTTTGCCAGTTGGCAAAACATTGTAGAGCTCATTTTCCTTATTCCATGAATAAAAGCACGTCTTCTTTCGAACTTGTACATTCTGATGCGTGGGGTCCCTCTCCTGTCTCATGCTTGGATGGCTATCGCTATTTTATCACATTTATCGACGATTATTCACACTGTACTTGGCTTTATCTATTGAAATTTTGAGATACAGATCCCCATGTTGTTCAATTGTTTTGCAACATGGTCAGAACTCAATTTGGTAAACCTGTTAAGATTATTCGTTCTGATAATGTCAAGAAATACTTTGCTCGTAGCATTAATGTGTTTCTTCAAGATGAGGGCATCATCCATGAGTCCTTATTCTCCACAGCAGAATGGTGTTGCCGAGCAAAAAAATTGTCATCTCCTTGAGACAGCTAGGGCACTCTTGTTCTAGCATCATCTTCCCAAATGTTTTTGGCTGATGCTATTTTGGCTACCAATTATCTCATCAATTGGATGCTATCTAAGGCCTTGCAAACTCGTTGCCCCATCTCCAACCTTTATCCAGACAAACCCCTGTTTTCTTTGTTATCACGGGTCTTTGGTTGGCTTTGTTTTAGTCACTCTCTCGGGCCTGGTGATTTCAAACTTGATCCACGTGTTGTTAAGGGTATCTTCCTCGGTTACTCTATTGCTCAGAAGGGTTACCGCTGTTATGACCTTTTCAGTGCTCATACTGACATCACTTTCTTTGAGTCAAAGTCCTACTATTTTCCCTGGACTCATCCTCAGGGGGAGACTTTGGGTGGTGTTGACACTGACACTATTGCTCTTGTTAGGGCTCCCTTGCCCTTGCCCTTGTCCTCTATTTCTGCCACACAGGGTGTTCAGTCTCATAGTCATGTTGATGATGATGCATATGGTTCTGAAAAACCTCTGATCACATACAAGAGGAGAAATTCCAAAAACAGACTAGCTACTAATCAGCCAATTTCAGAGGTTATTGTGCCCCCAGATCTTGATCAGCCAATTCCAGAGATTAATCTAGATCTATCTATTGCTATTCGTAAGGGAGTTCGTGGTTGTGGCAAGTATCTCATCTCCAAATTAGTGAATTACTCCTACATCTCTCCTCATTGTCATAGCTTCTAGTTTGTTTTATCTTCTGTTCCCATACCTAACTCCTTTTTTAAGGCTATTACAGATCCTAAATGGCAGAAAGCAATGGAAGAGGAGCTGAGTGCACTGACAAGAATGAGACATGGGAGTTAGTTTGCGCAGAGATAGGACTCCAATCGGATCCAAGTGGGTCTATACCATCAAGTGCACTACAAAGGGTGTGATACAGAGGTATAAAGCAAGATTGGTGCCAAAGGCATTTACTGAGAATTATGGAATTGACCATCATAAGACTTTTACATGTATGGCAAACTCAAATCAATCAGAGTAATTCTATCTCTTGTTATGCAACATTTATGGGCATTGTGTCAGATGGATGTAAAGAATGTGTTCTAAATGGTGATCTACAAGAAGAGGTTTATATACTGCCCCATCCTGGTGTTGATACAAAAGGGAACGTTTGTCGACTCAGGATGGCTTTGTATAGACTGAAACAGTCACCAAGGCTTGGCTTGATCAACTCCGTCAGGCTATGATTCGGTTTGGATTCAAATAGTCAAATACTGATCACAAATTGTTTGTCAAATGGAAGAATGGTCACATTACAATACTGCTTGTGTATGTTAATAATATGATCATTACTAGGGATGAAACAATAAAAATCCAGTGTTTAAAGAATGGACTAGCTACTGAGTTTGAAGTCAAAGACCTAGGAGATTTAAAATATTTCCTAGAAATAGAGGTGGTTAGACCCACTGGTTGAAACATGAAAATTGGGGTGTAAACCTGCAACTACTCCAATTGAATTCAATCCAGTGAGAGACTTTCTCCAGAAGACAGTGGTTTGCATCAGCGACTAGTTGGCAAGTTTTTGTATCTTTCTTTAACCTGCCTTAATTTATCGTATGTTGGTGTGGTAAGTCAGTACATGCATGCTTCATATGAAAGCTGTGGAACGCATCTTGAGATACATAAAATCTTGCACAAGAAAGATATTCTTTTTATGAAAACTAACAATTTGAAAATTGAAGGATATACTGATGAAGACGAGGTTAGCTCTAAGGATGATAGGAGGTCAATAACTAGATACTGCACTCTACTTGGTGGAAACCTAGTCACTTGGAGAAGCAAGAAACAAACTATATGTGCCAGGTCTAGTGCTGAAGCAGAATATAGGGCAGTGGCACATGGTCTCATTGAGTTGCTGGTTGAAGCTTCTTAGTGATCTAAGAGTTCAGGTACAGCTAACAATGAAACTTTGCTGTGAGAATAAGGCAGTGATGAATATCACTAATAATCCAGTGCAGCACGACTGGACCAAACACATTGAAATTGACTGACATTTTATTAAACAAAGTTGGATTTTGGAAAGATGTACTTGTTGTATGTGAAATATCATGACCAAGCAGCGGATCTCCTCACCATAGCCTTGACTGAGGCTCAGTTCACTTCAGCCTCAAGCAAGCTAGGCATGTGTGATATTTATGCTCAGCTTGAGGGGGAGCGTAGAGAAATAAGTAGTTAAAAAGGGAAGTTTGGGCATTTATTAAACTCAGACTTTCAGGGACTATGTTATAATTTTTTCTTTCTTTTATGGACAACCTCCCTATGATGGTATTTCTGTAATTGTATTACACTTGAGTTGAATATATATGGTAGGAGATTAATCAGCCTGTTGTGCAGAACAGGCCAACCTCTGCCTCTCTCTCTCTCTCTCTCTCTCTCTCTCTCTCTCACACACACACACACACAAAATATCATAACTTTTTTGGGATCAAAAGTGAAAACCAAACAAAACATTTTTAAATGAATGGCGATTCTCCACTGTTTGCCTTAAGATTGAGTTAGATGATCCAATAACTTTAATAAGCTATCAGAGCCAAGTTCTGTTTCCGGACTGTCCATTCCATGTTTGTCATGTGAAAGTTAGCCTGTTAGAACTTAAAATAATCCCACAATGAGTGAAGACGAACACAGAATATGTTTAAAACGGTGGTGTCTTCTTTAGTCTCTGCATTAAGGTTTTGAGTTGGACGGCTTCAATAGTAACACACAGAATCATATTGTGCAATGTCATGGTTTGGCAAGTGACCTTTAAAGTCTTTTGATTGTGCATACCTTCACTTCAACACGAGATAAATAGGGTCTCTTACGTGAATCATGGGAAAAACGCACTCTTCCACGTCTCTCCCCTGATTTTGTCCACTCTTCAAGGACTTCAGGGTTCTTCCATAGTTCTTCCATGTCCTCTGGGGATACTCTTGAGTCCCAGTATGTCCATCCGTCACCTGCTCCAAAGATGAAGGAGCAGTATGGAAGAAAATCCAATGTAATCATGAATCGAATGTCCAATAAATTTTAAGAGGGATTCTGGTTACTTCACTCTAACTCCAACAGATTAGAAAACACCATAGATATGTTGTACCATACAATTGTTTCAGTGCTTCATTCATTTCATTCACCATGCCTAATAAAAGAATAAGATAATAAGATAGAAATCCAGCATGCTTAAGAAGTGAAACTCATGATCTTTAAAACCGAGGACGGCTTTTTGTATTGCATCTACAACATGTCATGAATACTTTCGAAAATTGCAGACTTTTCTGAACCAGTATTGCCTCCAACAGGCCATGATCAACTTAAGAATATCAATATATGTGTGTCTATGTATTCTTCTCTTTTTTTTTTTCATTTATCATGTGGTACTAAAATTTTATATCTAATCTCCACAATGGCCATCCTTGCCTCTTTCATAGCAAGTTAATGTCAGAAACACATCGAACTTTTCTTAACAGCAAGAAACCAAGGAAAAGTGCCTACCTGCCTTCAGTGAATCAGACACACCAGCAGTAGCTGCATCAGGTGCCAAAGGTGGGTCCCCAGATGCCTGTGCTGCTCTGCATAAAACAAAATCCTGAAGTCAGTTCTTGAAAGAAAAATTCCAAGACAATGACATAAAATTGTACCACACTAATTTTCGAGGATGCCACTCCATCGGCAGTTAGCATTCTTTACTCATAATAGGTGTCAGCTTCCGGCTATCATATTGCACAGAAAAAAAGATTATGCAGACCATCACCCCCCTGGTCCCCTCAAGAAGCAGTGAGTTCAATTATCACATAAAGCTTCTCTAATGCAATGCTGAACGAGAACAACCACTGGAGAGCAAGCAGCCATTGTTGGCAGTATCGGCCGAAACCGATACGTTTCGGCCGAAACGTATCGGTTTCGGCCTATACCGACACCGAAACGGGCATTTGTACTGTAGTAGGGCCGATACCAAAAATAATATATTTTTTAATGATTTCGGACCGAAACCGACCGAAACCGACCGAAACCTAACCTGTTTTCGCCGAAACCTAACTCGTTTTCGGGCCGAAACCTAACATTTTCATAGATTGCCCCTTTTCTAACTGTTTTGAACCGGTTTCGGCCGAAACCGAAACCGATACCGAGTCGTATCGGTTTCGGACCCGGCCGAAACCGAGTCCGAAACCGACACTGCCATCCTTGCAAGCAGCCCCAAGGAATAGAAAGAGAGCTTTCCTTCTTTACCCTTTTTCTAAAGGAACAAGCAGAAGCTCCCCTTGTGCCAGGTTATTTCTTTCTGAGGAGGCCATGTGATGGATTGTTGTGATAGAGTTGGCGTATGCATCATTGCCATTCAATGG
The DNA here is from genome assembly GCA_022559845.1 of Amorphophallus konjac. Taxonomy (NCBI): domain Eukaryota; kingdom Viridiplantae; phylum Streptophyta; class Magnoliopsida; order Alismatales; family Araceae; genus Amorphophallus; species Amorphophallus konjac. The sequence continues at coordinate 67,753 of JAHNEJ010002021.1, read as the reverse complement.
TCATTGGTAGCATGGAGATGGCATATGATTTGCAGCCAGTTGTCTATTTCAGAACTGTCCATGTATCAGGGATATTTCTCACTTTTCTCTCATTTTTAGGAGTGCTTTTGTCTTTTGATTAGGACTTCCACAACTGGTAACAACTAGTTGAAGCCTCCAATGCCTCAGTCAAGCTAGCCAAGAATTGAGGAACAGCAGACTGGGATCAGATCCACCTGCCGAAAATGGTCCAAATCAGCCTAGTCAAGCTTTAAAACCTTACCAACAATTTTGTTGTACATGGTGGGCGATTTGCAGCCCTAGTCAGGGAGGCAGTGATGGATGCTTAATGAAAAATTCCTCTTCCATGAGTTCCATCAGTGTGATGCCTTCTTCCTTGTCGGTGAATGGCTGCATGAGGGTGACTCCTTTCTAGCATGATGCCATTCTTTCCCTGATGTGAAGCCCTGAGGCTGTGGAATTCATTTTTTTATTCCCATGTCCAGTAGGTTTTGTCCATATCCACTGTCCCCTACATTTTTTGTTCTATCATCTTTGACCTCTTCGTCTGCCATATTATCCATTGTTTGCATAGGCCATCCAGATTCTTCTCTTCCCTCCTGTCATCACGTTCCCCTTCACGTACTTCCTTTCATCTTCTTCGTACCAGTTTCCTGTTGCCTCCTTCCTTGTTCTTTAGTGTCATCATGCACTGTCAACAAAGACAGTCATCATGCACTGTCAACAAAGACAGCCACCCTCAATCGTCTTCATCTCCTCCGTCTCCAGTACCTTCTCAACACTTGCCATTACCAAGTCCTTCCCTTCTCCTCTCCCACCTCCTTTTCCCCTTTCTCCTGTTCATCTGAAGAGAAACCAGAGGAAAGGCAAACCTGACACTAATAATTGGTTATCCTCATTCCTTACAAATAAATCTCTCTTCACTTTCCAGAAGAAACAGTCTTTCCCACCTCCTTTTCCCCTTTGCTGTTCATGTGAAGAGAAGACCAAAAGAAAGGGAAACCTGACACTTACATTTGGTTATCCTCATTCCTTACAAATAAATCTTTATTCACTTCCCAAAAGGAAGACAAAACCTGCATCATCTAATGACGGGAAATTGAGTCTCCACTTTAAAATTGGAACCAAACCCACAGAGTCGCAAAGCAGAGCCCAATGACAGCAGATGCAAATCCTGTCAATTCCTGGTCCAATTGGGATGATCTTAGGCTCAGCGCAATTAGCCATTGTCTCAACAAACTAGACAGCCTGAACCTGTTTGGTCCACTTATCAGGCTTATCAGGCTTGCTCAATCTCCTTGACCTAGCACAATTCTTGTCCAGCATCACCAAGGTTTGCCGACTCAGCAAGTCCGACCAACCCAGACTCGGCCTGGTAAGGATTAAGGAATGAGTGGGCCCGACTCAGGCTGGGTCGTTTGACTTCTTTTTTGTCCACTTAAGCTGACTTGTACCGACTTGGTTGACTCGGTCCGACTGGGCCACTGGGGATCTCTGTGATATAGTACGAATAGGCCAACCTTGAGCATCACTATGTAAATGGACCCCATCACACTAACTTAAGCTTCTAAAACCCTGGGTTAATTGGCAAACTGAGACAAGGTAATCTAAAACTCTCAAATGCTTGTAAAAGTGGGACAGGTTATCTCCATGGACTTCTAGGGAGTAAACCCAACGTGTTTGAATGCCCTGCACTCAAGAACTTGTCAATAATTTATGGACTATGACTAAACTAGGACGGAGCTAGAGATATCTAATTAAATGAGACAACACCATATACAATGAAAATTTCCCCATCCCATTCACAAAGGCATTAATAAGAGTAGAAAAGACAAATTCATCATAACCGTTGCAAGAAAACTGCACCCAGTACATAGATTGTGACCATAGTATTAATGTAAACACCAAGGTTGTCAATATCGGCCGAAACCGATACGTTTCGGCCGAAACGTATCGGTTTCGGCCATAACCGATACGAAAACGGGGCTTTTCACTGTAACAACCCGACACTTACTAGGTTTATCGGTTTCAGGCGAAACCGATATTGGTTTCGCCCGAAACCGGACGGTTTCGGCCGAAACTCACGTGAACTCCCTAAAGGGGGGGGGAGTTCACTTGGTGTTCTTTTCGGGGAGTTTCGGCCAAAACCCCCTCCCCTCCTTGCTGTGCAGCTGCTGCGACCGTGCTGCTGCTGCAGGCTGCTACTGCTGCTGCACAGGCCGGCTGCTGCTGCGCAGAGCTGCTGGAGCCTGGAGGAGGCAGCCGCAGGGGGCTGCAGCTGCTGTGCTAGGCCTGCTGACCAGGGCCGCGGGGGCCTGCTGCTGTGGAGTGTGGACCGGTGGTGGCCTAGGCAGCGGGCTGGCGGGCTGCATTCTGACTGCGCCACTGCATCTCCGCTTGAAGCGTGAGTAGTTTTGTCGAGATAAATTTGGGGGGGGGGTTTTGTGTTTTTTTGGTTGGGTTGTTGAAAGTTCTTTTGTTGTAGGTTAAATGTTGTGTTGTAGGTTAATTTTAATCCATGATTAACTTTTTAACACTTCAAATTAAACCCTAATTACACCCTTAAATTTGGGACTTTTCTTTAATTAGGTTTAGTAACGGTCAATTAGGGCTCAATTAAGCTTCATTGACTAATTTGAAGCGGGAGCATGTTGGTAATTAATTCTTATGAAGGGTGATTAGGCTAAAATTGTTACTTAAGCCCTAATTACACCCTTAAATTTGGGACTTTCCTCTAATTAGCATTAGTAAGGGTCAATTGAAGCTCAATCAAGCTTCATTCAATAATTTTAAGCGGGAGCATGTTGATAATTAATTTTTATGAAGGGTGATTAGGCTAAAATTGTTAATTTAACTCTAATTACACCCTTAAATGTGGGGCTTTCCTATAATTAGCATTAGTAAGGGTAAATTGAAGCTCAATTAAATTTCATTCAATAATTTTAAGCGGAAGCATGCTGGTAATTAATTCTTATGAAAGGTGATTAGACTAAAATTGTTAATTTGGCCCTAATTACACCCTTAAATTTGAAACTTTCCTCTAATTAGGTTTAGTAAGGGTCAATTGAAGCTCAATTAAACTTCATTCAATAATTTTAAGCGGGACCATGTTGGTAATTAATTCTTATGAAGGATGATTAGGCTAAAATTGTTAATTTGGCCCTAATTACACCCTTAATTTTTGGACTTTCCTTTAATTAAGTTTAGTAAGGATCAATTGAAGCTCAACTAAGCTTCATTCAATAATTTGGAGCTCTATCATGTTGAATTGCCTTTTTTTTCATTGTACTTACAAGAGAATGTCTTTGACTGTCTTAATGCAACATCATGCCTATACGTCAACAAACACAGGAGCAGCAAGGACAGGAGGATCCGAGGTGGACCCACCTCTCCTTAGTTGATGTTAAGAGAAGAAAGGTGAAATGCAATTATTGTGGTAGGGAGATACATGGCGGAATTACTAGATGAAAGCAACATTTGGCAGGAGTAAGAGGAGAGGTGAGACAATGTGACCACTGTCCCCGAGAGGTGCGAGAAGAGATGCGCCAGTGCCTTCTGGGCAAAAAGGAGAGGATGCAACAAAGGGCTGAAGATGATGCTGAAATTGCTGAGGAGATTTCTGCCAGAAAGGTTAGGAGAGATGATGATGAGGAAGGCACTGAGGATTCAGATCCAGAGCTGACTGAAGCAAGAGAGCGTGAACAAGCCGCTCGAAGGAAAGGAAAGGCACCCATGCGTTCAAGGACCTACGAAAGTACAGCTGCACGACGTCCTGACATTGGTGCTGCCCCACAGACACAGAGAACAAGCCCCATGGACAGCTATCTCCACAGAAGGCCCCATGCTACACAACCTAAAATCAAGTCTGCATTGAGAGGGGTAAAAAAATCAACAGAAGTTGCAGGGTATGCATTTAAAAGTATATGCAAATGATTTTTTCATGCAGGTGTCCCTGCACATGCAGCTGAAAGCGAATATTTCCAACCTATGCTAGATGCCATAGCAGATGCTGGCCCTGACTTGAAGGCCTCATCACGTCGAGACATATACAGGCGTGGCCTTGAGGGAGAGGTTGAGGAGCTCCATGACTAGGTTGAAAGTTTCAAGCATATATGGATGGAGAGAGGATGCACTATTATGTGTGATGGCTGAACTGGTACCACGAAGAAGTCCATGATTAATTTTTTGGTATATTGCATCGAAGGTACAGTATTTGTAAAATATGTAGATACATCAAACTATGAAAAAAATGTCAATTATTTGTTTTATTTGATGGATAACATGGTAGACCAAATTGGAGAGGACAATGTTGTCCAAGTAGTGACTGATAATGAAGCTAGTTATAAGGCTGCAGGGAAGAAATTGATGCAAAAGTGCAGTCATTTATACTGGCTCCCATGTGCTGCACATTGTCTAGATTTGATTATGGAAGATATTGGGAAGGATAATCATGTGAAGAAGACAGTTGAAAGGGCACAAAGGATTACTCAGTATATTTGTGGCCATCCTATGATATTGAACATGTTCAGGGAGCATGCAGGTAGGTGGGGGGCGAGATATCATCCGTGCAGGGCCAACCAGATTTGCTTCAAATTTCATCTCTTTGGAGTCTTTGCACAGGTATAAGATTGAACTCAATTCTTACTTCTTTATCCTTATAGTTATGATCCGTATTTGATTCAAATTTTATTTCTTTGCACAGGTATAAGACTGAGCTGAAAACTTTCATGTACCACAATGCCCTACGGGAATACATCGACAAGTCTAATGTTGATGCTCAGATAGAATATTTGGATGTCTCCCACATCGTGGACGACAACAAATTCTGGGGCAGAGTCTCACGATACATGAAAGTAGTCACCCCCCTCGTGAAGGTCCTAAGAATGGTGGATGGCGATGAGAAGAATGATATGGGATATCTGTATGAGGCCATGGACCGTGCCAAAATAGAATTGCAGGAATCCCTTCCCAAAGATTATGCAAAGTGGTGGAAAATTATTGATCATAGATGGGACACCACATTACACCACGACTTGAATGACATCTTTAAACCACACCTTCCAAAGTCTTGTGAATGACATCTTTAAACCACACTTGCGGAAATTTGTCTTGGTCTTCTTTCATGATATTCTGGTTTATAGCTCCTCCTGGGAATTACATCTGCAGCATTTAAGTCAAGTCCTACAGCTTTTAGTGGATAATCATCTCCATGCTAAACTGTCTAAATACTCTTTTGGTGTCACTGAAATTGATTATTTGGGCCATGTCATTTCTCAACATGGAGTTTCCATGGACTGCTCCAAAATCCAGTCTATCACTTCCTGGCCTACTCCCTCTTCACTCAGAGCACTGAGGGGTTTTTTAGGCCTTACTGGATATTATAGGAAATTTATTAAGCACTATGGTTCCATTGCTGCACCTCTTACTCAGTTGTTGAAGAAGGGCAGTTTCATATGGTCTCCTGCAGCCAAGGATGGCAGTGTCGGTTTCGGACTCGGTTTCGGCCGGGTCCGAAACCGATACGACTCAGTATCGATTTCGGTTTCGGTTTAGGCGGAAACCGGTTCAAAACAGTTAGAAAAGGGGGCAATCTATGAAAATGTTAGGTTTCGGCCCGAAAACGAGTTAGGTTTCGGCGAAAACAGGTTAGGTTTCGGTCGGTTTCGGTCCGAAACCGGACGGTTTCGGTCCGAAATCATTAAAAAATATATTATTTTTGGTATCGGCCCTACTACAGTACAAATGCCCGTTTCGGTGTCGGTATAGGCCGAAACCGATACGTTTCGGCCGAAACGTATCGGTTTCGGCCGATACTGCCAACAATGCCTGCAGCTGAGACAGCATTCCATCAACTAAAAATTGCTATGACAACAGCCTCTGTATTAGCCCTTCCCAATTTTAATGAAACGTTTATTCTGGAATGTGATGCCAGCGGAGTGGGTATGGGAGCAGTTCTTATGCAACTGGGCAGGCCAATCGCTTATTTGAGCAAGGCTTTTGCTACCAAGCAGTTGGGTCTTTCTGTGTATGAGAAAGAAATGGAGGCCATCATATGGGCTGTGCAGAAATGGAGGCCTTATCTTATGGGCAGACAATTCATAATACGAACGGATCATCAAAGTCTTAAATTCCTTCTGAATCAACGGGTACACACTCCAGCACAGCAGCGATGGCTGGTCAAATTATTAGGTTATGATTTCGAATTAGAATATAAGCCTGGCCATCATAATCGGGCTGCTGATGCCCTCTCCAGAGAGTTTGAGGACCAGTCTGATACATCCCGTTTAGCTATGTCCGTTCTCCTGCCATCTTGGTTTACAGAAATACAACAAGCATATACTTCTGATCCAGTCTTCCAGGCGCTTTTGTCAAAGTGGCACATAGGTGATTTAGATCCTTCTAAGTATGCTTACAAAGGGGGAGTATTATACTACAAAAATAGAATTTATCTTCATAAGAATTTTCCCCTTATGCACACTTTACTACATGCCCATCATGACTTACCAGTTGGGGGCCACTCTGGTTATCATAAGACAGTGCACAGGCTCAAACAAAGTTTCTATTGGCCGGGTTTGCAAAAGTCTGTTAGAGACTATGTGAAAAACTGTGATACATGTCAAAGGACAAAGGTCCTTCAGCAGCACCCAGCCGGTCTATTACAGCCTTTACCTATTCCTGACCAGATTTGGACGCACATTAATATGGATTTTATAGAGGGGTTACCTCCTTCGGCTCATAAGAATTGCATTCTAGTTGTTATTGACAGATTGTCAAAGTATGCCCATTTCATACCATTAAAGCATCCCTATACAGCTGTTACTGTGGCACAGGAATTTGTGGTTAATGTTGTGAGACTCCATGGATTACCCCAGGTCATTGTCTCTGATAGAGATGCTGTCAGTACCTTTTGGCAAGAACTGTTTAAGCTTCAAGGGACTGTGGCACAGGAATTTGTGGTTAATGTTGTGAGACTCCATGGATTACCCCAGGTCATTGTCTCTGATAGAGATGTTGTCTTCACCAGTACCTTTTGGCAAGAACTGTTTAAGACTCCATGGATTACCCCAGGTCATTGTCTCTGATAGAGATGTTGTCTTCACCAGTACCTTTTGGCAAGAACTGTTTAAGCTTCAAGGGGTGCAACTTAATTTGAGCACTGCCTATCACCCACAATCTGATGGGCAGGCAGAGGTGTTGAATAAATGTTTAGAGAATTACCTCCGGAGCTATTGTTTCCAGCAACAGCATAGCTAGTTAAATGGTTGGCTTGGGCAGAATTCTGGTACAACACGTCCCACCATTCTTCTACAGGCATGACTCCTTTTCAAGCTGTGTATGGCACTCCACCTCCGTCGTTTCTTTCTTATGTTCCTGGTACCTCAAGAGTCCAGGAAGTGGAGTCTGCTCTCATTAACAGTGATCATATCCTCAAGGAATTAAAAGATCATCTTCTCAAGGCACAGCATCAAATGAAGCGATTGGTTGATCGACATCGGACAGAACAAGAGTACTCTATAGGTGATTGGGTGTATCTCAAATTGCAACCATATCGCCAACAGTCCCTGGTGCAGCGATATAACAACAAGCTCTCCGCCAAATATTATGGCCCTTTTCAGATATTGCAACGGATTGGGAAGGTTGCATATAAATTGTCTTTGCCATCTTCATCGAAGATTCATCCAGTTTATCATGTTTCACAATTAAAGCTCAAGCATGGTGATCAGCATGTTCCCCCAGCCTTCCATTACCCTCTCATTTTAATTTTCCTGACCGCCTTCCACTTGCACTATTGGGTCGCCGCCTGGTCAACAGGGACAACAAGCCGGTGGTACAGATATTAATCCAGTGGGAAGGCCAACCTCCGGATGATGCCACATGGGAAGATTATTATGACTTTAGAGAGCGTTTCCCTTCTTTCGACCTTGAGGACAAGGTCTCTCCAGAAGGGGGAGGGAATTTGTAACAGAGGCTTTCTAACGGCTAGGCGAGTTTAGTTATGGCCGTTGGGAAACTATTTGAGCTGTAAAAAAAATGGTTGTAGTTGTTAGAGTCGGGGATATAGTTGGATATGTAATATGGAGATAGTCGATATATAGTGGGGAGAGAGCCGATTTGTAATGGGGAGGTAGTTGATATGTAGACCCACGGTGGGCATTCTGGAATATTATAAATAGGGAGAATGGGGAAGGGAAGCGGGAGATTGGATTCCCAATTCTACTGTCCATTTACCTGTTAGTTCTCTCAGATCTAGAATTAGTTCTTGAGCCTCTCTGCTCTCTTTCCGGTACTCTGCTCCCGCAACAGTAGAGTTCTTGGAATTTCTTGAGTTCCTTGAAGATTTGCAACCCTGGAGCTCGAGCTTGGAGTGGTGAGCCAGGATCTCGATCGCCTTCCTCTCTCCTTCTGGATCGGTCGTCGCATTATATAAACGGAGCTCCCCTCCCCAACCCTGCTCAAGAAGAGCAAGAAAGAAGTAGCAGCAAGAAGCAGCCAGCTCAACGACCTCCTTCCTCTCTCCTCCAATCTTTCCACTTCACGATCTCTCTCTCCATCCCCACCCCGTTCTCCTCGCTGCTGCAACCATCCGCGGCAGGCGAGGAGTTGCCGGTGGTGACGACGACGGCGGCAGGCTACAGTTCACTGCCGACCCAGGAGATGAGCGCTGGCAGGTTCCCCACGCAGAGTGGGCAACGGCAGAGGGAGCAACCGGTGGTGGCGCCCAGCAAGACGACGACGGCGGTGGCACGCTACAGTTCGCCGCCGACCCAGGAGATGAGCGCCAGCGGGTCGCCCACTCAAATTGGGCGACGGCAAAGCGAGCTGCCGGTGGTGGAGCGCCGGCGGGGTCGCGGCAACCTCGAAACGTTCCTCCACCCGCCCGTCACTACCTTCGTCAACGCCTTCCGCGACAACATCCGCCACCTCCTCCAAGAGTACCTGGTGGAAAAAGGCTACATCGTGGGTGAGATGCCCGTGTGGTTCACCCTGCTGGCGGACGGAGACACCGGCCGCCTCGTCCCACTCTACGCCGTCGAGGAGTTCACCAGCCGCTCCCCTCACCCACACTGTGACCACTGCAGCTGCGCAGGTCCGCCTCCCCGCCCGACACCCTCTCCCGCGTTTTGCCTCTTTTCTGCTTCATGGCACTTGAGGTCTTCCTTCTTGGGGCTGCAACCCCTGCATACCCCGGCTGGATGGAACACGACCAGGGAATGGTGTGTTCCAGGCTTCCCTCCCCCATCTACTTTCTCCCGCCCTCCCGCAAAAAAGTAACAGTATCTTCGCCGCACAAGAATCTTCCAAATCCCCTCTTTCGAGACCCTTTTTCGTGTAAACATGGACCCCTCCAAGTCCTCAGTGCCTGACATGGGTCTTCGCCACAGGGTGGAGTCACCACCTGGTGTCTAACCGACACCACCACCTCATCGTCCCCACCGACGAGGACTGGGACTGGGAGGACCTCCAGCCCAGGGCGCTGAAGCTGTAGAACAACCTCCTCCACGGGCTCGTTCACTGCAACGGCTTCGGCCACCTCATCTGCATCGACAGTCACAAAGGCAGCTCCCTTGTCGTCTCCGGTGCCAAGATCATGAATCTCTGGGACCGCATATGCACGGCCCTCCGTGTCTGGTACGCACAGTCCAGACGAAACTAAAATTTTCTCTATAAAGATTTTCAGAGTATAGAGGCAAATGTGTTCGTGTAAAGGGCAGAAGCCATTAGCAAGATGCCGAGAGCGAGATATTTTATTAATGAGATTTTTAGTTCTCTTTAACAGTATTTTCATGGATTAGTCTTGTAATCATGCAATGTTCTTAGTTAGAGATCAATCTTCTAATTTTACTATTTATTTATAAGCTCGTATAATACATATTTATTGAAATTTTCTCATTTCATGATCCTTTTCTAAAACAATTGAATGATTTATTTGTAGTCCTTTTAAATAATTTATTAAATAAATTGATATTATAAATAATTATTTTCATTTGAAAAGTTTAATATTGTTAGAGTTGGAAAATAAATTTTTATTTTGTTAATCACATAAGGCTAACTGTTTTTTTACTTTTTTAATGATAGGTGCAGCCAGATTACCGTGGGTGATACGTTAAGCGAAGGATCCATGCAGCTCAGGCTTTTGATGTCGATGGCCAGCCAAACCACTTGGTTTAAGGACTGGGGTTACACCTTCGAGCAGGGATCCTACGGGGTGACACAAGTGGACTACGAGAGCGCCGTGGACCTTCTGACATCATTTGGATCTCGACCGTTTGGTCGCCGAGATGACGCGCAATGGACGGAAGGGCAAGCAGCTACGTGACGTGGTCCGCACCTACCGCAGGGTGGCCGCCGTGGATGCATCCAGGCCCTACAACCTCGTCACCCTTCGTGGCCTCCTCAGTTTCCTCCTCTACCTCAAGTCCGAGTCCCAGGCAGCCCGTGACTACCTCGATGGCGTGGAGGGGGGGTAGAGCAAGTGGAGAGGGACACCCTCTGGGTGTACAAGCACGTGGTCCTTCCGACGCGTCCATCGACGGCTAAGGCGGTGCTGCACACTCGGTGGTGGGTGAAGGCATGGGGGCCGTGGGAAAATGAGGGCGGCAGGCTACTCTTCCTTTGTGAGTGGATGCCGGGCGAGGAGGAGACAGCGCGGCGGCGACCTCCTCCCGAACTGCTGGTGTTGCCGCTGAATGCCACGGTGGAAGACCTTCGAATGGAGGCGGGGAGAGCACTGAGGGACAACTACTGGACCATGTAGGACTTCATGGGGACGGCAGTTGACGGGTTCGAAGGGGAGGGCGACAACCCACTATTGGGACGTGTCCAGTCGGGGAAGAAGGTGTGGGTGAGCGGCGTGGGGGCGAAAGATGGAGGGAAGCTCTGGACAGTGCGCTGCGGGTGTGGAGCGAGAGATGACGACGGCGAGCGCATGGTAGAATGTGACAAATGCCACGTGTGGCAGCACACCGGTTGCGTCGGCATCGCCGACGGCGACAACGGACCAAAGAAGTTCTTCTGTGAGGCATGCGACTCACCTCCCACGGCAACCACCGCAAGGTAGAGGCCCCCAAAGACGGTGACGACGGCCCGTCCCAAGTAAAGACAGCTCTGCGTACCAGCCCAATGGAGGAGAAGCAAATCATACCAAATGCAGAAAATCCTAGCTAATTGATCAAGGTTTATCATACCTTAGTGCAGAGTTTGTAATCCTGAGCTATGACATTTCGTTTAGTGAAGGGGAGACAAAGTAGTCCAAGGTGTGTTGACATGTAACCTGAGCAATGCAGCTTGCAAAGCTGAAGGATTACAAACTCTGCACTAAGGTATGATAAACCTTGATCAATTAGCTAGGATTTTCTGCATTTGGTATGATTTGCTTCTCCTCCATTGGGCTGGTACGCAGAGCTGTCTTTACTTGGGACGGGCCGTCGTCACCGTCTTTGGGGGCCTCTACCTTGCGGTGGTTGCCGTGGGAGGTGAGTCGCATGCCTCACAGAAGAACTTCTTTGGTCCGTTGTCGCCGTCGGCGATGCCGACGCAACCGGTGTGCTGCCACACGTGGCATTTGTCACATTCTACCATGCGCTCGCCGTCGTCATCTCTCGCTCCACACCCGCAGCGCACTGTCCAGAGCTTCCCTCCATCTTTCGCCCCCACGCCGCTCACCCACACCTTCTCCCCCGACTGGACACGTCCCAATAGTGGGTTGTCGCCCTCCCCTTCGAACCCGTCAACTGCCGTCCCCATGAAGTCCTACATGGTCCAGTAGTTGTCCCTCAGTGCTCTCCCCGCCTCCATTCGAAGGTCTTCCACCGTGGCATTCAGCGGCAACACCAGCAGTTCGGGAGGAGGTCGCCGCCGCGCCGTCTCCTCCTCGCCCGGCATCCACTCACAAAGGAAGAGTAGCCCGCCCTCATTTTCCCATGGCCCCCACGCCTTCACCCACCACCGACTGTGCAGCACCGCCTTAGCCGCCGATGGACGCGCCCGAAGGACCACGTGCTTGTACACCCAGAGGGTGTCCCTCTCCACTTGCTCTACCCCCCCCCTCCACGCCATCGAGGTAGTCACGGGCGGCCTGGGGCTCGGACTTGAGGTAGAGGAGGAAGCTGAGGAGGCCACGAAGGGTGACGAGGTTGTAGGGCCTGGATGCATCCACGGCGGCCACCCTGCGGTAGGTGCGGACCACGACACGTAGCTGCTTGCCCTTCTGTCCATTGCGCGTCATCTCGGCGACCCAACGGTCGAGATCCAATGATGTCAGAAGCTCCATAGCGCTCTCACTAGAGGTTGGCCTTTTTGATTTCATGAATAAGAGGTATAGAATTTACTTATGTAGTTATGCTAATCTATTACTTTATTTTTGTAGATGAACTACTATAGAATGAGAATTGGGACGTATTCTGACTCCCAATTGCAATACGCAGTGGGAAGAGTGAGCCCAGGTATGACGTTATCTTTGTGCTTTCTTTGCAATTACATCACGGAGAATTGATTTTTATTTATAACTTATATTTATTTGTTTATGGTTGGTGAAACAGCTGATTGGTGGGTAATGGTGAATAGTAGAGATTTGGGCAGTTCTACATTGGCTTTCATTGCAATCAAGGTGCTGAGTCAAACCACATCAGCAAGCCAATGTGAAAGAAATTGGAGTACGTTCAGCCTTATACACTCAAAGGTTTGCAATCGGCTAAAGACTGAACGGTTAGACAAATTAGTTTACTGCCACTACAATATGAGGTTGAGACAACAACTGCGGGACAAACGCGTCGCTGAAGGTGCCACTGCAGAAATTGATGTGGATGCCTTATTTGATAATGATAATCCCTTGCAGTCTTGGGTGGAGACACGAGTGCAGGTTGATGAGCCCGTTTTTGATATTGATGATACAACATGGGCAGAGGGCATACTAGATGAAGATGAGGCAAGAGATCTCGAATTTAGAAGAAAAACAAAGAGGGTCAGAGATACTCATGCGCACCAGAGAAGGGACACCTGGGGTTGTTAATGACCAGAGAAGCGACACGTTTGTCCCGCAGCTATTGTCTCAACCTCATATTGTAGTGGCAGTAAACTAATTTGTCTAACCGTTCAGCCTTTAGCCGATTGCGAACCTTTGAGTGTATAAGGCTGAACGTGCTCCAATTTCTTTCACATTGACTTGCTGATGTGGTTTGACTCAACACCCTGATTGCAATGAAAGTCAATGCAGAACTGCCCAAATCTCTATTATTCACCATTACCCACCAATCAGCTGTTCCACCAACCATAAACAAATAAATATAAGTTGTAAATAAAAATCAATTCTCTGTGATGTAATTGCAAAGAAAGCACAAAGATAACCTCATATCTGGGCTCACTCTTCCCACTGCGTATTACAATTGGGAGTCAGAATATGTCCCAGTTCTCATTCTATAGTAGTTCATCTACAAAAATAAAGTAATAGATTAGCATAACTACTTAAGTAAATTCTATACCTCTTATTCATGAAATCAAAAAAGCCAACCTCTACTTCCGCCTGAAGCCTCTTTTCTGATGTTCTCCATAAAAAGACCAATGACTTTTAAAGTCCCTTGGAGCACCTCGCCATCAACATATGCATTGGCATCGTACATAAATCGAGGGTTGAGAAAATAACCTACATTTGTGTATACTTTTCTAAATGTTACATATAAAATAACCTAAACAATAATGTATCAATACAAATAATCACTCACCAGCTGCATGCAGGTCGTGGTGTAATGTGGTGTCCCATCTATGATCAATAATTTTCCACCACTTTGCATAATCTTTGGGAAGGGATTCCTGCAACTCTATTTTGGCACGGTCCATGGCCTCATACAGATATCCCATATCATTCTTCTCATCGCCATCCACCATTCTTAGGACCTTCACGAGGGGGGTGACTACTTTCATGTATCGTGAGACTCTGCCCCAGAATTTGTTGTCGTCCACGATGTGGGAGACATCCAAATATTCCATCTGAGCATCAACATTACACTTGTCGATGTATTCCCGTAGGGCATTATGGTACATGAAAACTTTTAGCTCAGTCTTATACCTGTGCAAAGAAATAAAATTTGAATCAAATACGGATCATAACTATAAGGATAAAGAAGTAAGAATTGAGTTCAATCTTATACCTGTGCAAAGACTTCAAAGAAATGAAATTTGAAGCAAATCTGGTTGGCCCTGCACGAATGATATCTCGCCCCCCACCTACCTGCATGCTCCCTGAACATGTTCAATATCCTAGGATGGCCATAAATGTACTGGGTAATCCTTTGTGCCCTTTCAACTGTCTTCTTCACATGATTATCCTTCCCAATGTCTTCCATAATCAAATCTAGACAATATGCAGCACATGGGAGCCAGTATAAGTGACTGCGCTTCTACATCAATTTCTTCCATGCAGCCTTATAACTAGCTTCATTATCAGTCACTACTTGGATAACATTGTCCCCTCCAATTTGGTCTGCCATGTTATTCATCAAATGAAATAAATAAATGACATTTTTTTCATAGTTTGATGCATCTACAGATTTTACAAATACTGTACCTTCGATGCAATAGATCAAAAAATTAATCATGGACTTCTTCGTGGTACCAGTCCAACCATCACACATAATAGTGCATCCTCTCTTCATCCATATATGCTTGAAGCTTTCAACCCAGTCATGGAGCTCCTCAACCTCTCCATCAAGGCCACGCCCGTATGTCTCGACGTGATGAGGCCTTCAAGCCAGGGCCAGCATCTGCTATGGCATCTAGCATAGGTTGGAAATATTCGCTTTCAGCTGCATGTACAGGGACACATGCATGAAAAAACCATTTGCAGATACTTTTAAATGCATGCCCTGCAACTTCTGCTGATTTTTTTACCCCTCTCAATGCAGACTTGATTTTAGGTTGTGTAGCATGGGGCCTTCTGTGGAGATAGCTGTCCATGGGGCCTGTTCTCTGTATCTGTGAGGCAGCACCAATGTCAAGACGTCGTGCAGCTGTACTTTCGTAGGTCCCTGAACCCATGGGTGCCTTCCCTTTCCTTCGAGCGGCTTGTTCACGCTCCCTTGCTTCAGTCAGCTCTGGATCTGAATCCTCAGTGCCTTCCTCATCATCATCCCTCCTAACCCTTCTGCCAGAAACCTCCTCAGCAATTTCAGCATCATCCTCAGCCCTTTGTTGCATCCTCTCCTTTTTGCCCAGAAGGCACTGGCGCATCTCTTCTTGCACCTCTCGGGGACAGTGGTCACATTATCTCACCTCTCCTCTTACCCCTGCCAAATGTTGCTTTCCTCTAGTAATTCCGCCATGTCTCCCTACCACAATAATTGCATTTCACCTTTCTTCTCTTAGCATCAACTAAGGAGAGGTAGGCCCCCTCCGGATCCTCCTGCCCTTGCTGCTCCTGTGTTTGTTGACGTCTAGGCATGATGCTGCATTAAGACAGTCAAAGATATTCTCTTGTAAGTACAATGAAAAAAAGGCAATTCAACATGATAGAGCTCCAAATTATTGAATGAAGCTTAATTGAGCTTCAATTGACCCTTACTAAACCTAATTAGAGGAAAGTCCCAAATTTAAGGGTGTAATTAGGGTCAAATTAACAATTTTAGCCTAATCACCCTTCATAAGAATTAATTATCAGCATGCGCCCGCTTAAAATTATTGAATGAAGCTTAATTGAGCTTCAATTGACCCTTACTAAACCTAATTAGAGGAAATCCCTAAATTTAAGAGTGTAATTAGGGCCAAATTAACAATTTTAACCTAATCACCCTTCATAAGAATTAATTACCAGCATGCTCCCGCTTAAAATTATTGAATGAAGTTTAATTGAGCTTCAATTGACCCTTACTAATGCTAATTAGAGGAAAGCCCCAAATTTAAAAGTGTAATTAGGGCTAAATTAACAATTTTAGCCTAATCACCCTTCATAAAAATTAATTACCAGCATGCTCCCGCTTAAAATTATTGAATGAAGCTTAATTGAGCTTCAATTGACCCTTACTAATGCTAATTAGAGGAAAGCCCCAAATTTAAGGGTGTAATTAGGGCTTAAGTAATAATTTTAACCTAATCACCCTTCATAAGAATTAATTACCAGCATGCTCCCGCTTCAAATTAGTCAATGAAGTTTAATTGAGCCCTAATTGACCCTTACTAAACCTAATTAAAGAAAAGCCCCAAATTTAAGGGTGTAATTAGGGTTTAATTTGAAGTGTTAAAAAGTTAATCAAGGATTAAAATTAACCTACAACACAACATTTAACCTACAACAAAAAAACTTTCAACAACCAAACCAAAAAAACACAAAACAAAAAAACCCCCAAATTTACCTCGACAAAATTACTCACACTTCAAGCGGAGATGCAATGGCGCAGTCAGAATGTAGCCCGCCAGCCCGCGGCCCAGGCCACCACCGGTCCACACTCCACAGCAGCAGGCCCCCGCGGCCCTGGCTAGCATGCCCAGCACAGCAGCAGCAGCCCCCTGCGGCTGCCTCCTCCAGGCTCCAACTGTCGGCAGCAGCCGGCCTGCGCAGCAGCAGCAATAGCACAGCACTAGCACCAACAGCATGGTCGCAGCAGCTGCACAGCAAGGAGGGGAGGGGGTTTCGGCCGAAACTCCCCGAAAAGAACACCAAGTGAACTCCCCTGAGTTCACGTGAGTTTCGACCGAAACTGGACGGTTTCGAGCAAAACCAATATCGGTTTCGCCCGAAACCAATATCGGTTTCGCCCGAAACCAATAAACCTAATAAGTGTCGGGTTGTTACAGTGAAAAACCCCATTTTCATATCGGTTATGGCCGAAACCGATCGGTTTCGGCCGATACTGACAACCTTGCCTCAATTTCGGGCGAAACCAATATCGGTTTCGCCCGAAACTGATAAACCTAGTAAGTGTCGGGTTGCTACAGTGAAAAGCCCCGTTTTCGTATCGGTTATGGCCGAAACGTATCGGTTTCGGCCGATACTCAACCTTGCCTCATATGCCAGATATGAACAAAACACAGCATTGCTCTTCAGTCCTGAGAAACCGGATGAACCGGAGTGGAACTGGTTGAATCGGTCAGTTCCACCGCGGTTCATCCATTGGGACCGACCGATATGGCCTTGGAGGCACCATAGTTGTCAAGCTTATAATGCCCCCCCCCAAAAAAAAGAAAAGGGTATGTGACGCCGAATCATAGGTAGATCAGGCTCCACACACTCCTCCAACACCCCTCTCCTTGTGTCTCTCTCTCTTTGCCCCCTCTCCTCCCTCCCTCTCTCTTAATTTTTAGTATTAAACTTATTCTGAATTTGTATATTACGGATATATATTTTTGGGGTTTTTAAAGAGGCACCAAGGTGTCGCCTAGGCAGATGCCTTATCGCCTAAGCACTTAGGCTCCCTATGAACGCCTTAGGTCGCCTTGTCACCTTGACAACTATAGACTGCACTTAAGTTTCAATGCATTAATAGTGAAGAAATGGAGTGTTTTATAGTTATAAACTTTCAAATATGTGTTAAATTGTTGATTGTGTTCAATCATGTATGTTTTTGCACTCCATGTATTTTTCCTATTTTTCTGATTTTTTTACATTTTTTTCAAATTTAAACTCATATTTTAATATATAGGGGGGAACCGGTCCCAAAATCCCTGAACTGGCCGGTACCGATTCGTACTGGTTTCGGATCAAGAACCGGCCCTGACTGGTTCCAGAACCAGCATCAGTTTTGCGAACCTTGGACCAATCTCATCTCTAGTAGGCATTGCCACAGTGGTAATGTTTTGAATTATTCTGCTTTTGACCATAACCCCATTCTTAGGAGTTAGGACATAGGAATAAACATCAAATAAATGGAGTCTAGTACTTGACTGATAGAGGCCTTGCCTCCATCCTCTTACTACAGATGTATGATTCTTTTCGATAAATCAAACAACATTGACAGACCCAATGAGAAGACATCAAGTCCAGGGGACCTGTCTCCATCCATGCAGAGCAGAAACTTTAATTTCATCTTCACTAGATACAAAAATAGTCCTTGTGCTTCCTCATTGGAGACCCTTGACAGAGTACATGCTTTGAGTTGTGCCTTCTGTCATTGTCCTCTTCAAATAAGTTTTTGTCTGAGTAAAAAGACTGCTATTTTATCTTATTGTTTTCAATAATGCTTTTGCCTATTTTGAGGTTATCAATCTTCAGCACTCTCTTCTGAGAACTTGCAACCCTGTGAACGTAAAGGCTTCTTCTCTCATCACCCTCTCTACGGAAGGCCCTTATTTTCTCTACTTAACTTCATCTATTAGCAACAATTCATTACAACCTCTTTTCCAACTCTTACAGCAGCTCTCTCCACCCAGCATCCAACGGAACAATCAGTCACTCAGTTACCCTCCAGTATCCATTTCTTTAATTCTCTGAAGAGATTGTCTTATCTCAGCTGATGCTCCATAAACTTCACTCCTCCACGACTACATCCATTTACCAGCCCCACAACAATTTCTTTCATCCAGCAGACCAACCTATTTTCCGGCCCTTCATTCCACCATCTTACAACCTATTCCTTCGAATACTTCATCACATATCCTGGCCACTTCAAACCTGAACAGCATTTTGCTCATTGGGCATGGCCTGAGCTCGGGGAAAAGATTGTGGTATCTGAAACTGGTCTACACAAATTGTTGGCTTCTGCCGAGGAGAGAAAAGATGCCAATATGAAGAAACCAGAAATTGATGTTTGAACAAGAGCTGCCCTCCTGTCTCCTGAGAGCTAGACTATGAGAATCTTCTGTTAGGAACAGCAGCTCCAATCAATTTGTGGTCCCCAGTCCATTGCCCTGAAGGATTCATCTCCTGAGCCCATAAGTGGTGTCCTACCACTTCCATGGGTAGATATCTTAGAACGCTGATGTGGACTCCTACAAACTAGGCCAGCATATCCATCAACAATAACAACTCCGAGACAAATGGAGAAAAAAAGAAATAAAATCCCCCTTGCATGCAAGACATTCAATTCATAAACTGTAGTAAAGCCCAGCTAAAGTCTTCATCCATCGTACTAAAGTTAAATTGTAACAGTGAATTTCCTTACATGATAAGCTTGTCCACACAACTCATTCCATAGTACCATTGGACCTCCATTCAGGTCATCAGCATCTTTTAGTGCCCAACAAGGCACCTCAATTCTGTCACCACTCAGTGGTGTAAAGTTACTGTACCCCTCCTCACTTTGTCAGCTCATAAAGGAGATAAAAATCCTCTCCATTGTCTTAGAAACACACAGGCACAAAAGATGAATGACTAAGCTACACCAGAGATTGCAAGAAATGTAACATCAGATCTTGGGATCATCCTGGAAGATTGAAGAGATCTTGTAGAGAGAACTCTGGGAGATCTCAGTGCAGTTGGGAATATTTGTAAGATCATGAAAGTCTGATATTCGTTAAAAAAACCTTAAACTTTATGTATTTAGCTATTCGATATGCTTGAATTAAAATTATAATAGTTAAAATAATGCATCAAAGGTGTAGATACATGATGCAAATCAAACCATGCAATTGAACAGAAAAAATACTCTATAATGAAACATGGGATAAGAAACGATTAAAAAATTTAAAAAAAACCCTATTTTCTGGTGGATACCATACCAGCCCGGGCCAGTTCAGGTTCCATTTTCAAGACCTTTTTGGGCTAAAAACAGACAGGCCTTGCCACTTATTCCCCGTTCGAAGCGGACTAGTTTCAGCCAGTTCAGATCTGATTTGGCAGGTTTTTAGTACCATGAAAACACAAGATTCTACTCATTTCTCGTGAAAATCTTTCAATCTCTCACAAGTCCTTCCGACTTCTTTGCAATATTTTGAAGTTCTCGCAGAGACAAGGGGAACTCTTGTTTCATCAGGTCTTGACCGTCACCGAAGCTTAAGATTGAAATCTTCCAAGATCTAACAACAAATTCACAAGATTAACTACCACATTAGACGGGGGTTGTTTAACATGCGGGAATTAACATGAAAAATAAATCAAATAGATTAAATAAATTGCGTGGATGTTTGAGAGGACACGCGAAATGGGTTTTTGTTTTGCAGGCATGCCAGTTGAATTTCGACGATGACTCGCGGAACGGGGACACACGGTTGTTGCACCCGTAATTTTCTCGAAATATTTCGAGAATTTTATTATGAAACAACCGACGAAAAGTACGGCGTAGTGTCAACACCGTCGAATCGCGGAGTACCTCTGTGATTTAGGATCCATTGGCCCGACGACTCACAACTACAAGCGGCGTCGCAGCAAGGAAAATAACAAGGAAAATACACGTGCATACCTGTCGAAGTAGCCGAACAAGTATATCACACGGCACAGACGGATGCAAAAGATCCTCTCCGAGCGAGCGACGCAAAAACAAACAAGCCTCCGCTCCAACGCGAGTCTCCATCAACGTACGGCTGCCATGCGACGAGGAGTGGGCCTCGGAAGCAATAAATGTTGTGCAGGGACTTCTCCTCAACCCAGGGCGACAGAAACAGGGAAAAAAGCACCGAGAGGGGCCAAAAGGGGGACGCCGGGGTCAAATGACCTCTTTGGGGGGCCGGCGGGCTACGCCCACCCCGCGGAGGGGGTCGCGCACCCCGTTGGGCCCCAGCGGGGTCATTCCGACCCCCGTGGGGCGGGGTCCGCCGGCGGGTCACCCCCTCGAGTCCCGTGCGTCCAAAGAAAAAAGGGGAAAAGGAGGAGAGCGGTCAAAAAATATTATTGCCACCACCTTGACAAAAAAAGGGGATTTTGAACCCCACCTTGTCAGAATTTGGGCAAAATCCCACATTTCTGTCAGAATCGGAGCATTTCTCCACGTTTCTGTCAACCTGGGCCCCTCCACCTTCTATAAATAGACCCTCAAAGGTCCACAGAGAGAGGAGGGAAGGAGGACAACATATGGAGCACCAAGCAACCTGCGCAAGGAGTTTGTTTTGTCTGTCTTGTCCTATGAGGGGTAAGCCCCTGGGTCTTGTGTATATGCCCCTAAGGGGTATTTTTGTAATTATGCCCCTCAGCGGGCCATATTTGTAAGTTTCTACCCCCAGGGCGACTAAATTAAGTAGTTCCGCCTATATGACGGGGGAATTACAAAAAGATGTCCTCCCCGGGATCGCGAGAAACAAAATGTCCTGTCATTTACAGTCTTACCCTACAACTTTTAAAATTGGGGCTACGCCCCTACTGCCCGCGTTAGTGCTGATCTTTGTACAGTCGACAACTCGCCGATAACCTTGCAGGCTTGCACCCACTGGGACCATAAATATATCTAGTGTATTCCACAAATTTTCTTTGGACACCGATCGGGGAAAATTATAAGGAAACCTCCGACTCGTGGGAATTACACACATACCCCTCTTTTGGCAGAATTGACAGATGTGAGCCTTCTGTGAAGGCCCCAGTCACCTCTTCGGTCCAAAAATGTTGTCAGCTCAGTCTGACACCTGGCTGCCGTCTCGAAACTAGGTCTATGTAGGGCATGGTAAAATTACCAAAATACCCTTATAATCTAGAAATGGCCTAGTAGCCCTTTAAACCCTCCAGAAACGGCCTCAATGCCTTGGAAAGTTGGGAACCTTCTCATACTTTCTTTCCAACTCTGAAATTTCGGGAACACCCTTGGCCTGGTAAAATTACCAAAATACCCCTGGAGGCGCAAAATTACTAACATACCCCCAGGGTTCAAGGAACCTCCTGTGACTTCAAATATGCCCATGGCTTACACTAAATCATTTTCTTACTCTTAAATTTTAGGATTTTGCCTAAATATAAGGGGCCTCTGTTGAAACCCTAACTTAGTCATTCTGTTAGTCGGTACTAAATGAATGGACACTGTGAGCCCTCCGAGTGAGATTGCCCTTGACATCAGAACCTATGGAGAGGACTTTGGGATTTCTTTGACAGTTAAACAAAGGTATTCGGACGTTAGGCCGATGTAAATCAACACTGACTGTGGTCAGTGAGGAGAGGTCCAACACCTGAACCCAAATCGTCTGATACTATGGACACCCAAAGAATAAATCTCTACATATATGGGGGAATGTTTCTTTTCAAAAAGAACATTATTATCTTTTTATCTACGATAAAATTCCGTGGCCGACAACGGTGTCGATGCGAAACGTGATACGATATGTGTGCGTGTTTACGGCTGTTCGGGCAACGTACACAGGTTTGGTTCCACGGGTGTAGGTGTATCAGACGATTGTGGGGTTCGGATGCAAGACATTTCCCCACTAACCGCAGTCGGTGTTAATTTACATCAGACATAATCCGAACACCCTTGTTTACTGCCGAAAAGAAGAGTCAGTGACCCTAGGGGCCGTGACGTTGGGAGGACTTGACACGAGCTACAGCAACAACAACAGCAAGGATTAGTGGGGTTCGGAGACCGGTCGCAGTTTGGCACTAGAGGAGACACGAACTCCGGGTTTGTGTGAGTGGAGTGGCTAGGCACCGGCTCGGATGTGAACGGCTAGGCCTTGACTCAGGTGTGAGCGGCTAGGCACTGGCTCAGGTGTGGAGCAGCCAGGTGCTGGCTCGAGTATAAGTAGCGAGCCACTGGCTTGGGTGTGGATCAATTGGGCACCGGCTCGTATGTGGAGCGGCTTGGCACTGGATCGGGCGTAAGCGGTGAGGCACTAGCTCGAACGTGGAGCAGTTAGGCACCGGCTCGGGCGCGGAGCAGTTGGGCGCCAGCTGGTGTGTGCAGCAGTCGGGCACCTGCTCGGGCGTGGAGCAATCGAATGCTAGCTCGGGGTGGAGCAGTCGGGCACTGGCTCGGGGTGCGCAGACGAGCACCGGCTCGGGTGCGAAGCAGGCAGGGGCTGACTCGGGTGTGGAGTAGTTGGGTGTCGACTCGAGTGTAGAATAGTTGGGCACCGGCTCAGATGTGGAGCAGTCGTGCACCAGCTCGAGTGTGCAGCAGTCAGGGGCCGGCTAGGATGTACAGCAGTCGTGCACCGGCTGGGGCGTGGAGTAGGTTGGCACTGGCTCGGGGTGGAGCAGTTGGGCACTAGCTAGGGTGTGGAACAGTCCGATGCTAGCTCGAGCGTGGAGGAGTCAGGCGCCCACTCGGGCGTGTAGCGGTCGAGCATCGGCTCGAGCGTGGAGCAATCGGGCACTGGCTCTAGGTGGAGCAATCGGGCACCGACTCGGACACAGAGCAGTCGGGCGCCCGCTCGAGCGTGGAGCAGTTGGGCACCCGCTCGAGCATGGAGCAGTCAAACGCTGACTCAGGGTGGAGCAGTCGGGCACCGGCTCGGGGTGGAACAATCGGCCACCGACTCGGGTGCAGAGTGGACGGGCGCTGGCTCTGGGCGGAGCGGTCGAGCACCGACTCGGGTGTGGAGCAGTTGGGCGCCTGCTCGAGCGTGTAGCAGTCATGCGCCAGCTCAGGCATGGAGCAATCGAGCGTCGGCTCGGATGTGGACCAGTTAGGCAGCGGCTCGAGTGTGAGCGGCTAGGCACTTTATCATTTCTCCGCAGAAAATATTTTATTGATGGACGTGCCATGCTTCGCGCCATTTCTCTGTAAAACCAGTGCCCAACTGCTCCACTGGCTCTTGCGAAAGTCGTGGGACATTTCCGTGCCATGCTAGGCACTTTATCATTTCTCCACATAAAGTATTTTATTGATAGTTGTGCCATGCTTGATTACAAGACTTGCGAAAGTCGTGGGACATTTCTGTAAATTTGTCGGCTCCCGGGTCTTTGCATAATCACGCGGGTTTCTCTACCATCTTTACATGATGTCCGTCTTAGGACTCGTGACTTGGCTAAACGTCGTTAGAGGGATGTCATTGTGACGTACCCTCGGCGTGTGATCGCCAACCCCAAAGCCAACAAAGACTCCTTCGCCGGAGAGCTCAAGTACCTGTGCGTCTGTCGAAGTGTACCGCCCTTGAGCTTGTACCCGTTGTGGGTTGTCTGTATAATGCATTGCATTGCATGTATAGGACTTGTGACTTGGTTAAGCGCCATTAGAGGGGTGTCATTGTGACGCACCCTCAGCATGTCAAAGACCAAAGCCAAAGCAAGTCGGATCGCCTTTCTCGCCGAGTGTTCGCCGAACCGCCTTGAGCCCGTTGTCAGTTGTCCGTCTATTGTTCCTCACATTCTCTTTTGAGCCTTTGGGTCCCCCCCCCCCTTTTCAGGGGGGGTTATAGGCAATTGGGATGAGGGGGGTCTACTCAGTTTGGGTAGACCCTTGGAGGGGGTCTACCCGATCCGGGTAGACCCTCGGAGGGTGAGAGGGTCTACCCAAGCTAGGTATCTGTTGTAACCAGAAAATGAATGTATATATATACGTTTATATATGTACGCCTGTATGCGTCAAAAGCCGATGCTTACGGTGTTGGCTCTTTCCAACCCGTTCTATCCCGCGGAAGCGAGGAGAACCCGCGATAAACCCACGGAGACTATTATAGTCATGTGGTTCCGGGTTTTAATCAATCAACTCAAACCCTAAGGGTGTGAAGACGTGCTATGCACATTGTTTTGGTACCTCGACGGCGTGAATCACGTCTCGTAGGATCGAAAACTCC
Organism: Amorphophallus konjac; assembly: GCA_022559845.1. Taxonomy (NCBI): domain Eukaryota; kingdom Viridiplantae; phylum Streptophyta; class Magnoliopsida; order Alismatales; family Araceae; genus Amorphophallus; species Amorphophallus konjac. The sequence continues at coordinate 43,180 of JAHNEJ010002021.1, read as the reverse complement.
TTCCCCGACGGACGAGCGAGGCACGGAAGACGACGAACAAGGCGAGGAGAAGGCTTTTCCTCTCCCACGTGGAGTCAGATGCGGAGCCGTCGCTGTCGGAGCCGTACGAGAACTTTAAAAAAAAAAAAGAAGCAGCAGGGGACTGCCCGGGGAGAGGGAAACCCGCCCGGGGTATAAGGCCCCCGGGCGGGTCTCCCCGCGGCTGCGCGCGGGCTGGCAGACCCGCCCGGGGCCTGCCCACTCCGGGCAGGTCCGCCCGGGGCTGCGAGCCCCCGGCGGGTCCGCCCGGGGCCATACGCCCCCGGGCAGGTCCGCCCGGGGTGCTGCGCACCCGGGCCGGTCCGTCCGGGACCGCGCGCCCCCGGGCGGGTCCACCCGGGGTGCTGCGCCCCCGGGCGGTCCGTCCGGGGTGCTGCGCACCCGGGCGGTCCGTCGGGGTGTTGCGCCCCCGGGCCGGTCCGCCCGGGGTGCTGCGCACTCGGGCCAGCCTATTAACCGCCCGTTTTCAAAAAAATTTCGATTTTTGGAGGGAAAGGGACCCGCCCGGGGTCGTCTTGACCCGCCCGGGTCCCACTTCCCCCGGGCCGGTACCCTACTTTCTATAAATAGACCCCATGGGTCCCATTGACGAGGACACGGAGGAGAACGGAAAAGAAAGAGGAGAAGTGGACTTGACTAGACTTCAAGTTCAAGTCGTTCGTTGTCTTTTGGTCCGAGTGGGGTAAGTCCCCGGACTTTGTGTATATGCCCCTACGGGGTATATTTACAATTATGCCCTTCAACGGGCCGTGTTCGTAATGTGTTATGCAACGGAGTGACGGACTTATGCAATTGTGTCATTATGTCTTTACGATGACAAATTGTAAAAATGTCCTCCTCGAGGTCATGAAAGGCCTAAGTCCTGTAAATTACAGTTTTACCCTGCAACTTTTGTAATTAGGGGTATGCCCCTACTTCCCGCCATGATGCGGATGTATGTACAGTCGATAATTCGTCGACATCCTTTTTTGTATTCATGCAAAACTATAAGAGCGCATTATTATGCCCGACACATTTCATTAATGCATTTTTGCATATAAACCCCGACTCTCTAAGAGCTTGCATACTTACCCTTACTTCCAACCAATCGAACCCGTGAGTGTCTTCTCTAGAAACTCCCGTTGTCGGCTTGGTCTGGGAGTGCTGTTGGCTCAGTCCAGCGCTCGGGGTCATCTTAAACCTAGGCCTAGGGTTTGGTAAAGTTACCGAAATACCCCTGCGACCTAAGAAGTGATCTAACGGTCTCCTAAACCTTCTGAAAAGGGCCTCAGAGTCTTGGAAGGTTAGTAACCCGGCTTTATATCTACCTCAGCCCAGAAACTCCTAAATCCCTCTGGTCTGGTTATTTACTAAAATACCCATAGGTCTGAGATGGCCACTTAAACCCCAGTGGTCCACCTCAACATACTCAGTCAGGGTCTCCGTCAGCTCCCCCGTCCTGTTTTAAGCAAACCTACTCTATTGGCTAGAGCCTCGAGGAAGAACTTTAAGCCTTCATGTTGTCATTTAATCAAGGGTGTTCGGACATTAAGCCGATGTAAATCAACGCCGACTCCGGTCGGCGGGGAGAGGTCCAGCACTCGAACCTATATCGTCTGATACGACGCGCACCCACGGAACCCTCTCTACGCAGAGGAGTGTTTCTTTTCAAAAAGAACAAAAATCTACCTTTTATCCACGATAAAAGTCGACCTTTAGATTTTTTCCGTGTCTCACAGACTGGCACGCCCGGTGGGACCTCTCCCGCCTTTCTTCTCTTTGACAACAGAAGGCTTGCACCTCTTTGAGGTTCTTATTGCTCTCCCCCTTACAGGACGAGGGAAGAAAGCTTTGCTTGCCGATTTTAAGCGCTCTGTCACGTCACAGTCACGACAATGGCAGCGGTGACGTATGGACCGCAAGTGATCGCTACCCACGCCAGGTATGGCTACCTGGCGACGCCGATTGCTTTCGGCGATTTTCCCCCGGTGGTCGGTTCCCCTTTCTTCTTAGGGGTAATTCCGATCACTGAGGTGGACGCAGTGCCAACTGCTGGCCGGACTGCTCCGGCTAAGAAGACTGCTGCAGAGGGTGCTAGGCCCTCCGTTCGTACTGAAAGCCGGGTTCACCCGGCTTCGAAGGTGTTCACCGGGGGCGTCAGGCCCTCTATTCCTGCCTTTGGTCGGGCTGTTCCGGCCGAGGCGACTGCTATGAAGGGCGTCAGGCCCTCTGTTCCTGCCATTGGTCGGGTTGTTCCGGCCAAGGCAACTACTTTGAATGGCGTCAGGCCCTCTGTTCCTGCCACCGGCCGGGTCCGCCCGGTCCAAAAGATGCCTACCGGGGGTGTTAGGCCCTCTTTATCTGCTGCTGGCCGAGTCAGGTCGGCGGGACAATACAACATGGCCGGGGGTGTCAGGCCCTCGACGAAGCCCACACCTGGAGATGTCAGGTCTTCAGTCCTTCCAGCTAGCCGAGTGTTCTCGGTCAACCATATTACTGTTGAGAATGCTCCTTCCCGACAGGGACAACGCCGCCCTCGTCGAGGCGGGAGCCGTACTGAGATGGTTGCCCCTGCTCAACGGGGGCAACGCCACGCGAGGAAACAACTTCGGCCCGTGGCCACCACTTCGCGTTCCGGCAAGACTATTCTCGTCGGCGACGTCCGTGTCAGGCTCGATGGAGGCGAGCCGATTGCACCTCGGGACCGACACGTCCCCACCATTCCAACCTCCAACCGATTCGAACTCCTTCGGAAGATCCGGGAGGAGGGAGCGAAGGCAAAGAACGTCACCACGCTCCGGCCCAAGGTGGCGGCCCCCAGAGTCAAGTCTGGGGGCAACCCAACTGAGGAGCGTCAGCTCCACCGAAAGAAGATATGGGTCACCAAGGAGGAGGCCCAGGCAATTAAACGCGCTCGGGCTGAGAAAGGCCCACGCAAGTCTGGGTCGCACTCAGGGCAGGGCCCCTCTATTCATGAGTCGACTAAGCCCTCCTCCTCTCACAAGCCAGGCGCTAGCCGGCGGCAGTGCCGCGCCCCGCCAAAGCCGGTACGTCCGACTTCCCCCTGGGCTACCTCAGACAATTCAAGAGGGGGCAATGCGCGACAGTGTCCGGCCCCTCGAGCATCTGTCTTCGACCGGCTGGGGGACATATCTCCCCCGGCGCGGCATCTGCCGAGGAGGAGGCGGGTAACTCGTGTCGCAGATAACGCTGTCAGGGTGTTCACCTGCTACACCTCCTCCACGGACAAGCACACGGAAGCGGCTCAGGAAGACCTCACCCAGCCATTGCAAGCTATGAGGAGGTCGAAGCACGTCTCTCGGGTCGTGGCTCAGCTAGACTCAGTTCCTCTAGCAGGAACTTCACAGCCTGACCCTGCACGACAGGAGGAGCGCCAGGATAATGATCATGGTGCTGTCGGGGAGGGCCTTTTCCCTCGCGAGGAAGGTACAACGGAGGGGATTCAAGCTCTCACCCTGGAAGAACTCCGGCGCGAAAATCAGGAGTTGAAAGGTCTGTTGCAAGCACTCCTGCGTGATAAGGAGCCTCCTGCCCAACCTGCTGCGGCACCGGCAAGCGTTGAGCAGCAAACATCTCCAGCTCCGGCCACTATTAATGTGTCGGCTATGGCGGCCAGATCACCTGTGGCCCTGGAAGTGGAGGTACCTCAGCAGGAGCCTAATATGAGGTTCTCTGCTACTCCTGCCGAAAGTTTGACGGCTCAGCGGCAGATGATTGAGCGGATTGTAGAAGCAAAGTTCGCTCAGCATGGTGAAGGAGTGGCCACAGTCGATCTGTACAGTGTGCCCTACCCTCTCCATCACCAATTCAAGAAGCTCCCTCCGGACTGCCCCAAGGCCCCGAAGCTGCAAAAGTTCAATGGGCAGGGTTCGCCCCATGAGCACCTGGCTTACTATGTAACCGCCATGGGCGAACTGGCTTTGGACGAGTCCTACCTCTTGCGGTATTTCGCCACTTCTTTGACGGGTTCTGCTTTTCAATGGTACTCCCGTTTGAAGCCCAATTCGGTACCCGATTGGGCAGATATGCAGAAGAAGTTTGTGGACCGGTTCCAAACCGCTGAGCGTAAGGTTTCCTTAGCGGAACTTTGCGCTTTAAAACAAAGAAGGGGTGAGACAGCCCTTGACTTCATCAAGAGGTGGAGGGATGTTAGCATGCACTGTGATAACCCTCCCACGCCGGAGGATGCTATTACCATATGTCGCCGAGGTCTGGCGGCCGAAGTTAGTGAAAAGCTCTTGGGTTCCAGTATCCGGGGCTTTGATCAGCTCAACTCGGTGGTCGCGGAGATCGAAATGTTCTTCGCAGACCATCCGACACACTCCTCGGCCAAGGGCAAAGCCCCCAAGGACCGCCCAGTTGGGGGAAAAGAAATCAATGCAGTGGATTTCTCCCCGACAAATGGCGAGAAAGGAGGCGCTAAGGGGAAGGGTAATGGCAAAAAGTCGGAGGTCAAGAAGGCCGCTGAAGCCTTGGCGGAGAATATGAAGAAGCCGTACTCCTTCAGGAAAGAGCACACAAAAATGCTCTTTGATTTGTGTATGCAGGAGGAGCTGTTTTCCTTGCCAGAGCCGCGGAGGCCGGCAGAAGTAGGCAAGACGGATGATCCCAACTACTGTGTGTATCACCGGAGGTTGGGACATACTATTACAGACTGCTATGTTTTCAAAGACATAGCTGAAGATCTTATCCAGAAAGGTCTCATAAACATGTTAGGCCATGCGGTTGAGCCTCCACAGCCGCACCACTGGAGTCGATCCACTCGATCGGCCAATGTGGTTTATATGGCGGCACCGGTTTCAGCATCGCACGCCGCCGAGGCTGGATCTTCAAACCAGCAACCTCAAGCCATTCCCGAGTCGTCGTGCTGGCCGGGGGCGGAATACCTTGCTGTAAGAAGGCTCCTCTGGAAAGTCCGCCGGGAAATCCACCAGCTGAGACAAGAACAGCGAGAGTTGCTGCAGTTTCTCCATTATTTGGATGATCAGCTCGCTGCTCTTCCCCAAGCCCAGAGTGAACAGCTCACAAACCTTCATGGAGCAGAGACAAACCCACTCCCACCTGTCTCACAGAGATCAGGGTCAAATGGTTGGCTGTCCGAGGACTCATCAAGCTCGTCAGAAGAGGCGGAACCTGCAAAGCCATTTTCTTTTCACCGCGAACAAACTCTACAAATTTTCTTCGCGTGCTGCCGTGCTGAGCTGGTAACCCCGTCAGTGGCAACTAATCACCAACGACCTGAAGCCCGGTTCTATCAAGATTACTGCCCTTTTCATGAGGCATCGGGTCATATTATTTTCAACTGTCAACCATTTAAGGACCTTGCGGAAGATTTCATCAGGCGAGGGATAGTTGATATGGGTGATTCCTTAGTGCGCCCTCCCCAGCCACATGCGCGTGGGGCGATGACTTTCTCAGTTAATGTCATCCATACGCCGTTGGCATTCAACCTGCCTGACCCTTCTGCTGAAGGAATGTTTCCCGACAGCCGGGAACCGAGGCCACACTCTGGTACCCAGGACAGCAACCTTCCCATCAGTGTTCTTTTCCCAAGGAGACACTGAGAAGATATTTGATAAGCTTCTGGAGGATGGATGGGTGTTGGCATATGACCCTCCGTCTTATTACAACGAGACGGCCAAGAGTCATCCTCGCTATTGCAAGTATCATGCGAGGGTGTCCCACCCTACTCAGCACTGTGAAGAGGTTCAAGACTTCATTGAAGCTCTCATTCAGAAAGGGGTTGTAGATACCCAGGGGAATTCTATGACGAGGCTATGCCTCGCAGAAGCCGCCAAGGAGACTCTTCAGCAGGTTCGGCGAGAGAATGAGGCCTTCACCCGGTCGGCCTGCTCAAGCAAGTCTCGACAAAATAAGGAGTTCCCGTTGCTCGCCAGGGACAAGACTGCTCGTGAGAAGCCTAAGGCTCAGAGCCCGGGAGACTGCGCTGTGCGACGAAGCCCTGGGGCTCAACCCAAACCGAGCCAGCCAGGTGTTGTCATAAGAGGATGTCCTCGGCCAGTTGATAAAGGAAAGGCCAAGGTCCTGAATCCTCAGGGTGAGGCTCCGGCTGGATCAGCCAAGCTACAAAGCCTGGAGAAGCCTCAACCGGCGCAGCCCGTCAAAGGGCCGGCCAAAGCCCCCTTGCAGTCCGGTCGCCTTGAGAAGGTTGCCACTAGCTGCCCGCAGAGCAATGATAAGGGTAAGCGCAAAGTTCTAGAGGTTGAGCCTAAGACTCAGCCTGGAGTTAAGTTAACAAATCCTCAACCTGCGGCAAAGAAAGAGTCGGCGATTCCGCAAAAATCTTTGGGGCTCCACTTCGGCCAAATGGAGTTCCAGGAGTTGCCGCCAGAAATAGTTGCTCAAGCGATCGAGGCCACTTTCCGACCCTCCCCTGAGGCAGAGGAGTGGACCCGCGTGAGCCCAAGGAAGAGCCGCGAAAGCCAAAGTGCCAGACGGCCAGTGCAACGCGGGGGTCACAGTGGTGGCATTAAGCAACCTCGTTCCGCAAAGTCATCTCCTCCTTCTTTCGAAGAGGTCGCTCGCCTTAAGAAGCAAGAAAAGAACCGGAGAAAGAATCTAAAAAGGAGGCTTAAAAAGCAGGCTGAGCAGACAGTCGCCATGGAGGCCTCCAAACAACTCACTCCAGTGCAACAGTTGCAAAAGCTTATTGACCAACTGGAGGAATACGTGCCACCTTGCCCCACTGGGAGGGTCACGTTGGACAAATACATCCCCTGGGAGAAGTTTGGGCATAAGACCCGGCTCCTCAACCGGCTAAGGGAGACTCTGCATCGTCTTGAAGACGGCGAGAGGATTCCAATTCCGGAAGAGCTCTTGCTGTTTTATAAGGACGAAGAGCTTACTATTGAGGCCCTTGAGCAGGCGATGCGGGAGTTGTCATGCAACATGGTAGCCATTCCACCTCCGGACAACATAAATGCTCCTGGCGGAGAAGGCGGTGCACCCATGGCTACATATCAACGCCGATCAGGGAGGAGTCGGCGGGCTCGTGGTCGAGGTCGCGGTCGAGGGCGAGAAAGTCTTTTGACTCCCGACCGGGTTATAATGTTCAGAGGAGAAAAATCGGGCCCTATTCCTGTGCCACGAGTACGGGGCGTTCCCTTCATCCCTATATCCTCGGAGAATGTTGATAGAACCCCGGAGAATCGAGGGACGGGCGGCGTCCCTTTTGTAATTCCCTCCTCAGAGAGAGAAGAAGCTCCCGCGGATGACTCTCCGTCAACTCCGGCTTCTGAGCAGGCGGGTCCTTCGAATAGTGCCTCGGGAGAAGGTCCCTCGGGTCATGCCGAGCCAGCCGAATCTCAGTTGGCCTCAGATGTGTCTTTAGCACCACTCTTTCAAGAAGCGGCGGAGATGCAAAATGAAGATCAATGCCCGGCTAAAAAAGAGAAGCCCCATGGAGCTCCGAAGACTCTGGAGGAGCTTATCCCCCCATTTGACAAGGTCCGCGCTAGGGCGGACCGTAAAATTATTCAGCACATGAGCCGGTTCCCAACTAGCATTACTGTATGGGAAGCTATCGCCTGGAGCAAGGATCTCCGAGAAGCTCTGGTAAAGGTGCTCCAAGACCCCGAGGCGTATGAGGCTCATGTGGCAGAGTTGCAAGCCCAAGCATATGAGGCTCTAGCAGCCAATATTGTTTTCACAGACAAGGATATGCTACTGGCTTCCCCTTGCCACAATCGTCCCTTATATATGAAAGGGACAATCAACGGCCATGAGGTGAATCGAATCTTGGTCGATGCAGGAGCCGCAGTAAATATCATGCCATTAAAGACGTTCAAATCTCTTTATTTGGCACCTTACTTGCAAAAGGTCAACGCTGTCAAGATTTCGGGGTTTAATCAAGGCTCCGAGGAGGCCCTTGGACGTGTCGAGGTGAAGCTTGTGCTGGGCGACTTCACCACCAAGGCGATATTTTACATCATCAACTCTGACACATCCTACAAGATGTTGTTGGGAAGACCCTGGTTGCATGAAAATTGGGTCGTCCCATCAACATTGCACCAATGCCTTAAATATTCAAAAGGGGGAAAGCAGTATACAGTCTTTGCAGACCAGGCTCCTTTTCACCCCAATGAATGCCACCTGGCGGATGCCTCCCTGTACTTCGGGGAACCCACTATTTCAGTCCCCGATAAAGTCCAAGACAAGGGGAAGCAGAAGGTCGAACCTGAACCAGAAGGAAGCCAACTCTTCACGGTCAATCGTGAGATGTTAAAGCTCCATCAGTTGAGTCTCAAGCCTGCGTCGAAGCCTACGCAAGTAGAAAGAGGCAAGATTGACTTTGAGGCCAACCTCATCAGTCAAGCTATCAACTGCAGTGTACCTCTGCCCCCAAATTGCATTCAACTTCCCTTTGTTAAGGAAGAGCACGGGGTGGAAGAATTGAAGACCTTTGTAGTTTCTTACATACGCAAAGGTCGAAGGAGAGACCGTCACCCGGTTCGGCCGATTGTCTTCTACAGAGGAGACCAAATACCGCCAAGTCCGCCGGAGGACGACTTCGGGTGGGCATCGCCAGCCGACAAGGTGTCAGAGCCTATCCAGGCCATGGCTCATATGCCCGCCCGGCTCAAACACATGTGCATGAAGCAGGGGATTCCACAGCAGCAAACTTCTGCGCAGAAAACATATTTTTCTAATCTCTGGAATCCTCCACATGTCAGGGGGCAACCTCCATTTTCTCACAAAGACACCCGAGGATTGGGCTATGAGCAGGAGCCAGAATTCCGGGTCCATTATGCTATTAATGCCATAGGGCCCTTATCATCCTCTCGTGAGGAGGCCCGAAAGGAGCCTGCGGCTGAAGAACTCTATCAGGAGTCTATAGAAGCCATGGTGGCTCCTCCGTCAGCGTCCGGCAAGGATTCGCAGACAGAAGAAATCTCCCCAACTCCTACTGGCGACTTGGTGGTACCAGAGGAATTTGAGATCTGCGAGATCAGCCCTGACGAAGCTGAAGACTTCGTTGACCTCCAACCAGCTCCACCTGAACTCGAAGACGGTGGTCAAGCAACTGTTGACGAGTTGGTCGAGGTCAACCTTGGCACTCATGGTGAACATAAGCCCACCTTTGTAAGTGCCCTCCTTAGTGGGGAAGAACGACAGGCATACCAGCAACTCTTGAATGAATTCAGAGACTGCTTTGCCTGGACGTACAAAGAGATGCCGGGCCTTGATCCATCTGTGGCAGAACATGAACTGGCGATACTCCCGACAGCCAAGCCAGTTAAGCAAGCCCAGAGACGCATGCGCCATGAACTGGAGGTGAAGGTGAATGCGGAGGTCGACAAAATGTTAGACGTGGACTTTATAGAGCCATGCAGATATCCTGTGTGGCTCGCCAATATAGTCCCCGTCAAAAAGAAGAACGGCCAAGTCCGGGTCTGCATCGACTTTCGGGATCTGAATAAAGCCTGTCCAAAGGACGACTTCCCAGTCCCGATCATCGAGACAATGGTGGATATGACTACTGGTCATGAGGCCCTGTCTTTTATGGACGGGTCATCTGGTTACAACCAAATCCGTATGGCTGTCAAAGACAAGGATCATACGGCTTTCAGAACCCCAAAAGGCATCTTCAGCTACAAGAGAATGCCATTTGGCCTGAAAAACGCCGGCGCCACATATCAAAGGGCAATGACCAAAATCTTTAATGAGATGCTGCACAATGTCGTCGAATGTTATGTCGACGACCTGGTCGTTAAGTCCAAAAGGCGAGCTAATCACTTAGCCGACCTACGTCGGGTCTTCGAGCGGCTTCGACAATATCAGCTCAAGATGAATCCGATGAAATGCGCATTTGGAGTCTCCAGCGGCAAGTTCCTCGGTTTTATCGTCAGATACCGAGGGATAGAGATAGATCCTGACAAAATCAGGGCTATCAATGAGCTCCCTCCACCCAGGAACATAACGGAGCTCAGATCTCTGCAGGGAAGGCTCGCTTATATCAGGCGATTCATCTCTAACCTCTCAGGAAGGTGCATGCCCTTTGGCAAATTGATGAAAAAAGGAGCACCCTTTATCTGGGACGAGAGCTGTCAAAAGGCTTTCGAACAACTCAAGGAGTATCTCTTAACTCCACCAGTCTTAGGGGCACCTGTCAGGGGAAAGCCTCTCATTCTTTACATCGCAGCCATGGAGGCTTCCCTTGGGGCTCTCCTGGCCCAAATTAATGAGGAGGGTAAAGAGCAACCACTGTATTATCTCAGCAGGAAGCTGATCGGCCCCGAGTGTCGGTACTCGCCTATGGAGAAAATGTGCCTTGCTTTGGTGTTCGCTGTCAAAAAGTTACGGCACTATCTGTTAGCGCACCGAGTGGAGCTCATCTCTAAATGGGACCCGCTCAAGTATCTACTCAGTCAACCTGTCCTCTCTGGAAGGTTAGGGAAATGGGCTCTTATCTTGATGGAGTTCGACATTACATTCGTCCCACGCAAGGCGATCAAGGGACAAGGGATGGCTGATTTTCTTGCTGCACACCCTGTGCCGGCGGAGTCGTTCCTCAACTTCGACCTACCAGACGAGGAGAAGCTGATGCAACCACCTGATGCTGAAGAGGGTGCAGATGTCTCACTCCATCTTGAACAAGAGGTGTTGTCTTTCGGCACACCATGTTGGGAGTTGTATTTTGACGGTGCATCTAGGACCGTTAAGAAGGCAGGCTGCCTCGTAAGCTTTGTAGCCGGCGCCGGCATAGTCTTCGTATCCCCTCAAGGGGGTGTACTTCATCATTCCTGCGCTCTCATGAAGTCATTGACTAATAATGAGGCGGAATATGAAGCATTAATCATTGGGCTACAGCTAGCACTGGAAATGGAGCTCAAATGTATTAAAGTGTACGGGGATTCTCAGCTCATTGTCCGTCAAGTCCTCGGTGAGTATGATGTGCGGAAAAAGGAGTTGATCCCTTACTTTGAGGCCGTTATGAGGCTTAAAGAAAAGTTCTATCTCTTTGAGATAAGCCATGTGCCGAGGAGCAATAATTCTCAGGCAGATGCGTTGGCAAAGTTAGCAGCCGCGTTAAAGCTTCCACCTGACGGTGAGTTGAATATTACAGTCAGGCACAGAAGGCTCATGCCCAGCATGCTTGATGAAGAATCAGGCCTCACCATTTATGAGGTTCACCACCTTGAAGAGGGAAATGATCCAGAGGAAGAAGATTGGCGCGAGCCAATTATACAAATCAAGAACGGGCAGTTTCCTCCGGAACGAGCTCGAAGGGTGCAGTTGCTTAGAAGGGCTGCGTCATATCGGTTGCTTGATGGTATTCTCTTCAGGCTCGCCCAGGAAAAGGACCACCCGGTGCTCTTGCGATGTCTCTCACTTAAGGAAGCCAAGACCGTCATGCGGGAGGTCCACTCTGGTTTGTGCGGGGCTCACCAGGCCGGGACGAAGATGAAGATGAATATCAAACTTAAGGGCTTCTATTGGCCTACTATGTACGAGGACTGTAACCAATATGCTCGCACCTGTCACCAGTGCCAAGCTTTTGGGCCAATCCCTCGGAGGCCTCCAAGTTCTTTACACCCAACGGCTCCTACATGGCCGTTTGCAGAATGGGGTATGGATATAGTGGGACCATTCCCTCCATCCTCTCAAGGGCATAAATTCATTCTAGCAGCCACAGATTATTTTTCTCGCTGGGCTGAGGCTATTCCTCTGCGAGAGGTTACAGGTGAGGCAGTGGCTCGCTTCGTAAGATATCATATTATATACAGATTCGGAGTCCCTAGCCGAATTATTTCAGACAATGGGACCCCCTTCAGAACAAGACAGTGTATACACTGGCGGCTAAATTCCACATTGATTGGAGAACCTCCTCGGTTTATAACCCTCAGGCTAATGGTTTAGCGGAGGCTTTCAACAAAACACTTTGCAAGTTGATGGCAAAGATTATAAATGGCCGAAAAAAGGATTGGAGCGAAAAAGTCCACGAAGCCCTCTGGGCCTATCGGACTGTTTATAAAACCCCTACGGGGTGTTCCCCATTTTCACTGGTGTACGGGGCTGAGGCAATCACCCCTGTAGAGATTGAGCTGGCTTCATATCGAGTGGCAGTTCAGGCAGGCCTACCCGGCCAGGAGCAGTCTGAAGTCGAAAGGAGGCTGGAGGAATTATCCTCTTTAGAAGGCAAAAGACTTCAAGCCTATCAGCATTTGCAGATCTACCAAGCTCGCATGGCGCGTGCTTACGACAAGTTAGTCAAGCACCGGGCATTCAAGAAAGGCGACTTGGTCATGCTTAAAGAAAAAGAAGTCATTGCCGGCAAGCCAAGCGGGAAACTCCAACCCAATTGGCGGGGGCCTTACATCATCCAGAAGGTTTTCGAAGGCGGGGCTTACACGGTGGTGGACCACAAAGGCAACAGCCCGTTCCCTCCTCTCAATGGCAAGCACATGAAGCTCTACCATGCGCCATCGCAAGAGTTTCCACAGCAGTCCTCACAGGACAGTACCTCTCGTCAGTGAAGGTTCAAAAAAAAAAGGGGGTTAAAAATACTGATACCCCGGCGGACTCAGTCAGCCTTCAATGGTTGGTTGAGGGTAAAAAGGCCACAGACCCGGTCGAGGTGAAAACCCGAAAGGGCGCCTCGGGCAAAAATGGGCAACCCCTCGGTGTGAAAACCCGAAAGGGCACACCGAAAAAAGCTAAAGGGGGCCAACCTCGGCGAAAACCCGAAAGGGCGGTGAGGTTGGTAATGTGAAAGAAAAAAAAAATTTCCTCTCTCTGTCTATTCTATGGGTGGCTCTAAGTCAATGATTCCACCCCCTCTCCACCAACCCATCATATTGATGTCTTTGACTCCCTTCTGTCCCATCGGATATGGCCTCAGTATGCTCTCTCGAGCTGCCAACCGATGTCGTCTTTTGACTCCTTTTTGTCCCATCGGGCATGGCCTCAGTATGCTCTCTTGAGCTGCCAACCGATGTCATCTTTTGACTCCTTTTTGTCCCATCGGGCATGGCCTCAGTATGCTCTCTCGAGCTGCCAACCGATGTCGTCTTTTGACTCCTTTTTGTCCCATCGGGCATGGCCTCAGTATGCTCTCTTGAGCTGCCAACCGATGTCGTCTTTTGACTCCTTTTTGTCCCATCGGGCATGGCCTCAGTATGCTCTCTTGAGCTGCCAACCGATGTCGTCTTTTGACTCCTCTCTGTCCCATTGGATATGGCCTCAGTATGCTCTCTCGAGCTGCCAACCGATGTTGTCTTTTGACTCCTTTTTGTCCCATCGCGCATGGCCTCAGTATGCTCTCTCGGGCTGCCAACCGATGTCGTCTTTTGACCCCCTTCTGTCCCATTGGATATGGCCTCAGTATGCTCTCTCGAGCTGCCAACCGATGTCGTCTTTTGACTCCCTTTTGTCCCATCGGGCATGGCCTCAGTATGCTCCCTCGAGCTACCAACCGATGTCGTCTTTTGACTCTTCTTTGTCTCACCGGGCTTGGTCTCAGTATGCCCTCTCGGGCTACCAACCCATTTTCGCCTTTCGGCTCGTAGATTTGACTCATTCGTCCCACCTGGGCTGTCAAATCTACCCATTTGTCCCACTGGTGTGGCATATACGTCCCTACGGGAATGCCACTTTCTCTCGCCCCTTGGGCGTTATAGGGTCAAAAAAATATATATATAAAATAAAAATAAAAAAAATGGGGTTAAAAATATTGAGGCCCCAGCGGACTTGATTGTTTCTGTTAGAAGGAACAATCAAGGGTAAAAAGGCTTAACCCAGCTAGGGTGAAAACCCGAAAGGGCGCCCTAGGCAAAAATGGGTACCCCTCAGTGTGAAAACCCGCAAGGGCGCACTGGAAAAAGCTAAAGGGGGCCGGTCCTGGCGAAAACCCGAAAGGGCGGTAGGACCGGTAAAGTAAAAAATAAAAAAAAAGGAGACATACACACAGAAAGATGGGAGTAAAATCAGCTATATTAAAGCTCTGTCTTTCATTTGCCAATGTCAATAATGGAGCCCGAGACAAGCCCTAAGGGAAGATGTACATGGCTGGGGTCTGAATGCAGCCCCACACAAAATAAAAGAGAGGAACAAGAAGCTATCAAAGCTCGAGATCAGTCCGCAGGCCGGCAAGAAGAGTCTCCTGCTGTGTCAACGCCTCCCTGACTCCTCCGAGCTCGTGCTGGAACTCTTCTTCCTTCACTCTCAGGAGGTCTTGAGCATCCCGGGCCTCTCGGAGCCGTCGCTGCAGAGCCGCCAACTCCTGCTCCAGCCCGTCCACGTGCGAAGAAGCCACCCGAGACTGCTCCTGAGCTGCCGTCGCCTGCACGGATAGGTGCTCTTGTCTGCTGCGAAGCTCAGATGCTGTCTCCTCTGCCTGCTGAAGCAGAGCCTGTAGCTGTAGTCGTCTCGCCTCAGTTGCGTGGCGGCGGGCAAACTCAGTCCATGCATGCTCTAGCCGGGGCATCCACGCATTTCGGGAAAATCCAAATGCGTGATATCCTCGGGTGGAGTTGGCTAAATGCTCCCTCATGACCTCAACTGAGGGAAGCGGGGTCGTCTGCAAGAGGAGCTCGAGGTTTTCAATCAGCCCCGCTTCTAAAGCACTGCCTTGGGGAGCCACCAGAAGCTGAGGTCCTTCTGGCCAGTCTATGCCCAAAGCTGGGAAATCTGCTGGCAAAGACGGGGTATCCTCCCCAGCACCTGAAAAGACAGTTAAGAGGGAACAATGCATTAGCCTCCAAAAAAAAAGAGGAACAATGAATGGCCCCTCAGGAAGGCCAAGCAAATAGCTAACCTGAAGAAACCTCCGGGGCCGTGTCTGAGACGACCTCTGGTGTAGCATGATCATTAGAGGTCAGCATACTCCCTGCCCCCAGAGGCGGATCGCCGGTCACAGGCATGGATAGTCCTGCCTCCTGCGAAGGCCCAACTGAGTCCTCAGAAGCCGCCTCAAGGCTCTCCTCCCCCACTGAGGAAGTCAGTGCAGCATCACCTGTATCTGTGTGGCATAAGGGGCAGAAAGGCCATCAATAAGACACCAACATGAAAATACACAGGAAGACTCAAGCTTCAATGCTGATTATACCTGACAATAGAGGTGTCGCGTCATCTGGCCCCACTGTCTGATCACCCTCCTGGACAGTGGCCGGAGAACTCTCTTGTAAGGGAACCGTCTCCGGAGCAAGCAGGGGAGTGGATGCAACCACAGAAGTGTCAGCTGCTATTTAGGCAAAAGTATGGTTAGCTCTATGACTGAGTTTAACCAAACAAAAGGCAAATACGAGGCAGACCGAAGACACACCAGTAATGTCTCTGCCTGTGTCCTCGGCCCGTCCACCAGTGGAAGATAGCAGGCTTGGAGCAAAATCAGGAACCCCAGCATGGTAAACCCCGACGGCTGAGACTGGAACGCTCGGGGCCCCAATAGAAACTTCTGGGTCAACATCATAGGCCGGAAGCTCAGGGCCAGCCCCAGAGGAGGAGATCAACTTAGCCAGCTCGGCTGTGGAGTTGGCTAACTCAGTGGCTGCACAGAAAGACTGTCAGAGGTTGCAATGGCAAAAGTAATTGTCAACCCCAAAGAGGGTCAATTGAGTTTCTTGGTATACCAGAAATAATGCCCATGTCGCCTCCCTCAGAGGAGCTCAAAGACGAAAGGGAAGGAGTTGTCTCTGTCTCAGAACCAGTGCTGGAGCTGCTATTACTCAAAGAGGTGCTGGAATCCGAAGATGGGTCAGTCCCCTCTTTCTCTCTGGGAGCATGGTGCTCCCTCGGAGGCTCTGTGTAAAAGAGAAAGCAGAGTCAGTTAAAAAAATATATAACACCTCACTTGATTCCATGAGTAAACAAGGAGGAACTATGAATTTCAAATTCACCTGGAATGGGAGAAGGTCTGCTCTCTCCAATCTGGCCAGCCATACTAGCGGAAGGACAATCCCCTAAGGGGTGGTCCTAGTCCTCCAGCTCCAATGTCAGGTCCTCTGGGACATCTGCATCTGGTATAATTGGCAGAGTCTTATTCGCAGGCCCTGGCGAAAACTGCCCGAGTAGCCTCGTCTCTGGGGGAGCTACACACAAGACACTCCTTCAGTAAAACAGAGGCACAATTACAAAACCATACATAAAGGGGTTCATAGTTTCCAACTCACTCAAAGGAGCTCCGTCCCTGGCAGGGGTGGTATCCACCCGAAGGCGGGATGAAGGCTGAATCTCAGCTCCTAAGCCCCCACTATGCCGCCGTTTCGCCGCCGGACTATTATCCACGGGAGGCTGAGCGGGGAGAACATCCTCTGAAGGTGGAGCGTTGACAATCTCAGCAATTCCTACAATGGAAATGTGGCAATCAGCAGTTGATAGCTCCAGAACATTTATATCTTATTATAATGATAATAAATGTAGACGGAGGATCAGAAGATTCATACCTACTGCCCCTGCATCAAGACTAGGGCGGGTAATCAGTTGATTCGGGTCAATCCGGAGAGCTCTAGCGGCCTGCTCCACGCGTCTCTCAGTGCCTGAGGTGTAGAAGCCACCTCCAAAGCCGGAATATGGGCTAGCAAGCCTGCACAGCCCACGGCATTGATCACATGGGCCTTCCAGAAAGCGAAGGCCGTGCCCACCAGTGCTCCCTCCGGGATGGACTCCGACAGCTGGGAGTCGTGGGTCAGACCACAGGAGGCCCTCAAGTCTCCCCACCAGGAGTAGCGCGGAGTAGAGCCAGAAGCGCCTTTACGGCGCGAATTCAAAGTAGAGGCCTCCTCAGATGTCGACCTCAGGGGCCGCAACGCCCCCGTATACTGACTCCTGTCAATGGGCAATGAATGCCCCTGCTCCCGCCATCGACTCTCGATGTCTCGAACCGCTGCAGCCAAGCTGGAAAAATGAGCCCTGACGAAGCCGGGATCAAGGAAAAGAGGAGGCAGGTCCTCCCTCTTCAGGCGCTTCTCCTCTGCTGCCCTGATAGTGTCTGCCCGCTCTCTGAAGATGTTGCTGGCTTTAAACCACCAGCGGGCATAGTAGATGTCAAAATGTCCCACTCGGGCCTGGGCCGGAAGAGGGATATGCTCCCTCACGCTGCGGTAAAGAAAGTCCTGCCAGCATGCGGCAACCAAATGCACATCCTTCTGCTTGTATTGCCTCGATGTCAGAGGTAAATCAACATTGGGTGGAACCGCCTGGTCATAGCCAAAGTTGCGGGCAAATCTGTGCGGGTAGTACGGCTCTAGAACCACTGTGTAAGAGCGCCGGTAAACCAGCACACTAGGTCGTATACACACGACCCACTCCCCAAAGGCATGTGGAGAAACAATGCCCTTTGAGGACACTTTGCAAACCACTGAGTCTCCATGTCCCTCCAGATACGGGCGATAAGAACGGGAGCTGTGGTCAAACTCCAAGCTCTCTCCCCTCCTCGTATGAAGGAAAGAAAGTGCTCGCCGGGCACCTGCAAGCTGTGTCACGGCATCCTGATCCTGGTGACCAGCAAAGGCAAAGATAAGCGGAGCCTTTATATTCGGAATGGAGGACCGCTGGGACAGCTCTGGAAGAAGTAGTCCTGCCCAAGCACTCAAATAATGAGTGGGCAGCAAAAGCTTCTTATCTCGCGGGCTGGCATGCGAACTCAAGGCACCTAAGCAGTGGTAGATGTTCGCCAAGGCAGCAGGGGCAAGGGCCAGCCGACGTCCACATGCAAGCAGGCACGCAGGATAGATCACCTCGACCCGGAGCAGCTCCTCTTCCCCATGTGGGAAGACAAAGGTAGACAGCCAATAAGCCAAATATGCAGCCAAGTACGTCAGTGTAGGTAGCTTCCTGGAATTCCAACCTTGTGCTGGAGCTGGCAAGTGCCGAGGGTTGGATGCAAACTTTATGAGGACCTCTTTACATTGGTCCCAAGTGGCGCCGAACGAAGGGAATTCCTCGTAGAAACAGTACGGCCCGCTGTAGAAGTACATAATCCAGGCGTTAAGTGTAACCCTGGGTGTCCTCGCAGTCTTCTCCTTGCCCACCAGGCCAAATCTCTCCAAGTCTTCATAAGATAACGGAGGCAGTAAGGTAAAAGATAGTGGCCCGCCCCATCTGAACTGTAAAGGTGGGCGTCATCGAGGCATAGCTCCTCGTAAGCCTGTCCGCTGATCGGCAGGCCCGAAATCCGGTGAAAAGACCACAAATCCAGAGAGGTCTCTCCCTCAGCAGTGACTAGTGTGTTCCAGCGCCTATTCCACCTCTCCACAACAGCCTGGAGCAATCCTGCGTGACAAGGGTATGAATACAAGGCTGCAGTAACTGCGTGACGAATCCCGGCTCTATCTAGAGTGTCACCGTGCACAGTCAATATCCCCCAGAGCCACTCACCTGCACCTCTGTGGAAGCAATGGGAGGGGACAACGGACCAACTCCCGTACCAGCTAGGAACCCTCAGTGAAAGGATTCCTTCCAACATGCAAAGATGGTCATAGCCGTCATGGGCAAAACGGCTTTCGGAGGGAGCCAGATATAGTCCGTCAATCACTACATCGACGGCCTTATGATGCCCCGCCAAGTGCCACACTGCAGGGGAAGAAGGTGTCGACCTGACCACAGCAGCATCCGGGTCCTGGTAGAAGCCGAGCCATTTGCTGTCGGGAAACTGGGGCTGCCGCGAAAATCCCCCGGGAAAGCTGGCATATGAATATGTGCAGGTACCTCTCATGCTGTCCCTGCCAGCTAAAATAGCCCCTTCCAGTCGTCGCCGATGCTCTGGGAGAGAAGGGTCATCACTATCAAACCCCGGTGGAATGTAGCTCTGCACGAAGGCCATTAGATGCCGGTCCACCGGGTAGTGGGATGAGTATCCCCCAGAACGGTCGTATGCATAAAGTCCGCCCCGGTAGCTGATTCGAGAAGCCTCGACTGAGCCCTCGCCGACAGGGATATCCTCCGTTGGGCCTTCAGCGACCCAAGTTGTGCCTTGATCAAGTGCGTCGGAACTGTCAGAGGCGACGCGGCGAGGAGGCAAAGGTGGCATGGACTTGTCAGTCCGTTGCACGTAATGCTCATTATGGCCAGCCGCCCTCGACCCCCGTGCGGCAGCACGACTCCTGCTTGGACGAGCCATGTCTGTGGAAGTTTCCAAGAGAAAAAAAAATATACATTAGAGATTATGCTGAAAATTATCTCGATGCAGGAGCTATGCTTCAAGCCCAAGTCCCTCAGCGGACGTGTTACAACATTTATGTAAGTGCACGGGCCATCCGCCCCTGCCTCCGGCTGTCACGGATGTCCCGTGGGGGGCACTTGTTGTAACCAGAAAATGAATGTATATATATACGTTTATATATGTACGCCTGTATGCGTCAAAAGCCGATGCTTACGGTGTTGGCTCTTTCCAACCCGTTCTATCCCGCGGAAGCGAGGAGAACCCGCGATAAACCCACGGAGACTATTATAGTCATGTGGTTCCGGGTTTTAATCAATCAACTCAAACCCTAAGGGTGTGAAGACGTGCTATGCACATTGTTTTGGTACCTCGACGGCGTGAATCACGTCTCGTATGATCGAAAACTCCTTCCCCGACGGACGAGCGAGGCACGGAAGACGACGAACAAGGCGAGGAGAAGGAGTCAGATGCGGAGCCGTCGCTGTCGGAGCCGTACGGAGAACTTTAAAAAAAAAAAGAAGCAGCAGGGGACTGCCCGGGGAGAGGGAAACCCGCCCGAGGTATAAGGCCCCCGGGCTGGTCTCCCCGCGGCTGCGCACGGGCTGGCAGACCCGCCCGGGGCCTGCCCACTCCGGGCAGGTCCGCCCGGGGCTGCGAGCCCCCGGGCGGGTCCGCCCGGGGCCATACGCCCCCGGGCAGGTCCGCCCGGGGTGCTGCTCACCCGGGCGGGTCCGTCCGGGACTGCGCGCCCCCGGGCGGGTCCGCCCGGGGTGCTGCGCCCCCGGGCCGGTCCGCCCGGGGTGCTACGCCCCCGGGCGGGTCCGCCCGGGGTGCTGCGCCCCCGGGCCGGTCCGCCCGGGGTGCTGCGCACCCGGGCGGGTCCGTCCGGGGTGCTGCGCCCCCGGGCCGGTCCACCCGGGGTGCTGCGCACTCGGGCCAGCCTATTAACCGCCCGTTTTCAAAAAAATTTCGATTTTTGGAGGGAAAGGGACCCGCCCGGGGTCATCTTGACCCGCCCGGGTCCCACTTCCCCCGGGCCGGTACCCTACTTTCTATAAATAGACCCCATGGGTCCCATTGACGAGGGGACACGGGGAGAACGGAAAAGAAAGAAGAGAAGTGGACTTGACTAGACTTCAAGTTCAAGTCGTTCGTTGTCTTTTGGTCCGAGTGGGGTAAGTCCCCGGACTTTGTGTATATGCCCCTACGGGGTATATTTACAATTATGCCCTTCAACGGGCCGTGTTCGTAATGTGTTATGCAACGGAGTGACGGACTTATGCAATTGTGTCATTATGTCTTTACGATGACAAATTGTAAAAATGTCCTCCTCGAGGTCATGAAAGGCCTAAGTCCTGTAAATTGCAGTTTTACCCTGCAACTTTTGTAATTAGGGGTATGCCCCTACTTCCCGCCATGATGCGGATGTATGTACAGTCGATAATTCGTCGACATCCTTTTTTGTATTCATGCAAAACTATAAGAGCGCATTATTA
This sequence comes from Amorphophallus konjac, assembly GCA_022559845.1. NCBI lineage: Eukaryota > Viridiplantae > Streptophyta > Magnoliopsida > Alismatales > Araceae > Amorphophallus > Amorphophallus konjac. The sequence continues at coordinate 22,525 of JAHNEJ010002021.1, read as the reverse complement.
TGCCCGACACATTTCATTAATGCATTTTTGCATATAAACCCCGACTCTCTAAGAGCTTGCATACTTACCCTTACTTCCAACCAATCGAACCCGTGAGTGTCTTCTCTAGAAACTCCCGTTGTCGGCTTGGTCTGGGAGTGCTGTTGGCTCAGTCCAGCGCTCGGGGTCATCTTAAACCTAGGCCTAGGGTTTGGTAAAGTTACCGAAATACCCCTGCGACCTAAGAAGTGATCTAACGGTCTCCTAAACCTTCTGAAAAGGGCCTCAGAGTCTTGGAAGGTTAGTACCCGGCTTTATATCTACCTCAGCCCAGAAACTCCTAAATCCCTCTGGTCTGGTTATTTACTAAAATACCCATAGGTCTGAGATGGCCACTTAAACCCCAGTGGTCCACCTCAACATACTCAGTCAGGGTCTCCGTCAGCTCCCCCGTCCTGTTTTAAGCAAACCTACTCTATTGGCTAGAGCCTCGAGAAGAACTTTAAGCCTTCATGTTGTCATTTAATCAAGGGTGTTCGGACATTAAGCCGAAGTAAATCAACGCCGACTCCGGTCGGCGGGGAGAGGTCCAGCACTCGAACCTATATCGTCTGATACGACGCGCACCCACGGAACCCTCTCTACGCAGAGGAGTGTTTCTTTTCAAAAAGAACCAAAAATCTACCTTTTATCCACGATAAAAGTCGACCTTTTAGATTTTTTCCGTGTCTCACAGTATCCTACCCCCCCCTTCTCTCTCTCTCTCTCTCTCTCTCTTGTTTTTTGTGTGGGGAGCTCTACTCAGGCCGGGTAGGCCTTGGTCTACCCGGTCTGGGTAGGTCCTGACTAGGAGGAGAGAGAGAGAGAGGAGGGCCCCCTATGAAAATCCATTTTTTTAGGATTTTGTGTGTCAAGGTAGAAGAAGGACAAGGTTGGAGCTGTCAAGGTCGCTTTGTGCTTTGCTCTTTGCGCTGCTTTGACCGAGCCGCCTCCGTCTTGTGTGTAGACTTTGTGTGAGTATTATAAGACACCCCTCGCCCGCTTGCTCGTCGCATTGGGCTGTGTAGAATAGGTCGCACCTCGGGACTTGGGATTGGCCCGGTGTTTGGAGTGCCCCTGGCGTGGCACTGCCTTGGGGATAGCTCCAGGATTAATTCCCACTCTTGGTCTTGTGTCTTGTGATACGGCAAGATGTCCCGAGACCCGGGTTCGACCTGGCCTCCAAAGTGTTGTTGGCGTGGTGCTGCCCGTAAGGTGTTCAAGATTGGTTCATGATCTTTGTACGGTGCCGTGTAATTCGACAAGTGGCTTCGGAGCCCGAGTTTGACTTGGTCGTTGGGGCCTTCGGGGATGGTCCCACTCCCTTGTAAGGTGCCGTGTAATATAGCTAGTTGTCCCACGGCTATAAACCCTGGACATTTCTATAAAATATTGGACATTTCAATAATTACAAGACCTTACATGACTTTTTCAACGAATTGTAGACTTTACAACATTTTCCTACAAAAATGCAGGACATATCTACAATTACAGAAGATTGCAGGACATTTATGCAATTGCAGAACTTTGCAGAAGTATTCTCATAAATTCAGGGGTATTTTCGGAATTTTCAATTAATTCAAAATATTACATGAATTTTTCCCATGAAATTACAAAGAAATTACATAAACTGAGACATAACTACAAGTGGCATGACAAGGGTGTTTTTGTAACATACCCTCGTTTAAAAGCACTAAAAAAACAAAAGACTTCAAACTCGCTCCAAGCATTTGCTCCGTACTTCTCTGTCTATTTTTGTGTGTCCTCCAGTGGGGACCCTAGGGGGGTATTTATAGAGCCACGCAAGGAGGAGACCTACCCGGACCGGGTAGGCTCTTGTTGAACACGAAAAAAATTATGAAGAGAGAATCATGTTTATTTGTTGAACATGAATGCACATTCATGAGCTATTTAAATAACATGTGCATCATTAATTCTGTGGATTTAGTTTATCAAACGATTTAGGTTCGGGTGTTGGACCTTTGTCCACTGACCTCGGTGAGTGTTAATTTCTATTGACGTAAAGTTCGAATACCTTTGTTTAACTGCCAAAGAAGAGCTATTGTCCTTCACATTATTGATTATGATGTTAAGGGCAAAGTTGCAACAACAACAACGAACTCCTTTAAAAAGGATGAGGGTTCTTATACCGTGACAAGGGTAGAGTTTAATTTGGTTCAGGACATGACGGGCCTACAAGCCTATAAAAATAGGGGTAGGTTGAGAATTTACACCAAGATTTGGGCATAGACTAAGGACTATGCCACAGCTTAACAATGTTTAGGGATTTAAATGAAACTTGGTAGGAGCAAGGGTATCTTTGCAATTTGATACCTCCCAAGGTTTATTGGACACCAGTCGGGGTTATGTAGGCAATTTGATATTGACTATGGGTGTGAAGATAATTTGAGCCTTAAAAGGGGCATATAAGTGAAAATATTTCATGTCAACGAACGGCATTCATGCAATTAACCAAAACCTGAGTATTTTTGCAATACTTGAAAAGAACAAAGAATATTTGCGTGAATATAAAGCCTTTCCACAAATACTGAACTTTGTCGACGAATTGTAGATTTTACAAGACTTTTCCGCAAAGGACATATCTACAATTTCTAATATTTGCAGGATATTTATGCAATTACAGGACATTACGAGATTTTTCTTGTAATTTTGAGGGTATTTTCATATTTTTGATTAATTCATAAAATTACATTATTTTACTGTCAAATTACACACAAAAATACATTGCAAGGCCCCTACGGGCATACACGACGACGACTCCAGGGTATTTATAAAACATAGCCTTGGGTGGGTCTCCACAAAAAAAAACACACACAAAGAACAATGGCTTTAGGCGCCCCGAGCGATGTCTTCGAGTGTGCTCTAGATCTCTCTTTTTTTCTTTGAAGTGGGGATCACGAGGGTTTTTATAGAGGTTAGGGGGTCATCCGGGACCGAATAGATCCTCAGGAGCCTATCCGGAACCGGGCCCCATCCCAAGCCCAGACAGGCATGTAGGGCCTATCCAGTCCAGATAGATCCCCCATGAAACATACCCAGTCCTAGTAGGCCGAGAGTGGGGGGAGAGAGAGGGCGGCCTCTATAGAAAGGCCCCCATTTTTTTTCCTTTGGCTTTTGTGCTTTGACACGTGGAGAGGGGAAAGCGACTTCTCCTTTGTGCTTGTTTTGTTTCTTGCTCCGTTCGTGTCGTTTGTCGAGGGAGGAAACTTCCATCTTGTTGGTCCATCCAGTTGACATGTGCCAGATTCCCCGCAAGTGAGATGAAGATTCTCGTCTAATCGTTTTCTTGCTGCGAGAGATTTTCCTTTAATATCGAGCATCCGACGGGAGTTCCCGGAGTTTGAAATTTGTCCAAAATTACAACGAAGCTCGGCTTTGTGCCATTTATCGGTCATCATCGGATTGAATTGATTCCAAATATCTTGATTAATTCGAGAAAATGGCGGGACATCCAACAGGGCTCCCGGAATTTGTAAATGGTTTGCCGGAGCGACGGTGTTAGCTTTACGCTATTTGCTGACCGTTGCCGAGCTGATTTAATTTTTTATTTATCTTGATTGACTCAAGAAAAATAATGGACTCAACAGCTCTGTTCTTCGGGGATTGCTTCCGACTATTCCGTAAGTGCAGCGGAATACTCCCTTGCTTATTCGCTTGCCGTGAGTATCCATTTTCTTCATGCCAAACACACAGCAGGGGTTCTCGGGGCTTGTATTTGACCCATTACCGAAATGGCATCGGTTTTATCCTGTATTTTGGCCCATACGAGATTAATTTATTTTCTTATTTGTCTCGATTAATTCGAGAAAAATAATGGGTCCAACAAGGGTACTCTCGTTTCATGCTCGTTTTCTCTTTCACTGTCCTTTTCTTTTTCTTCTCCCGCCTACCACCCTTTTCCCCTGGATAAAATTGATGGGAACAGGTCATCTATTCTGGGACGGAGTCTGTGGGAACAGGGTATCTATCTTGGAACCAGCTGGCTCCTTAACTGCACAAGGAATGAAACCAGAACCAGAAGAAAAGTTCTCAAGCATTCTGCAAATGTTGATGTGGGCATTTGCCAGTAAATCTTGATTTTGGCTGGGTCTCAGACCATGTGCCCATTAAACCCTGGTGGACCAACTCTCGTAGAAACTGAGTTCATCAACTAAGATATAAAGCCTCACCATCCAAAACCAAACCCGATGAGCAAAAACTGACCTGTCAGGCCCAGTGCCAATTAAACCCCCGGCGGACTAAATTTTGCAGTCACTGAGGTCACCAACTATGATACAGAGCCTGACCATCCAATATTGAATGCAATGAAGCAAAATTGACCTAGTAAAATTTGTTGCTAAACCAGATGAATCCAAATTACAGGCAATAATGGGTCTATGATCTGAACTCAATTCTTAAATGAGGATTATCACCCTAGGTTCACCATGAAAAAAAGATTGATATAGAATTACCCTAGGTTCACCATGAAAAATAGATTGATATAGAAACCAGGACTTCCGCATCAAATTTGGTCAAAAATAACCTCCACGAAGGCAAATTCTCCTTGGCAGAGACATATCTCCTGTAATAGTCCAACGTTGATTTGTGGGTTGCCTTCTTTGTACCACCCCTGTAAGCTCTAATGATGAATTCCTCGGTCCGTTCTCTGCACATATCAGATTTAACTTTTTATTCTTAAAATTATGTCAAAGTAAATGCAGCATACAGAAGCTATTTTAATTCAACATGCCTATGGCTGCAAACTTACTTGCCATCATAGCTAGACAACCACTGTACGTATGCAGCACCAAAATAAACATTAACAAAGGGCCTGTAAAGAAGATCTGGGTTTCCCTCAACATCATATCTCTGGTAACCCATCTCCCTGAAGAGCCCAATCATAATGGCCAGTGTAAGTTTACCACAACTGTCTTCAAGGAGCAGTTTAACACATCAAGTGATTTATGAATGTCATGAGGCATACCGCATAAGCCATTCTGCAGTGGTCTGTGGCACTTGCATTATTCCAATCTGAGTTTCCTTTGTTTTCTTATCATAGCGCGATGCCAGAGGCTGTCTATCACTTTCAATTTCAGAAATAGCGCAAATCATCTCCTGCACAACAAAATAACACCAATACTAGGATCAATGGCTGCAGCAATGAACGAGTCTTATTTTTCTTTCCCAACATGTGAATGCAATTCTAAAGTTAACTTTCAAGGTACAAAATACATTATTACTGACCTTAAATCCATTAAAACTCTACAAAGAAGTTAGTTCATTCAATTGGAATCAGCTAAATCGATTATGTTAGCGATGTTCAATTGCATCAGAAAAAAGGCAAATTACGATGACCACTTGAAGCAAGGGTAGGAATCTATAGCATCCATCAGCAGATAGATGAAGCCCGAGTCACATCACAGTGACTTGGTTCATGATCCAGATTGGTTCTGGGAAATGAAAGTTGGTTAATTTGATGACACAAAGTGAACCAATTAGCTCTGTTGTAACTTTATGATCTCTGCCTCAAAAAATCAATGCAGGTCGAGACCTGGAACCTAGGAAAACTAGGTTGACACTAGAAGACAGCACGAGTTGTATTTGACAGGACGAAACATGATTTAAACTACTAATTCGCATGGGCAAAAGGCCGAAGTGCACTAACAGCAAACATTTCAGTCTAACGGAAAGAAGGAAGGAAAATGGCAAAATGCTGGGTTGGAAGCAAGGATCGCGGGATCAGACAGGATTGGCCGATCCCATTGGATTTTGGGCAAACTGTTCCGACCCCAAGTTGCTGATCCCCGATTCTGTTTGGGGATTCGCCTGGGATCCAGGCTGATCCCAGATTAGCCAAATCGAACAGCTGGTCAAGCTAGACATTGGGAACCAAGGCCACCTGTGCACCCTAGTTTCCAAAGGCCAGTTCGGGCCTGGGAAGGCTTAGGGGCTTTAACTAACCCCCATCGCCTGGCCAAGACTCCCAACTTGTGACAGACTGAGAAGTTTGAAGCTACACAGCATCAGAAGCTGGATCTTCTGTTGAAGTTTTGAAGAAACGATCAATCACTTATTCCTTGCTATGTGAGTTTGAGGCGTGAGGCGACCGAGGTGACCAGGGGGTCGCCTCATGCCTCAAATGCCTAGGCGATGGCCTAGGCGTTTGAGGCGAGATTTTATTTTTATATATATATATATATATATATATATATATATATATAATTCAAAAAATAAACTATATGTCTAAATATTATAGAATTGCCTATATAAAGTCAATAAATTTCCTAAATTCATTCAATCCTATGATTCAAATTATTATGACTCACTAAATTCTCGTAGAATTTAACAAACCAAATTACAACTATGAAGATACCAATAATGAAGAAACTAATAAATTCAGAAAACTGACGTAAAACAAATTCTGGTGAGTCAAAAGATATTCTCTCACATTCTGAAAGACAAGAAATTAAAAAATAATAATAAATCCTACAGGCAGAGAGAGAGTGAGACAGACCACTGTCAAAAATCAAGTTATGTGTGTGTCTATGTGAGATAGAGAGAGAGCGAGACCAACTGTGGTCAGAGTGAGGCGAGGCAAGACGAGCAGGCCTCGCCTGGCCTCAGCGCCTAGGCGCGCTTTTAACTACATAGATTCCTTGTGGAATTATTGAATCAATATGGAGACGGTTCTTCAAATTTGCGGGAGAGCATCTTGGACTGATTGTAATCATATTGCTAATCTGATGTTAGAATGGAGGAGTCTCAATCCAGCTAGGCAAGACAAGGAGGTTCTTCAAAGAGATAGATATACCGATCATGTGGTTAGTGGCACCAACGTTGATCACCCAAGAATCTCCAGGAGATCGAATGGTAGCACTCAAGGCAGCACTGTGTATATCTGAGGGAGTGGAAGAAGAAGCAGGCAGGGGGAGCTGCTGGAGTGTTGCAATATCGGAGGTGGAGAGCACCACAGACACAGTAGATGTAGGGCCATTTCGAGTAGAATCACCTCGACGAGTGGAGGGTTGAGTGATGGCAACACTGCTCCTGGTTTTTTGTCCATTTTTCAAATTTCTGAACGTGGCTGACGACATTTCTCCCAGTAAAAATCAGAATCACGATTTGTGCGGCCACAGTGTTCACACTTCTTCTCACTATGCTTCTTCTCACCACTCAGAGTCTTACCAGAGGCACTAACAAGAGCAGAGAACTCCCCAACCTCAAGAGATGAAGAGACAACAGTTTTACTGCCCATGACCTGCTGGTGTTGTTCTTTACGAAGAACCTTAAAGTACATCTCCTTGAGAGGGAGTCAGATCCATATACCACCTAAAAATTTAACAGTGCGATTGTTTAACATGCGGAAAATTTTAATTTTAAATATTCATTTGTTGGATAAATATGCATATATTTTAGCTAATTGATTAGCATGCATATTAATTCCGCGGGTTTGGTTTACCAGACAATTTAGGGTTCGTGTAGTAAACTTTTCCCCACCAACCGTAGTCAGTGTTAATTTACATCGGAACAAGTCCGAACACCTTTCATTAACAGCCAAAGATTCTTTTAACCCTTACAATCTCCGTTGTGACATCGGTGATTTAGTCCGAGAAGAGACTCCCATACCCTAAGGTAGAGATATATTTGTAATTTTTCCCTAAGCTGAGGTTTATTTGTAAGTTTCCTTGAACTAGGGTTTATTTGTGATTTTGCGTAAACCAAGGGTTTATGTCGAAGGAGATAAGCTTCCCATGTGATTCCCAGGTTTTTGCATAATTCCCTTGGGCAATTTCCGAAACTTCTGGGGTAGAATTGCAGTTTTTGAAATTTCTCATATACAAGCATGGTTTCTCCATGAACTTTGACAACATTTGGATGAACTTGAACATTTCTTGAAGCATTTCTGAATTTTCGAGATTTTTGCATAATCTCCAGGGTACTTTTACAATTTCACAAAGTATGAGGGTAGAATTGCAATTTTTTGCAAACTACAGGGTTCTCCCATGAGTTGATAACAAATTTCCAGAACTCTGGACATTTCTGGGATCAACATGGTTTTTCCATGATCCTAATAAGTTTGATTAAAAAATACAAGATAATTTCCTCAAATGGGGGTATTTATGTTATATACCCTTTGATTGAGGGTTTTACACAAGGGAATTTCTTGAAATTCTTCAAGTCCTCAAGAAAAAGACGCCCAAGCTCCTTGCTGCGCTCCAAGCCTCACTGCTCCCGGGTGCTCCACGGTTCAAGTCTTCTTCTCCTCGTGTGTGTGAAATCCAGTCCCCCTTCCCCTTGACCCAAGGCCTCCTATTTATAGGTTTTTTGGAGGTGGGAAGGTGGAGGGAATACCTCCGCGTTTGTGCATTTGCTGCATTGGCGGAAACCTCCTCTGGGTTTTTGAGTAGAGAAGGGCGCCCCTCCTGGTATCCTCTCTCTTTTCTTCCTTGTTTCTTTTGTTTTAGGGAGAGAGAACAAAAAGAGGAGGCGGAGGAGGCTCCTCCGGGTTTGAGAACCCGGAGGGGCCTCCCTCCTGCTTTTTTTTTCCTGTGTTTTTATCTTTCTTCTTTCAACCGAGCGCAGGAGGGAGAGGGAACCCAGAGGAGACCAGCTCCTGGTCTGCATGACCGGCGCGAACCCGAAGGAGCCTCCTCCGGGTCACGAGGACCTGGAGGAAGCTCCTCCGGGTCTGCAACACCCGGAGAGGATCCCTTCGGGTCTGCCACACCCGGAGGAGAGTCCCTCCAGGTTCTCCTTTGCGCAGAGAGAGAGAGGGAAAGAGAGAAGGGCGGTCCCTCCTAGTTTTCTGGTCCAAAAAAGATAATAAAAACCCATTGCCCAGTCTCTTTCAAAGATTTTTTTATTGTTTCCTGTTCCTCTCTCCAAGGCGGCGGCACACAGAGATTTTTTTTTATTTGTTTTGACTTTGCTTGATGCCAGCCTGCTGCCCTTGGATCCCGGAGGTGCAGGGATAACCCTGCGGCGCACTGGGAAAGTTCCACGGAAGCCGGGAGTCGTCGTTTTTGATTGTTTTGTTGCGTGGGTACGTGGCTTAGCGCCCCCCACCAAGTGTTTGACAGAATTATCGTCTATCAAAACACGTAATCCTTCTGTAAAAATTTCACCCGACGGGATTCCGAGGCCGTTTAAAGTAACCCAAATGTAACGGCCATGGTTTTATACCGCTTTACGCCATCTCATAGTGGATTTAATTTAAGTAATTCCTTTGTTCTAAAAATACTCAGAAAAAAATATCATGAAAATCGCGGGGTTCAACAACAGTCATCCTCTTGGAGGGACAAGAAGGTCTTCTAATCTTCAAGAGAAGTCTACTTAGTTATGTGATAACAGTCGAGTTCACCCCACAGGCTTGTAAGGATGCAGAAGTAGTCAGTCATCAATTGAGAACCCTGCTTTGACTCATACATGGTGTGGTTGAGTTTGTATAGGTGCACCTCGTTCTTCTTCCATCCATACAATCCCGTCAATGTCTTCCACATCTCTATAGCAGTGGGCTTGTGTAGGATAGTAGGTCGAATGGCGGGGTTGACAGAGTTAAAAAGCCACAATATGACCATGTTGTTGTCGCATCACCACGTCATATATGTAGGATCCAAGGCTTCAGGTTGTTTCTGATCACCAATAAGATACCCAAGCTTGTCACACCCGGTCATATACAACTCTACAGCAACTGCCCACAAGGCATAATTGTTCTCAGTGACTTTGTTGGAAGTGATCTATAGAGAAGCACTAGTCGTAGGGACAAGAGAGGAGGGTTGAACTTGCTGGGAAGAAACATTCAAGGCCACAGAAGTGTAATCCACTATCATATAAAAGGCAAGAGTGGGGCGGTTATGCTGAAAAGATAAGTAGCCGCTGGAGAGAGAGAGAGAGAGGACCAGAGAGCGAGTAGGAAGAGGAGATGAGATCACACCTTGAAGAGGAGCAATCCGCAAAAAGAGGGGGGAGGAAGTCACACCAAGGGGCTCTTTCTCTTCTCACAAGGAAGAAAAGAGAAAGAACCCTAGAAAGAGGATCGCGGCTTGCTTCCAACTCTCCAAAAGACTCTGCCCGAGCAAGAGAAGGGGTGTCTTCCTCCTGCAATAGGAAGAAGATGTCCTAGCACTGTAGAGAAGCTTCCAACAGTCGAGAAGAGAGAGAGGACACCCAGGAAGGTCACCGCTCTAATACCATGAAAGAAGAGAGACCGGTGTGGAGAGAAGCGAAAGAGAAAGGCCAAAGTGCACAACTGTCCAGTCCACCCCCAATTATATATTACTTCAAATTGCAAGGTACACAATAGCCCTTACAAAGAAGAGAAAGAACAGGGCGATCAGAGATAAACAGAAAAAAAAACTCAATAAACAAAAAATTACATTTCTGTCCATGTTTTCCTACAATATACAAAACATGACCATCAGACATGCACAAAAAAAGAAATGGAGGTATAAATGTCTTGCATGTACAAATTGTAAATGGCACAAGGCTGCATGTTTTCTCATATGCAGTCGCCTTACTTTTCAACAAAGAGGCTTAAATCAGGTTCAGACTATCCACCTCTTTCCTAGCTTGTTTTGATATGTGAACTAGCCACTATACAGATCATTAAAAGTTAACACAAAAAGGAGGAGGTATTCATGTGTAATGAATACAAGATATAAAAGTTGTTAAATTACCGGGTCTAGCTGTGATGGAAAGTGTCTCTGGACAACAATTCCTGCCACTGCCTGTAAGAACATCAAGAAATTATACAGAAAAAGGTTCATGGTGAGTCAATCTGGAGGTATAAAAAACAGTAATTTACATATTTCTAAGTTTGAGTAGTTGTACTTTACACACTGTTATGCTCATATGTTATGTACATTATGCTTAGTCAATATAACATTTCAAAAGTGAAAGAAAATCAATATGACATTCAAAGTTTTAGGGAAAACCAGCAGCAGTGAGTGCTATGCAGCAGAGACATCAAACATGCGAATTTCCAGTATGTAATGGTGCTATGTTCAAACAGAAAACAGAAACCAAAAGTAGAAGTTAATGGAGGGATCGACAAAGTTTCCATGAAAAGACAGTACAATCTAGCCTTAAGAGACTATGTGAATGTATATGTATATATCATTTATGCATGCATACACATACTTTTACGAAATAAAATAACTTATTTTCCCTATTAACACTAGAGGTGTTAATGAAGAACTGTGAGAATAAAGGATAAGTAACAAACTAATCCAGCAAAGCTACTGAAAGACATCCAATTAGAGGCCCCTATCTGAGGCCAAATGAGAGAAAACACAAACTAGATGCTTCTGGTGTAGAATAAAGTGTACATGTGAGAGTGGATGGATAAATATCTCGTGTGAAAAGGTGCAACTTTTCCTTAAAAGCATTCTTTAAGAAATCCATTATTTTCACTGTTCCTAATATAGATACAGTTTGATATTTGTTAGAAACTATTTTAGCCTAGTACAAAAATGTTAAGTTTACCCTCATTTCTATCTGTGTCAAGAAAGGTTGACCATCGGGATCTCTTGAGAGGTGGACTTTCTGTCCTTCACTTTCTCCAACATCTTTCCACTCCTTGTTTACAGATGGATTCATCCACAATGTTTGCATATCCTCCACATCCACACAGTCATCCCAGTATTTGAAATTCAAAGCCATCCTTATTGATAATCAGGATGTCACTATGCCATCTAGCAATAAAAAATGATAAAAATTAGCAACAGCCTACGGCAGGCATATAAAAGTAAATTTGAAAGCACATAAGAAGACTTCCTAATAAGAATATACCACTCGTCTTACCTTTCCCCGAAAGAAAAACACTTTCTTCTCTCCTACAGTTGGTCATATGATAGATATAGTGGCTTAAGGCAAAAAAACAACTGAAAAAGTAGACGGTTATCCATTTTTATAATCATATCCTAGTGAAGTTTTCATTGGAATATTAAGTGACAAGAGGTTAGCAAATTCCACTCATGTACACAGTCTGGAATGCCAACAAATGCACATCTCAGTAAAGAAATTATTTCTTTTCTAATCCTGGCCACATGGTGGATAAAAAGGGTGGCATTAGGCAAAATAATAATAAAAAGTACAAGAAAAAAAGTAGATAGTTATTCACTTTTATAACCATTTCTGGGTGAAGTGACCATATACTCAGCCCCTAATTGCAATTCAGTTTTTCACCACAGATGTTTGATTGCTTAAAATGTTACATTACAGTATATGCTGAACAACAAACAATGTAAACGTAGTACTCAATCTACGAGTCTACTTATATAAAGTGCTGCAATTATTTCAGAAATCAGTATCAGTGATACTAGGAAAGCAGCTAATATCTTTTCACCATTTTGATATCGCAAATATTGAGGACAAATAACTACATGGAGGTGAAAGGGTATTATATACATAGCAAAGCCTTAAATCCAAGGTGTTTTTTATCCAGGTCCACACTTTCACAGAACATGCGTCAACAAACTCTTCTGCATTGGCAAAAAGTATTATCCACTGTGCTTAAGATATATGTAGAAGAAAGTTTTAAATTGAAGTGTTATTTAGGGATAAGGCCTTATCTGGGTGTGCGGTAACATTAACATACTGACAACAGAAATTACCCGTACATGCACAACCTTGTTAGTTATTACTCAAAGTTGGGTGTAACCCAAAATAAGAGCCAGGGAACAGGAACGAAAACAAAAGCAGTTTCACTTCTAATAGATTTTTAGAATGCATACAACAGAGGGTAGTCAGAGAAAATCTTGCCTATCTAAACATGATCTAGTGAGCAGAAGGTTCACTAACTGAGGAGGAACCACCCAACTCCATGGAATTAGCGTTTTGGCACCTCATGGCTACAGGGTGAGAGCACAATGAGAATCGTTGGCACGCTGGAAGTGTCAACAACCTTGCAAACACCAGAGTTAGGCATCCATGTTCCTTATTGTTGAACATTGAACAATGTCCCGATGGGAAAGGTTTGTACTGTGACCAGAAAAGGTATAATGGGAAACAAGTGCGAGATTATTGAACCATCTCGGCATTCCACAATCTCAGGATGTTTTGAGATGGGTTGAGCATGCTCGCCCTTTATCTGACAAATCCAATTAAAACTAAATAGATCACATTTTTTATCTATTCATCAGTTTTCCAGAAACCAAGGACCATTTAATCATATGCTGATTGAATCTCTCGAAATTTGAATCGCATCTATTTGATTGGTCAAAGGAAAAGGTTTGACTGGTCAAATGTTTGACTGGTCAGGATGATGACCGGTCAAAACATGTGTCGATTGACCGGTCAAAAACATGTGTCCATTTGACCGGTCAAATGTTTGACTGGTCAACATTTGACCGGTCAAATGGACACATGTTTTTGACCGGTCAATCGACACATGTTTTGACCGGTCATCACCTACCGTCCACCTACCGTCCACACAACGGGTATTTGGGGGAGGCACTACCTGGACCGGGTTGGCCTCCATGCCTATAAATACTACCCCCCTATGCCTTGTTTAGATCATCCCATTGTGAGAGATCTTGTGGAGAATAGCTTGCTCCATTTGGGAAACATCACTCGATGTCTATGTAAGAGTATCTTCCCACTTTGTATTTCTTCTACATCATAGTGATATCTCTCTGCTCTCCCCGTGGACGTAAAAAGACACATCGCCTCTCCGAACCACGTAAATCTGCTGTCTCCTTGTGGTTTGCTCTATCAATTTTGTTGTGGTTATTTCTCAGTTGATCTTTGTTGCACGATTAACTTGTCGATTCACACGTTTGTCGATCCGTTCCGCTGCGGTCATTTAACGCTCTGTCATAACATCTAGTATCAGAGCTTGGTTCTGTGTGGATCTATCAAACATTAGGTGCTATCAAAGATGGCGACTGCGAAATTTGAGATGGGGAAGTTCGATGGCAAAATTGATTTCGGTCTGTGACAGAAAAGGGTAAAAGCTATTCTGGCACAGAACAATTTGCATAAGGCGCTTCTCGGGAAGGAGAAATCTGGAAAGAAAGACGATGACTGGGACGAACTTGATCTGAAGGCTTTGACCACAATTCAATTATGCCTAGCAGATGAGGTAATGTACAACGTTACCGATGTTGATGCTACTGTTGATTTGTGGAAGAAATTAGAAAAGCTTTATATGTCAAAGTCGCTCACTAATAAACTTACTTTAAAAAGCAACTCTATAGTTTGCGTATGTCTGACGGGACTGACCTTCTTGAGCATATGAATATTTTCAATAAGTTGATTTCACAGCTTCGCAGTGTTGACGTTAAGGTGGAAGAAGAAGATCAGGGTCTTCTTCTTCTTTCATCTTTGCCGAAATCCTACAACCATTTGGTAACAACCATCCTCTATGGCAAAGACACATTGAAGATGGAGAAGATTAAGACAACTTTCCTATCAAACGATGTTAGGCACAAATCTGGTGCAGGTGAGAGTTTGGTAGAGAAGGATTCAGGTCAGGACAGAGGACGTCAGAAACAAAAGGGCGACAAGAAGAATAGATCCAGATCCAAGTCAAAAGGAAAGGATGTCATTATTGCAGTGTTGACGTTAAGGTGGAGGAACAGATGCCGTTATTGCAAAGAAGAAGGTCATTGGAAAGCTGACTGTCCCAAACTCAAGGAGAAGTCCAAGAAAAAGAAGAAAGAGCCAGAGGAGGCTAGTGTGGCTTCTCATTCAAAGAAGGATGGAGATGTTTTGACCATCTCCTCAGGTATGGACTCTTCTGACGGATGGATTCTTGATTTTTGATGTTCATATCATATGTGCCCTCATAGAGATTGGTTTGATTCTTATATATCTCATAATGGGGGGAGAGTTCTCATGGGTAATAATACCGCATGTAGATCAGTTGGGATAGGAACTATTAAAATCAAGATGTTTGATGGGGTTGTTAGAAAATTGACAGAGGTCAGACATGTCCCAGATTTCAGAAAAAGTCTGATTTCCCTTGGTGCTCTTGATGCCATTGGATGCACCTTTAGTGGTGCTAATGACATATTGAAGGTGTCGAAAGGTGCCTTGATTGTCATGAAGGGAGAAAAGACTGGTTCCGTGTACAGGTTGCTTGGAAAAACTGTGACAGGAGATGCTGCCATCACATTCTCTTCTGACGATTATGCTACTTTATTGTGGCATGCGAGACTTGGCCATATGAGTGAGAGGGAGATGTTAGAGTTACATAATAGAAAGTTACTCAAGGGTATTAAATCTTGTAAACTTGATTTATGTGAATGTTGTGTTCTTGGTAAACAGTGCAGGGTTAAATTTGTTACTTCTTGTAAAAGAAGTAAAGATATTCTTGAGTATATTCATTCAGATGTTTGGGGGGCAGCACCAGTAACATCTCAGAGAGGAGCTCGATATTTTGTTACTTTTATTGATGACTTTTCCAAAAAAGTTTGGGTGTACTTCTTGAAGCACAAGTCTGAAGTGTTCGAGAAGTTTATCAGTTGGAAAGCCAGAGTTGAAAAGCAGACAGGTAAAAAGGTAAAGGCTCTGCGAACTGATAATGGTGGTGAGTACACCTCAAAAGAATTTGAGGATTTCTGCAAACATGAAGCCATTGCTCAACATATGACTATTCCTAATACGCCACAACAGAATGGAGTGGCTGAAAGGATGAACAGAATACTGCTGGAAAGAGCTCGTTGTATGAGATTATTTGCAAAATTATCGAAGCAGTTTTGGACTGAGGCCGTTAACACCGCCTGTTACCTTGTTAACATGTCGCCTTCTACAGCATTGTGACTCAAGACACCACAGGAAGTTTGGTCTGGTAAGCCAGCTAATTATTCTGATTTACATGTATTTGGTTGTCCCGCTTATGTTTTAATGTAGGATGGTGAAAGGACGAAGCTTGATGCTAAGTCCAAACGTTGTATCTATTTGGGATACAAAATTGGTGTGAAGGGGTACAAGCTCTGGAACTCTGACACGCAGAAGGTGGAGCTCAGCAGAAATATGATCTTTGATGAAGCCTCAATGTTGAAGAAAATTCAGCAACAAGTCCAAAGTGAGAAGAAGCCCAGTAGCTCAGTCCAAGTGGAGCTGAGTGATGAGAATGTCAGGGACGACATTGATTTAGGGGAGTCTTCACATCCGGGTGCGGAAGATGTACAACCAGTTGAGGAAGAGCCTTATTCTATTGCTAAAGGAACGTCTAAAAGGGATATTAAATTGCCATTGAAATTTCAAGATACAGTTGCATATGTTTTTCCTGTTATATCTACTGACCCTTTGACATTTCAGAAGGCAATAAAAAGTAAGGACATTGATAGATTGTTGAATGCTATGGAGGAAGAGATGAATTCTCTTCAGAAAAATCAAACTTGGGATTTAGTTAGACTTCTCAAGGGTAAGAAAACAATCGACTGTAAATGGGTGTACAGAAAGGAGTTTTCATCTGAAAAAGAACTACCGAAGTATAAAGTCAGATTAGTAGCCAAGGGCTATGCTCAGAGAAAAGAAATAGACTTTGATGAGATTTTCTCGCTAGTGGTGAAGCACTGTTCGATCATAGTTATGCTTGCTATGGTAGCTATGTGAAATTTGGAGTTGGAGGAGCTTGATGTGAAGATAACATTTTTACATGGCAGTCTAGATGAGGAGATCTATATGTTGCAGCCAGATGGATTTATTCAGAAAGAAAATGAGAAGCTGGTGTGCAAGTTGAAAAGATCTCTGTATTGTTTGAAGGAGGCTCCACGAGAGTGGTATAAAAGGTTTGACACTTTCATGTTGACACATGGTTACAGTAGGAGCAGGTATGACGATTGTGTTTATTTTCGTTTTCTCCACGATGGTTCTATCATTCTGTTGATGCTTTATGTTGATGATATGCTTATTGTCTGCAAGCATATGTTTGAAATTGCTAAGTTGAAATATGAGCTTAGTTCAGAGTTTGAAATAAAAGACCTAGGAGCTGTTAGAAAAATCCTAGGCATGGAGATCCAGAGAGATCGGCGCAGTGGGAGATTGTGGTTAACTCAGAAGGGCTATATTCAAAAGGTGTTGGCTAAATTCAATATGAATGAGGCCAAGTCTGTAAGTACACCTCTTGCTCAGCATTTTCGGTTGTCTTTGCAACAGTGTCCTCAGTCAAAAAAAGAAAGTCAGGAAATGCATAAAATTTCTTATGCTAGTGCAATTGGATGTCTGATGTATGCCATGGTTTGCACTAGGCCTGATTTGTCTCAGGCAGTTAGCGTTGTTAGTAGGTACATGGCAAATCCAGGGTAAGAGCATTGGAATGCAATGAAATGGACTTTGCGTTACCTAGAAGGCTCGTCAGATTTTGGTTTGTTATTTCAGAGTAACACTGATAGTTCTGATGTTCTTGTTGGTTATGTTGACTCAGATTACGCAGGTGACCTTTACAGGAGGAGATCTACTACAGGGTACATCTTTACTCTAGGTGGAGGTCCAATCAGTTGGAAGGCCACGTTACAGGACATAGTGGCGTTGTCAACTACAGAAGTTGAGTATATTGCTGCAGTGGAGGCTGCTAAGGAGGCAATCTGGTTGAAAGGTTTGGTGAAGGAGCTCGGGATTACTCAGAAGAGTATTAGGTTGCATTGTGATAGTCAAGGTGCTATCTGTCTTACAAAGGATCCGGTGTATGATGCCAGAACAAAGCACATTGACATCAGATATCACAAACTTAGAGAGTTCGTTGCAGGCGGGGACATTCAACTCGTGAAGATAGTTTCGCAGAACAATGTTGCTGATATGATGACCAAGCCACTACCAGCAGTCAAGTTCCAGCATTGTCTGGACTTGGCTAATGTTCGTGATTACTGAGGTATGAAGACCCCAGGGAGAGGGGGTATTTTCTGTTAGAGATATTTTTTGTTTTATTGTAGAAGAAAATTGTTAGGAGTTTTTTGTTTGTTTGACCAAGTCAAAAGGTGGAGTATGTAAATATTTGATTGGTCAAAAAGGTTTGACTGATCAAATGTTTGACTGGTCAACATTTGACCGATCAAATGGACACATGTTTTTGACCGGTCAATTGACACATGTTTTGACCAGTCATCACCTACCGTCCACACAGCGGGTATTTAGGGTAGGCACTACCTGGACCGGGTTGGCCCCCATGCCTATAAATACTACCCCCCTATGCCTTGTTTTGATCATCCCATTGTGAGAGATCTTGTGGAGAATAGCTTGCTCCGTTTGGGGAAGATCACTCGATGTCTGTGTAAGGGTATCTTCCTACTTTGTATTTCTTCTACATCATAGTGATAACTCTATGCTCTCCCCGTGGACGTAGAAAGGCACATCGCCTCTCCGAACCACGTAAATTTGTTGTCTCCTTGTGGTTTGCTCTGTCACTTTTGTTGTGGTTATTTCTCGGTTGATCTTTGTTGCACGATTAACTTGTCGATTCACACGTTTGTCGATCCGTTCCGTTACGGTCGTTTAGCACGATACTCTTACACAGACATCGAGTGATCTTCCTCAAACGGAGCAAGCTATTCTCCACAAGATCTCTCACAAACGGAGCAAGCTATTCTCCACAAGATCTCTCACAATAGGATGATCAAAACAAGACATAGGGGGGCAGTATTTATAGGCATGGAGGCCAACCCGGTCCAGGTAGTGCCTCCCCCAAATACCCGCTATGTGGACGGTAGGTGATGATCGGTCAAAACATGTGTCGATTGACCGGTCAAAAACATGTGTCCATTTGATCGGTCAAATGTTGACCAATCAAACATTTTCCTTCGACCAATCAAATATTTACATACTCCACCTTTTGACTTGATCAAATAAACAAAAAACTTAAGTTTGTACTGTGACCATAAAAAGTATAGTGGGAAAGAAGTGCGAGATTATTGAACTATCTCGGCATTCCACAATCTCAGGATGTTTTAAGATGGGTTGAGCATGCTCGCCCTTTATCTGACAAATCCAATTAAAACTACATAGATCACATTTTTATCTATTCATCAGTTTTCCAGAAACCAAGGACCATTTAATCATATGCCGATTGAATCTCTCGAAATTTGAATCGCATTCGCTATCGGAGAAAGTGCCAATGAACACATAATCGTCAAATCCGGAGATATTTGAATCTTATTCACTTTTTGAGGAGACCAAAACACTGGAACAGTGGGGGGAAAGGAGTTAATCGCCCTTTGTCGGATCGCACAGGCCATCATCATGAAAAAGGACAATCTGATTATTTCATCACAAGTGACAACGCATCCAGCCATTTCTAACAAACGACAGAATTGAACTGAAGAAAAAAAAACCGTAGCCAGTGACTTCACGAAACGGAGGGAGGAAAAAAACAAAGAAAGATACGAGACGAACAAAAGCAACTCACAAGATTCGAATCCTTGCTCGCTTTGCCGTCCCCCACTTTTCCCTGAAAACGCCCAGCAAATCGGAAACGAATTATCAAAAATCTCTGCACGAAAATCCCTGAAATGGGGAGAAACGAACTTCTTAGAGAAGTAGATCTGGGGTGATCATGGATTACCACACAGAATTCTTCTTCCGATGCGAGAGCGGATGGAAAGATCGGGAGGAACAAACGCGGGAGATAGCGACGGATATCGAGATGGACGCGGAGATCGAAAGCGAGCGAGCGAGCGAGCGAGAGCGCACCGGTGGAAGGGCCGGGAAGGGTGGGGTGGGGCGTGTGGAGGCGCTGGCTAAAGGAACCTCCAACGGGTATGAAGAGGAGGAGGTAAATAAATGCCGACAGCGACGCCCGCATCGCTGTCGTGTCGTCGCTTCGGACCTCGGCAAGCTCGGCCGAAAGTGGGAGCGGCGCCACGTAGGATAAAAGCGCCGCGGTCGGTCTCCGACGAGATGTATTTTGTGAGACATCACCCCGTACACTGTTCGTATTTAAAGATTACTCTTTCATATTTGCATATTTATCTACAATTTCTAATGATTTCAAATGATCAGTTAACACGAATAAGTCCATCAAGTTATTTTATGCGTTTCAGAAATTCAAATCAATCTTGGGTTTGCAAAGAGTGGAAAAAAAATTAAATTGAGGCTCTATTTTGATGCAACTTATGAGAAATATGAATGAGTTTGTGTCACATTTTGAGAATCCGAATGGAAAGAATAAAGATGGGTCACACACCATCAATTTGGTAATTTCTTTCCGTGCACGTCTTGCTCTCAAAGAGTTCATATTTCCTTTGTATAGAAGGAAAGTGAAATTATTGATTACTTGAGCAGATTTTTTGTGAGAAAAAATGTGAGGTTTCAAAATCCCTCAAAACTATCTAAAAAGTGTTTCCTCTCTTTGTAGAGGATTTTGATAAAAAAAAACCCACTCTCACCGTCTCACGATCCATCCCTTTCAAATGCGCGTATGCTACGGCTGTTAATGGGAAAACAAGTGACTCTCTTGTGGGGTCGCTTAGCACCAAATGTAAAATGTTTGGTCAAAATCCACATCTTTTCTTATGATTATGAATAAGATAATTGCGTACATTCAAGAGGAAGTACCAAGATGTATGCTAGCCGTTTACAAATGATGTGATTTTACATACTGCGAGTAAACACAGACTAGAGTGAAAGTTGGGATTAGATAAGAATAATTTAGAACGTGACAATTTTATGATAAATGGGACCAAGATAGAGAGGAAGATGAATATTTTTATTACTAAAAAAATGAGGAATTAACATAGTGTTTAATTGGATAGTCAAGACTTTATGGAAAAGATCATCTTATGTAATTAAGTTTCATCGTTAAGCAAGGTGAGGTATAATGATGGATGTGTATCCGAATAAAATGAAGAAGAATTTTCAAAGTACATCACTTTCTCGCCGTTGATTTTAAATCCAACTTAGACCACATTTGGATGCATTTCTATTCGAGATTCAAATCATTGGAATCCTCGATGAAGTTTATAACCAGATGATGATGCCTACAATATAGAGGTTTAATATGACCGATGGTGCCTGCATGACTCAAGAGTGATAGATTTTAGAGAAGAGAGAGCATACTGCCTCTATCGTATTACTCATCATATATACAGATACAATAGCCCAAATAGGGCAAGGCCAACCAGCTGACTATTATGTACATACCCTACATAGAGAGAACAAACTATAGAAGGTATGTTGTGCACTAACACCCCCCCCCCCTCAAACTCATGGTGGATCACAGACCGAGAGTTTGCTAACCAACTCACGAGCGCGGAGTAATTTGCGATTTAGTGAAGATGTCAACTAGTTGCTCAATGGAGGAGGCGTAAGGAAGATCCAGAGTGCGAGAGAGATAATGTTAGAGAACAAAATGACAATCAATCTCAATATGTTTCGACCGCTCATGAAAGATTGGATTGTTGGCAATTCGAAGAGCACTCTGCTTATAACAATAGAACGGAGTAGGACTCGTAAGCATGACACCAAAATTCTAAAGAAGACGTCACAACCACACGATCTCAGTAGAGGTATCAGCCATAGTAGAATACTTAGTCTCGATGCTAGAGCGAGAGACAACAACCTGCTTCTTACTGTGCCAAGAGATGAGAGAGGAACCCAAGAAGATGTAAAAGCCAGTCCTGGAGTGACGGTAAGTGGGATCACCCGTCCAATCAGCGTCGGTGTAGACACAGAGCTCCAGGGAATTGGTAAATGACATAAACAAGGAGCGACCAACAGTGCCACACAAATATCGAAGCAGATGCAACAGAACAGCATAGTAAACTGAAGTAGGAGTATTGATGAACTAACTCAGGATGTGCACAGCATGAGCAATGTCAGGATGGGAAAGAGTCAAGTTGATGAGAGTACCAAAAGCTGACGATAGCACGTAGGGTCGTTCAAAGGAACACAGTTTGAAGGGCGGAGCTTGAGGTGAAGCTCCATGGGCATGTCTGTCGTGCGAGAGTCAGAGAGAGAGGCACGCTGAAGAATGTCAGCAATGTATCTCTACTGTGATAACGTATATCCATGAGAAGAATAAGCAACCTCGAGACCAAGGAAATAGTGAAGAGGCCCAAGATCTTTCATTTCAAACTATTGATGAAGATGACGCTTGAGGGTAGCAAGGGCAGTCGCATCATCACCTGTGATGATCATGCCAACAATATATAGGAGAAGGATAGCATGACCATGAGCAGAGTCTCGAATAAAAAGGGTGTAGTCCTCAGTGCTCTCGTGGAAACCAACGGCCAAAATTGTATGGCGAAATCGCTCAAACCAAGCACGGGGGGAGGGGGTGTTTAAGCCCATAAATAGCCTTGCGAGGTCTGTACGCGTGATCCTGTGGAGTAGGAAGACCCAGAGGTGGCTACATGTAGACTTCCTCAGAAAGATCACTATGAAGGAAAGCATTCTTCATATCGAGCTGATATGATGGACACCTTCGAACTGCAGCAACGGCAATCAAAGTGATAATGGTAGTCATCTTGGCCACTGGGACAAAGGTCTCCTCATAGTCGACACCTCCTGGGTAAAATCTCGAGCCACAAAACGAGCCTTGTGGTGTGCAAGGGTGCCATTTGACATA
>JAHNEJ010002022.1:0-122076 GCA_022559845.1 Amorphophallus konjac | reverse complement strand
CGATGACAAGATGTGATCGCCAGGGGCCAAAAGACCCCAAAATAAGAAGGTGATCGCGCCTACCTCAAGAGCGGGAGATGGCGGGTTGCTTCTTCCTCTCCTTCCGGCCGGCCGACGGAGAGGGCTTTCCTCGGGTACCCTTGCAAAACAACAACAAATAAATGACAAGTGGATTAGAAAGATGGAGGTGTAGTATTCAAATCCTTGCGGTAAAAATAACGAAATGATGGCAAGACACACACCTGGTTGGTGTTATCTTTTAAACCCCTCTCGGACTCGAGTAGGAGGAAAATGAGATGATGGATGCAAGAAGTATAAGAGAAGAGGCGCCCTTGTAAAGGGGGATAGAGGATGCAATATGATGAATGTAAAGAACTATGGAGAAAAAGGGGAAGAAAAGGCTTATTGGATGAGCCGAGGGTGAAATCCGGCGGAGCTCCGGCAGCGTGGGGACGACGTGGAAGCGCGGTGGATGAAGACGACCTTCCTCTCGCGAGCGTGGGCACCCGAGAAGCCGGCAGAACCACCACCTACAAAAGACCCGACGGGTTAGAAAATGACTCCGTAGCCTCTGGGCTCCGGCAGCCTATCGGATCACTTAGAAGCTCCCCTAGAACTGAGGGGGTGGGGCTCTATTTATAGAGCTCCGGAGGGTGGAGGCGTCCAGGACCCTGGACACCTCCATCAGGGCCGAAATAATATTTTATTCTATTTTTATTGATTTTTTTAGAATACTTTTGTGGAGGCGTCCAGGGTCCCGGACGCCTCAAGCAGGTCCACCGAAAACCGACGACGGCCGCACGCGGTTCGGCACAACGCGTGGTTTTGTGAGCGGCGCCTCGTGATTCAGAAATGGGCGCGTCCAGTTGACCGGACGTCTCTATATTTTGGCTTTTTTCACACACGACAAACCGTCGTTCGGTGGGCGGCGCCCGTGAGGGAGTTGATGGAGGCGTCCACGGTCCTGGACGCCTCCAAAATTATATTATTTTTTCTTTTTTTCCTTTTGTCTTTTATGCCAAGGCTGGCATTTTTTATTTTTTATTTGTTTTTATGGAGGCGTCCAGGGACCTGGACGCCTCCATTAATATATATTATTATTATTATTATTATTTGTTTTATTTTATGCCAACTGGCATTTTACAAACATATATATTTTTTGTTTTTATGGAGGCGTCCAGGGGCCTGGACGCCTCCATTAATTTATTATATATATTTTTTTATTTTTTATTTGGTTTTGGGCCCTGAGAAAAATAATAAAAATAATAAAAAGATGGGGGCGTCCAGGGGCCTGGACGCCCCCATTAAGACCCACCCGGGTCCTCGGATCAGGCGTCGGCGGCCGCCCGGTAGACCCCCTTCTTGATTCCGGAAGCTCCCGATGCGTTTGACTGGTATTGATGTCGTCCGAATGCCGTGACGAGACGATTCCGGATGCCAAAAAAGGCAGAAGAAGACCCGAGAAAAGGAAGCACTCGAGTTATTCAAAATGCGTAAGCCGTTGCGGGGCGTTGTATAGTAATATGAGACTTTCTCAGGAGACGTCAGGAATGGCGTGTCTACACTACGAGGAGCGGTGATAGCCAGGGGGACAAAGAAGGTGATACTGATGTCCGCTGGTGTGCTGTCGAGAGGGGTGGCATTTCCCTTGCCAGCCTCCTTCCTCCGTGGAAGGGTGTCGGGGATCTACGACGCGGCACTAACCTGTCGACAGCCGATTCCAGAAGCCTCTCACAGATGAGGGGGCATCGACAGCGCAGGTCCAGGAAGAGACCCCCCTCATCTCCAAGATCTGGCTCACCTTGATCTTGGTGATCACCAATGGCACCGCCTCCCTCATGTGATTCGACTACCCATTTCCAAATGTAGTTGCAAGGACAAATCATAGGCCGACAAGGCGGGGTGGCCTTATGATGAATAGAACAGGGATGGGCGCCTTAGCCCTCACCGTCGCAGTCACTTGACTGCATCCTCAATCTTCTAGGAGAGCAAGTGCATGTATAGGTACTCCTGGACCGACGTTGTTGGACGCTCTTCTTTGCCCTAGATCGAGAGGGAACAATGACAAAACGAGGGGAAATGTCTCCGATCCCATCAACGAGAAGCTAAAGCCAACTGGAGGGGGTTGGGAAGGTCCTGTCGTCGTCTGTGAAGGATCCTTCTAGATGAATGTCATCGTGTGATGCTCTAGAGTTCTTCAGGTCCTCGTTGGGAGCGAGACGCCTCTACGAGGAGCAGGGGTGGTGGAGTGATCTGTTGGCGGCATGGGGGTGGGAGGTTTTGGGTGGGAGAGGAGGGAAGGACAAGGAAGAGATCTGTCGGTTCTTTCCCTTTGTCTTTCTCTCCCTTTGTTAGCACCACCACCGCTAGTGGCCATCCCAGTGATCTGTAAGCATTTGAGCCGAAATCAGAAGAATGCAATGGAAATAGAAAATTAAAAGTTTATCCCGATCGAGTCAATCCCCCCAGTATGATTCCCGATAACTACCTACAACAAGATCTGATTTTACCTATGCAATACGCGGATCGCAGCGAAACGGAAAGTGATCCCTCGTGGCGGTAATGAACTGAGCAAGTGCCTAGTTTCTAGCGGTGTCCACACAAGCACGGATGGTTAAGTTCTCTTCATGTTGCGCTACATGAATGATTTTCTCAGCGGCACTCCGTCACAGTCTCTACACTAGAGACGAGAGGGGGGAGAGAAAAGAGAGAGTGGGGAGCTACTCCCAAGGAGGAGAGAGAGAATGGGGAGGCCCCTGACTGGGGAAACCCTGAATACTAGGCTCAGGGTTCCCCCCATCAACTATTTATAGACTTATTAGTTTTTCACAAAAACCCTCATAAATTTATAATTACATAAAGTACTCTTGTCATCCATAACACTAATGTGTGTGACTCTCTAAGCTTAGTGCCAGTATGCTTTTAGGCCCATTAAGTAGAACTCCTTATTAACTTTCACATTAACACTTAACATAAAAATAATTATTTAATCATCTCATGGCTTAAATAATTAATTTCTTATCTCATGATGGATAATTATATCATGATTATCCCTTCATTGGACTTTCAGGCCACGGTAAGCACTAAGCAACACTTTGTAATCTCAGAAGATAAAGGGGATCTATGAAACCATTCTTAGACTTTTTCGTCCATAATTATAACACAATTATAATACTTCATTCATACACAATGTCCATGGTCATAATTAAGGATATGGCCATACTGTCAAAACCTTCTTATTTATGATATGATAAACTCTATACTTTATATCCCACTAGAAAACACATTTTCCAGTGAACTATGTAACTCTGGCTAGGGATTTTCTCGAGTACCGTTCATAGAGCATTCTTTCTAGTGCTATATAAGAAAGTGAATGATTCATTGTTGTTACTCAATTATGCTTGCATGTATTCCATTTGTAACGCCCGATAATTTTGAAGGAATAAAATAATTATGTTTTGAAAGGAAAAGATAACCTACAGATTGAATAATGCCATGTACATGTTTCTCTAAGAAGTCATTAACAACATTGAATCAATAAAACTTGAGTATAATGCCCTTAGAATAAATAAATATGGCTAGTCAATATTCCCCTTCCTGATTAAAAAATAAAGATATTTCCCATGATTGAATCCTGCCTCTGATATCCAAGATAATATAAAGTACTACCTTAACCAAACTCTGATCAATAAAGACCCTAGTAAATGTTATGACCAGTCACACCAAATAAATAAGTGAGCTTAATATAACTTTATAGGAAATGGGTTTAACATTCGAGGCCAACTCATGTACACAAAAAGGGACCTTAAAACCTAACTACCGGGTAGGGCTATCAATGGGCTTGGTCGGCCCGATAGGCCTGCGGGCTTGGCCCGATTTCGGGCCGGGTCGCAAGCTCTTTTTCGGCCCGTGAGTTTTTAGTCGGGCCTAAAAGCCCGGCCTGACTAGGCCCGCGGGTCGGGCTCGGGCTTTGAGTTCGGCCCCCGGGCCGACCCGGCCCGTTCTCTTTTTTTATTCTCACTTTAAATTTAAAAAATTATTTCATTAAAATTATGTTAATTTAAGTGAAGAAGTGGTGACAACCTTAAAAAAACTTATTTTCTATTTGGACAAGATGAGAAACTGCCCCTTCAGAGAAGATTGTCCACGCTTAAGACCAAGTACAAGCACATGGTCCCTTTCTGAGGTGAGCGTGCTGTAATATTATTGAATATTTTGTGCGGATATCATGTAAGGCAGGACCCAAGAAGAAAGCTGATTGTGTTGGTCCCTATTATTTGAAGAGGGTGCAGCCTTGCAATTAATGGACATGTATGTAATTGGATAATATGCCGCCCTTTTGATGCAGCACCAGCGAACAACTTCACCAAATATAATCCCTTTGCTGGGACATGCCGCAAGAATTCATACTGGTTGTATGTCCTATCTCAAGGGTCTGCAACGTGACAGCATTGGCAAAGCCAAATATTGTTGAGATCCTCAGCATGTCCATGGAAAGACACCGTCCTATGTCAACATATGTTGAGTTTGTTGCTTCCAGCAAACGCCAAGGAGGATGCATGCCTGCTATCCAACGAATTAGCAATTGCTTAATCCACCCAACACAGAAGATTCAAGTTTATCTCCGACCTTCTTCTACTTTTAATTGTGCCAGGTGGATCTGCAGTACAGCTTAATTACATGAACGGTCAATTTGCATTTGAGATTTTGTTGAAATGTAGAGATATATAAGAAAATTTTAAACTCTCTTTTTACACAAATTATGTAATTAATATCAAATTTTTAATTAACTTAATGAGATTATAAATTTTATATTATTAAATAATTAATTTTATTAATTTTATTTTTTATTTAAGTTGTTGGGCATGCCCGAGCTTTAGGCGGGCCTTGTATTTTTTAAATAATGTCGGGCCCGGCACGACATAGGGCGGGCCCGGGACGGGCTTGGGCTTTAATATAGATAAGTCGGGCCCGGGCCGGGCCGACCTAAGCCTGGCCCAGGCCCGACCCATTGACATCCCTACTAACGGGTCTTATAGATAAATAAGGACTAATGGCTTGGAGGCATTAATACATAATGGGCTTTGAGGAACATACGTACTTATACATCACTATAACTATAATTGGTCTTTTAAAAATTGCCAACCCTTCGATATATACATGGGCTTTACGTTAAAGGCCTTTAGGATATGTATACAAGACATAATGGGCCCGACTTAAACTAATAGACCCAATAACCCATTTAAAAGCTAAGATATCTTTACACCCACATATGGGTCTCACGTATGAGAGTTCAGCCTAAGGGACTAATGGGTCTTATAAGGTTGTCAAGGGATGCATAGGATATATACATAAATACATAAACACTTATAGGGTGTTTGGGAGCAGTTTTTTTTTTAAATCTATTTCTATCTAAAAATTTGTGTCAACATAATTTTTGATTTAAAGTTTAAAACTGATAAAAATTGACACTTTCTCTTTGGCAGAGTTGTCTTAAATTTTAAAATTTATGTAGATGTGTTTGTCACCTCCGATGGTTGTAGAGAGAGAGAGAGAGAGGAGGGCGCCGCCGTCGCAGGGGGGTAGCCGGAGCCGGAGGGGGGGGGGCGCCGGAGCCGGAGGGGAGAGGGGGAGGGGCTGCGCACGGGGGGGGCCGCTGGAGCCGGTCGGGGACGGGAGGGGGCGCCGCAGGGGGCCGTCGGAGCTGGTCGGGGAGGGCTGCGCGCGGGGGGGGGGGGGGGGGGGGGGGGGGGCGCTGGAGCCGGTCGGGGACGGGAGGGGGCGCCGCAGGGGGAGGGGATGCGCGCGGGGGGGGGG
This sequence comes from Amorphophallus konjac, assembly GCA_022559845.1. Taxonomy (NCBI): domain Eukaryota; kingdom Viridiplantae; phylum Streptophyta; class Magnoliopsida; order Alismatales; family Araceae; genus Amorphophallus; species Amorphophallus konjac. The sequence continues at coordinate 116,259 of JAHNEJ010002022.1, read as the reverse complement.
GGGGGGGGGGGGCGCCGGAGCCGGAGGGGAGAGGGGAAGAGGGGCGGGGCTGCGCGCGGGGGGGGGGGGGGGGTGCCGGAGCCGGGGGGAGGGGATTCGCGCGGGGGGGGAGCCGGAGCCTGAGGGGAGAGGGGGAGGGGCGGGGCTGCGCGCGAGGGGGGGGGGGTGCCGGAGCCGGAGGGGGGGGATCTGCCGGGGAGGGGGGATCCGCCGGGGAGGGGGGGAACGGTCGGGCGGGGGAGGGGGACGAGCCACAGGGGAGGGGACGCACGGGGGAGAAGAGAACGGTTTCAAAAAAAATTTGGTCAGGAGTTATTTTTTTTTTGAGAAAGATTTGTACGGGAGTTGGTTCTCCCCCTAAAAATTAGGAGAGTAGTACCAAACACCCATAATTAAAATTTCTCTCTCTTTTTTAAATTTGAGAGAGAAAGAGGTCAAAAAACTGCAACCAAACACCCTATTAAGGGTTCCTGGCAAACTTAAAACCTTTAACCTCTTCACGTTCTAAGCCAGCATGCGAATAGGACTTTTAGGGTTTTAAAATCCAACTGGGAAAGCGACTGTGAATATGGTAAGGGGAGGATTAGTCTAGGAAGGTGTAAATCTTTTAGCTTCACTTTGGTAAGGAGTTAGAGTTAGACTAGACTAATTCAATCTACTTGAGCTAGTACAGAGTTAATTCATTTTTGATTTGATAAGAGGGGAGTTAGCTCGGATATAAAGAGGTGGGTTAAACTATCTTTAATCCAGTGTGATTTGATAGTTAGTGGGTTAAGTTAGGGATAATTGAAACTCAAATGACACATTTACCCCTCCCTTTTACAATTTTTAATCTCTCTCTCTCTCTCTCTCACACACACACACACATGTTAACTTATTATATTACTTTGGGTCATTTAAATTATAATTAGTATTGATATTGAAATTTGTCTAAAAAAATATTATTTGACTGGTATATTAAATTAATAGAATCTATTATTTATTCTTAATAAATTTCTAACATTTAAATCACTTGCCATGGAATAGATACATATACAGTAAGCAGATAAACACTCACATAGTAAAAAGTTATGTCAACATTAAAATATAATTAGTAAATCTAATGATATTTTCATGAACGATTTTAATACTTTAATAATATATTAATTATTGACAATATAATTTTCTCATCTCTGTGAACACCCTATTGAGCTCATCTCTCACATTTCCCTTGTCTCTCTCGTTTATCTATCAGGTTCTCACTCTCTCGTCTGATTGTTTAAAGTGTGAATTTTATTTGAATAAATATTTAACAAATCTTTTCAAATTTACCAGTATTAATAATATTATTATACCGGCTTACAAACGAAAAAAATACAATATATCTTAAAAATATTTATTGTTCCCCCTACCTATTCTAAAAAAAATTTAAGTCTAAAAAAAATCAAATAGCCATTAAATAGCTACAACGTTTGTGCATTAACGTTTCTACATAAACGTTTGTGCATCACCGGAGATGCCCGACACTAGTGTCACTTAATGTAACATTTTGAGTAAACATAAAGGCTCCATCCCCCTCCATTGTAAAATGCATTTCAGACAAATGAGAACAAGTGTAAATAATTGTACACATTTATTCATTTAAATTCAAAAGAGTACATAAATTTTGTCTGATACAGTGTCTTTGTACATAAATTTCAGGCTAATAACATGTGAATCATTTGTTACCAATGTGGTAAGCATATAGACAAGGGCAACTTCATAGTTTATCATTTGCTACGACTACTAGTACTTGGAGTAGAACTCTGAATAGGAACTTGGACCAAGGAATGAGAGCCGATGCCATCTTCTCAGAAACTCTGCTACACGTGTTACCACCTGATTGAAACTCCAAACACACAAGGAAAAGAGATCATATGCCAAAGTACAAGGTCATAAATACCACGGGCATACAAAGAAATTGATACTCCAAATCCCTTGACATGATTTTATTGTCCGTAAGTACAGAAAATGAGGCAGGTAAATATACATTAAATCCACAAGTTTATCTTACTTTCAATGACAAGATGCACACACATGTGACTGAATTAACACAACGTCTATGATCAATGCCATCTTTCTCCAGAAAGGAGTTTAGTGCATCTATGTTTACCTGAGGAAAGGTATATCCACTGTGTGAAGCATGGTTTTAGTGTACGTACTTACATCTAGGAGTGTAAACTAGGCTGGATATATATCCACACCTGACCCCACCTTATACTTGCGACTGGTTGTTGGAAAACTTGAGATGCAATAGAGGTAATTTCACCACCATGTAAACCATCAAACACTGGAATGCAGACCAGTCTTTATTGAAAAATGCAACAACTCCCATGGCAATTAAACACGATAATAATCATTTCCTCCCCAAGAGCCCAAGAGGAGAACCTCCAGTACAATCTACTTACATATTTACCACAAGTGAGAATTTACAGAGAACTCCGGAAGACCGGCAGATGAATGAAGCAAGATGCTGAAAGGAATAAAAGGATCCAGTCAGAAACAGTTTCATAAAGATGAAAATGAAGGGGATCTCTATTAGTAACGCTCCACTGGGTCCCCAAAAATACATATGTATAGAAACAAAACTCCCAGAAAGCTCATGATAACTATCTTATTTTGGCACACATGAAAATCATATCTTCTGTTCTGGGAGAAGACGAATTTATTAAGTTCCTACAAATACCATTAGGTAAAAGATTCACAATGATAAATGCATCGCATACCTCCCCAGAGGAACTCAAACCAAGAACAAGTTTAAGAAAAGCCTCCTAGAAGAAAAAAAAGCCTCCTAGAAAAAAAAATTACCAAGTGACAATGCAATCTTTCTCATACTATTTATATTGAAACAACAGCAACACAAGGCAATAATTTTTGGAGGCACTCATTTGTAACATACATGTTTGTAACGAACTCTGAAATAGAAATCAGGATTGGGCCTGTGATTGGATATATTGAAGAAAATATTAGTACGACATTATGAAATTACGTACACGAGTATTATAAAGATAATTATACGACATTTTACCTATACAGATTTTATTGTCAATGAGCTTGGCACCCTTCAATTCAATGCTGGGTAATAGTCAACAATCTTTGATAGTGGGTGGGCTCAGTATGGGTTTTGGGGGTATGTCTAGTCATTTTTCACGTTGGGGTACCACAAGTGCTCATCCGACCCTAACATGAAATCATAAAACCCATTCCTCATCGTCCCAACCCTTAGTCGGTGCACACATGATGCCGCCTCATCCGGAGCAATGACCCAAATATCACAAGTGACATGATTGTGGTGGAGTTGCATTGCTATGCCGTCTACGACACTCATACATGCACACGCATGACAAGTTAGGCATGCACCAGGGGAAACAAACATGGAGACTTACTAAGGGCTATTTTAAAAGAGGACCTGTCGGATACTCGGACATTAAAACAGTTGACACATGCAAGAAAGGGTAGACAATCACAGATTCAAATCAAGTAAAATAGAATTCTTGACATGCGGGTACATGGCCCAATCCTTCCCTACGAGCAAAAGATGCTTAGTAAAATATATGATGAAATGCAAAATGCATGCACATGAAGCTTTTAAGGCAAACTAGCATGGACCTAACATGCATTGCTACAGGCAAATTATGCTGTGACATATATACTAACCTGTAGTGGATTAATTGAAGCAGACAAATACCTTCATCAGTCATATACATTTCCGCAGACCCATTAATGTTGCTTGTCAACAGATCAGATGCTATTCTCACAGTCAGCAGAAGTTCTGGGGAAGCTAAGGAAAAAGTCAGTGGACTAAGTTTGAACTACCAAAACAGAACTCCAATCTGTGGGAAGATCCAAAAACAGCACTCAATTCTCTAATAACATGAAGAGCAATCTGTAGGAATATGTCATAGAGGAGCTAGACAAAGTATATACTTTGGATGATTAAAGCTTCATATGCAAATTGCCATGAAAAGGAGAAGTTTCAGATGCCAAAACAGATTGTTAACTGTGTGTGGGCTGTTTTAAAAGAACTTGGGATACTCGGACATTAAAACAGTTAACACATGCAAGAAAGGGCAGACAAGCACAGATTCAAATCAAGTAAAATAGAATTCATGACATGCGGGTACATGGCCCAATCATTCCCTACGAGCAAAAGATGCTTAGTAAAATATATGATGAAATGCAAAATGCATGCACATGAAGCTTTTAAGGCAAACTAGCATGGACCTAACATGCATTGCTACAGGCAAATTATGCTGTGACATATATACTAACCTGTAGTGGATTAATTGAAGCAGACAAATACCTTCATCAGTCATATACATTTCCGCAGACCCATTAATGTTGCTTGTCAACAGATCAGATGCTATTCTCACAGTCAGCAGAAGTTCTGGGGAAGCTAAGGAAAAAGTCAGTGGATCTAACATGAACTACCAAAACAGAACTCCAATCTGTGGGAAGATCCAAAAACAGCACTCAATTCTCTAATAACATGAAGAGCAATCTGTAGGAATATGTCATAGAGGAGCTAGACAAAGTATATACTTTGGATGATTAAAGCTTCATATGCAAATTGCTATGAAAAGGAGAAGTTTCAGATGCCAAAACAGATTGTTAACTGTGTGTGGGCTGTTTTAAAAGAACAGCGGATACTCGGACATTAAAACAGTTAACACATGCAAGAAAGGGCAGACAAGCACAGATTCAAATCATGTAAAATGCTATTCTCACAGTCAGTAGGGGAAGCTATTTCAAAACTCAGTGGATTAAGTTTGAACTGCCACAACAAAACTAACTGTGCGTGGATTGTTTTAAAAGAACACCTGATACTCGGATATTAAAACAGTTGACACAGAGAGCAAGGGCAGACAAGCACAGAGTCAAATTAAGTTATACCCATCCCTAGTTTCATATGCCAAAACACAACCCGAGTTACTTCAGAAACATGGGAATTGACCATGGATTAGCAGTTTGCACAATAAAGAGATAATTGCAGCAGTCAAATGAAAGGACATATCCAGATAATCAGACATGATTTTTACCTATGCATTTCATCTGAAGCCATTTTGAATTTTTTGGGCTAATGTACAAGATTTTACCTATGCATATCACTGTAGCACTTTCCAATGAAACAAGGTATATGGCCCAATTTGGACTGTTCACCTAATAAAAAGCATAATATTAGTACGAGATTTTGAAATTTTATTGAAACATGTTGAAAGAAATTGTAAGACAATTATACATGATTTTACCTATGCATACAAAATTCCCAATGACCTCGCCACCCTACAATTCAATGCTGGGTAATAGTCAACAATCTTTGATAGTGGGGTGGGCTCAGTATGGGTTTTGGGGGTATGTCTATTCATTTTTCACGTTGGGGTACCACAAGTGCTCATCCGACCCTAACATGAAATCATAAAACCCATTCCTCATCGCCCCAACCCTTAGTCGGTGCACACATGATGCCGCCTCATCCGGAGCAATGACCCAAATATCACAAGTGACATGATTGTGGTGGAGTTGCATTGCTATGCCGTCTACGACACCCATACATTCACACGCATGACAAGTTAGGCATGCACTGGGGGCAACAAACATGGAGACTTACTAAGGGCTGTTTTAAAAGAGGACCTGCCACACGATATTAAAAGAGATGACACATAGTGGAAAGCAGATATATACTGAGTCAAAAGGAGCAAAATAGATGTTATGGGACATGGGTACATGGACAAAATATTCCCGAGGAACGAAAGATGCACAGTAAAATAGATCAATTTTGCAGCCATAGTTGTGTAGCAATAGTGTCCCTAAGATGCTCTCCTTCCGTAATGTCTCGAGATGCCACAGGGATGTTCGGATCCACCTCCTCGTCACCCGCATCTTCAACATCAAGCGGTGCATGTTGAAAGTAGAAGTCGTCCCCTTGCTCCCGACGTATAAAGTTGTGGACGACACAACATGCAATCACAATTAGTATCTGTGTGCGGATTGGGTACATGTTCCCCTCTTTCAACGTTTGAAACCGCATTTTTACTACCCCGAATGCGCGCTCCACAACATTTCTCAGTTGAGCGTGACGGTGGTTAAACTTGTCTCGCAAATTTCGATACCCTCTACCCCCACGGCCTTGATATTGAGATATGTGATAACGCTCTCCCCGGTAAGGACATAAGAAGCTACCAGTGTTGGCATACCCGAGATCGGCAAGATAATATTTATCTGAAGTAATAGGTGGTAAATGAGACAATGTGTACATTAATCATAAAGTAAATTTTATAGAAACTGAGGTTCAATATGAACTCACCTGGAGGAACTCTGAAACCCCCCTTTTCTAGGGCCCAAGTCAAGACCTTTTGATCACCGGCTGAGCCTTCCCAACCGGCAGCTAGATATTGGAACTGCAAATCAAAAGATACAGCAGCCATGACATTCTGAGTAATTTGTTGCTTACGATTGCGATATCGTGCATGTTTTGATGTTAGAACGTTGGCAGGGATGTGCGTGCCATCGATTGCGCCCAACGCATCCTACATTTGTTCGAATGTCTCATCAAAATGACCAAACAGATGAAGACGTGCAGATTATAAGTTACCTTAAAGTAAGGATAAAACTTGTCATTATGTCGAACGAACGGATGCACCTCTGCTGTTGCGGTGGGGAGCTGGAGGTATGTTCGCCTAAGCTCAACTATTGCCTTACAAACGTGGTTCACATAATAACTTATTGTCTGCGACGAGTGTTGGAAATGCTCACACATGGCACCCGTCGCAACACCGTGACCCATTGCGTATAAAAACATCGCCAGTTGCTCTGTTGCAGTGACAAAGCGACTGTCTTTAATCAATTCCCTACGTATCAGGACATCACGCAAACGAATGAACGTAGCTTGGTTTAGCCTGAACATGTTATAACATCATTTTTCATGACCCCTTAATATGTCATGTACCCACACATGTCCTGTGTACTTAGATGTATGCATAGGTCTGGGCACACGCACATCGTTAATTTCTTCAGCCATCACATCTAATAATTCTTCCACTATAAGATTACTCATGTTTTGTAAAACTATAACCCCCTCGCACATTAGCTGACGCATTAAAATATTTGCATCCATAATATCCTGTCATACACATGCATGAGATATGACAAAGGTTATATTACAAGATACAACATGCACTGTCATTGAGGAAAATACAGGTAGACAGACATCTTGAGCCATTCAAAGCAATAAAAAATACATGAAAATCATATCATAGACTAACTGACACATTAAACTCAATAGGAACGAACGAGAATGATGAAGATGGCAATCAATATGACGAAAAGGAGGAGAACGATAATGAAAAGGATAACAATGATAGATAGGTGATGCATAAAAATAGGGGTAGCCCTCTGGGGCAGGTTGTTAAGATAAGGGTTCACGTCATTCCTGCTTGCCACCACTCCGCTTGCGTAGGTCACAACAGTAGAGTTCGTTGTGGCAATGGCTCGGAATGCATCGTTCGCGTCTTCAATTGATGTAAATCCCTTGTATCTCGCACCGGAGAACCCATTCACCTATGCGTAACACTCATCCCAAGTGTAGTACACACCCGGGCAACGGCCAACCCACACCACATAGCACTTATACTTCCCCATGATCCAATTGTGTCACACCCTGCATGCATTTGTAACCAATACATGCCTGAATGAAGGGTACATGAAACAGCCATAATAGTACATGTCTTCATCAAAGGTACAATTAAAAGTACATGCCACAAACACATAACAGTACATGCCTAAATAAAAGGAACAAGAAACATCCAAATTAGAATACATGCCAAATGTTGTAATCATAAAAGTCCCACTAGGTGGAGAATAAGATAGACAAATAGAGAGACTGCTATCATGGTGAACGCCATCGCTCAGAAATAAATTGCCTCAACGGAGGCGATATGTCATGTACGCCAACTTGTCCTCGTCATCTAATGCCATGAACACAGATCGAACATGAGTGTCTTGGAAAAGATCCGAACCCGCAAACAAAATTTCCTGAGTGCAACCTGGCAATTCCTTCAATTTTTGGAGACACTCTCTGATTGTGCATGACTGCATAGTGGTGGTAATTGTAGAAGATTCTCCAGTGCCAAGCTTTTTATACAACTCCGCCATATGGCTGTTCATAACACAATACTTGTTTAGCGCATCGGTGGCATTCTCCATCCTCTTATTACGTGTTCCCCTACCAGTCTTGTATGAGGGTGTGCCACATGTCCTCATCTTGTTGGGGGAGGTTACCTCATCGTCATTTCACCGCTTTGTAGGTGGTGAAGGAGTGAATTCCCCTGTGCCACTGCATCCACCCACAGACGATGGAGTAGGACCTTGGCAGCCACGGGAGCTTGGCATGAATAAGGGGTCAAAATCAATCTCCAGATCAACTAGGGGAGCATTAGGTTGAAGACCCATGGTAGTAAATCGACGACGACTTAAATCATCTGAACCCAATTGTTCAAGGGGTGACTCTTCATCTCCCCAAGACCGCCTTTGTGACAAGTCATTGTCCATTGTGCTTCCAAATCCTAAACATCCTCTGGACATGGTATTACCACAGAGAATGTCCATTTCTGCCTTGTACTCATATGGCTTCCCTAAGAACTTCTTGTATTCGTTGTTGGCCTACGAAACAAGAAGAGAACCTAAGTACGATATAGTGGACCTATAACAGGAACATGACATTTTATATTTGTGTTGTAATAACAGCTTACATACCGCAATTGCCTCCGCCCAAGCACCCTCCTCAGGTGGCGTAGGCATCTTGTTGATGTCGTCCCATCCCCAACCAGTTCGTGATAACAGTTGTTCAAGTACTGTATGGTATTATTTTTTCAAATTCTTCCACCTGGTTTGCAAATTATTTTTGTCTACCCCTTTTTTAGTCTGATCATTAAAGGGTCCTATAATATCATTCCATACATGTTGCTTGAATGTGCCTTGGTTGCACGTGTTCTTGTGATGTTGGTCGATCAAAAGGTTTAATAACAACTTATCTTCCTTAGTTGTGAAGTTGGTTACTTGCGGTTTCCCCTTACTGTCCGCCATGAACTACTCTACAAAGAAAGCAAAGAAGATAATCTTGCTCACAGAACATATTTTCTACAGTAGCAATGACACATGTAGCAATGACATATGTAGCTCACATAACAGAATTTTTACAGTAGCATGGACCTTTGTTGCCGGTCTAAAAAAAAATCCTAACCTAACACATACAGAAAGAATATAAATATTTTCACATAATTATAAAGAGACAATAACTCATCCACACATTTCCACACATTCTGTAAAGATAGCAATAATAAAACAATAAACCAACATTTACACTGTCAATCTAACCCCTCCCCACCCCTAAACGACAACCGAATAAATCTACAAAGAAACATGTCTGTGCAGTAAACTTAAACAGATTTTTAACAGTAGCAAGGATAGAGTTTTAATACACATTATTAAGACACAAAGTTACCTTACATGTAAATTACAACTTTTTTAACATAAGGCTGAGCTATTGGCATAAATGTAAATCTTTTAACACACATTCACAAAGTGTAAGGTACATGTAACATCTCTGTGCAGTTCAGATTTTTAAAAGTAACAACAACGCATGTAGCAATGACATTTGTAGCTCACGTAACAGAATTTTTCCAATAGCAAAGATCTTTGTTGCCTTTATCAAAAAAATCCTAAGCTAACACATAAAGAAAGAACATAAATATTATCACATAATTATAAAGAGACAATAACTCCTCCACACATTTCCACACATTCTGTAAAGATAGTAATAATAAAACAATAAACCAACATTTACATTGTCAATCCAACCCCGCCCCACCCCCAAACGACAACCGAATAAATCTACAAAGTAACATCTCTGTGCAGTAAACTTAAACTATAGATTTTTAACAGTAGCAAGGACATAGTTTTAACACACATTAGTAAGACACAAAGTTACCTACCAAGCAATGTTTTAAGGGGCATCCCCAACAAGAAAACACTTACGGGTAGCAATGAAGTTTGATAACAATGACATCACAAACGGATCCGGCACACCAGCACCTACAACACTGATCCACACACAATGGGGACAGAATGACGCTCGCCAGAGACAACAACGGTAACACCACCGTCACCCGAAATCAACCACAGAAGTGGAAGAGAGACTCGGGAGAGGTCGACATGATGAAGCCAAGAGCAGCTGAGAAGGGGGCGAGGGCAACATATGTGCTTAAAAGGAAAGGAAGGTCAGATGTTCACTCACGAGAAAGGTGTAGACTGCAACAACCTATGCGTAGCAGGCGGAAGGGATTCTCTCCCACTCCCCGTCGCAGGAAGAAGGTAGAACGAAGCATTCACCTTGAAACCCTAGGACAACCACAGAGTCCCAATCTGCCGCGTGGGTCGCACACACATCATGGACCTGCGAGGATGAACGACATCGATCGCTTGAGGCCGAACGGCTTTGATCACCTCCGGAGGAACCACGGCACGGAAGCAACGGCGTGGGTCGCAGGGAGCTCGGTGCTCAGAAGAGAGTTTAGTAGGGGGGAATGGGTACGCAGGAGAAACGGTGTGGGAGAAAGTAAGGAGAAGGGGAAGGGTTTCGCACCTCCGGATGTGGAAGGTCGAAGGCGAGATCGATGCTCAGGGGAGGGTTTCGCAGGAGGACGACGATGCGTGGGGGAGGGAGAAGTGTTTCGCGAGGTCCCGATGCGGTGCGACATCCAAGGCGACAGAGGCGCCATCAATGGGTTTCGCGAGGGCAGAATCGCCATTTGGACAGACCCGATTTCGAAACCCACCTCAGGAGGTGGATTTCGAAATCGGGTGTTAACACCCGTTTAATACCCGCTTAACCCTAATCCGGGGGATTTGGTAATCAAATCACAAAGTTGGTTAGTCCTGGGTTAATATTGAGCTAACCCAGGATTAAACCTTTACCAAAGCGGGGCTTAGGATTCTTACATGGGAAGGTTAATTCCCATTAGGTTTCTAACCTTTAGATCTCTCAAAACATTATAAATAAACACCCTTTTCCATCGAGCTGCAGCTACTGCTGCTATTACGTTCGAAGAGATCCTGCTACCGTCATCGTCCACAGTTCCTCTTGCCGGACGTGTAGAAGGCGTTCTGCGTGAAGAAGAAAGTATTGCTTTCTCTTCTTCCTTCTCTTCCTGATCACATCTTTCTCCTGCCATCGTGCGTGAGGGAGAAAAGCTTGGCTTCTCCTCCTTCTTCATATTCTTGTGAATTGTTGAACGTGGAGCGTGAAGAAGCCACTGTTGCTTCCTCCTTCCCTCGCTACAGTTACCATTCTTTTGCTACTGCCGCGGTTGTAACTGTGGTTGTTCTTATTATTTCTCTACTCCGTTCATCGTTCAAATCAGCCAAAAAGATAGGTTTTCTCAAGAACTGAAGCTCAAGATCATTAGTAAAATGTTACATGCATATAACGCATGAAAAACATGCTTATACTTTGATTTCATGATCCCTGCTTTGAGTTTTAGGTTGATTAATGCTATCTAAAAATAGCGACCATCACATGGCCACAATTTCCTAATTTCACGATAGCCCCCTGGCCGCATATTAAATGACGACCACGCAGGCGGGCTCAAGATCCTGAATCTACGACTGCCTTCTGGCCGCAAATTAATGTGCGACCAAGACAGTGTCTATAACGACCCAAGAATCTGATTACCGGGAGAGACCCGATAACCCGAGACTCGAACTGCCGCCCACGAGCCGGGAGGGCTCGGAAGGGCTAAAAGGAGTGTGGAGGCACAAAGAAATAGGAAATAAAGCAAGACAATCCAACAATTAACAGAAATAAATAAATAACTACTACTATAACAGAGTCAAGTCCAACAGAAAGTACGATCTAAAGCAGTAAAAACGTACCACACAACTGAGAACCTCCGTACCGCACCCTCGAATCTCAAGGAAGAACCGCCACACCTGAAAAGCAGGGAATGAGTCTCCAAAACAGAGACTCAGCAGGGATCCCGCGGAACCCCAACCGGAAACGACGGCGGTAGCGGAAAGGAAAGCTACAACTATACTAGGAACAGCGCACCGGTGGCTGGTCAAAACTCGGCACTACAACTACTCATACTGTACTAGAAACACACCCCGATCTCACGGTCGGAGCTATCAAACCACACTAGTACCGCTTACCGAAGTAAAAACCCACGGCAACCATGCCGTAGAGGCCCGTCTCCTAGGACACGGCCAACCTGGACACGCTGTCCAAGGTGTAATCCCAACCACCATGTCACGGATACCGCACGACAAAATGTAACCTCGGTAAAGCTACTAGCACCAGTCTCACGGCACAAAAACCGACACACGTGCCACGGTAAAACAACCGAAACTCAACGGTCAACACGACCAAAAACCCGAAGGTCGAAGTCACGGAAACTGACAGTCTGTCACTCTTTGTCCAGAACAGGAGCACCTCCCATTAGAAGCAAGACCGGATGCGTCCACTGACGTCTTAGTCCGCGCCTCAGGTGTCTCCCTCCGACCCAGCGGGAACTGAGACATCATACAAGTAACCACAAAATAAGTGACTAGCTAGGGTCACGCCCGTCGACGTGGGTCCAACCGCCCCGAACCATGTGTGCACACACAGGCCGTCCGCCCCTGGCCTGACCTCTAACTGGTTTTCCCCTCAGCCGGACTCTGGCTGCTAGACGCGGGGCCCGACGAAAACCAGTCTAAAAATCGTCCTCAGGGTAAGCCCGTACACCTACTCCCAAGTGAGACCAGTACACGTGTACTCGTGGGCTACGACTAGTGGAGGGTCACTGAGAGAGTAGACTCTCAAGTCAACGGGAAACAACGTCCAAACTCGACGAAGTACAGGGACCGTCCCACATACCAGCTCAGTCGCACGGTGACCACGGTCGGAGAAGAAACGGGACTCACAGTCCACGGCCACGCACACACCCTGCGCGAGAGTCGAGAAAACCCAAGTGACACTAAGCCACTGGACTCTGGACAGTCTTCTAGACGCACTACACCCAACGGTCCTTGAGTCACAAGACTCGGGGTCAAGACCGTCGTATACAACGACACAAGGCCGTCAATCTAGTCTAATCCCTAGGCCTAAAACCATTGTAGCATGAATACCGAGGTAGCTCACGAGCCGCCAAGACCATTCCCTCGGGAAGGGAACTGAGAAGCCTTCCAGCCCCAGGCAGGGCAACTGGACTCACAGTCCAAGGCCATACACACGGCCCACGCGGAAAGCACAGAAGAACGATTCCCAAGGCAGCGCACAAGCCGCCACGCCGATAACTGGACTTGTAGTCCAAGGCCAAACACATGGCCCATTCGGGAATCATCTTCCAGAAAAACTCACGACATGCGGGGGAACCCCACCGCAAGCACACCGACACATGGTGACACGAGTCGAGAATGCTACACCCCGGGACCACACCGTACCACGACACCTGGCCCTGACGAAGTGCACATCATCCGTCAGGCCACTGGTTGGCACGTGGATCGAGAACCACACACCCAGGACTCGAATTGGTCAAAACGGAAGCACCGGGTTAGACTGGCACGTGGGCGGTTCATCCCGGGCCGCTCAAGGGAAGTGCGGCTGGGGACGAGCCGCTCAAGAGACATGCGGCCAGGAAGGAGCCGCACAAGTACACTAATCGGACTAACCCCAAAGAGAGGATAGGCGGTTAGGGCTGAGCCGCCCAAGGGGATGTGTGGCTACGGGTCACCTGCACAACCCAACCGACCTACTACAGTGTCGGTCAAAACGGTTTTGACCAAACCGCACAACCCGACCGACACGAAATTGTTGACCAACGGTCAACTGGGACACGCGGTCAGCTCCTGGCCGCTCATCCCAACGGAAAGACAGACGGCTGGGGACCAGCCGCCCATTGGGGGACATGCGGACCTCACCTGGCCGCACATCACATGTGTATCACCGAAGATACTGCGCGCCGAAGCGACTAATCCACGCCAAAAATTACCTGGAACACGAACGACGCCATCTCAGAATCCACCGAGGGATCGGGCCTGCTACCGCCTCGATCCTCGCCCATCGTTGCCCGCATCCTCACCCGCGCCGCCTCCACCTCGGCCCCACTCGCTCCATTGGCCGCCGGAGAAGAGAGGGGAGAAGGCGAGTGTAATGCCCCGGGTTTTTTGGATCTGAATCCGTGGGTTTCAGATCGTCTTTCCGCGGATTTCGGATTTTATCCGATCGAGCTTCGGACTATTTTTACCGGATTGTCGGACCCACTGGTGGTGTGCCTGTGAGTTTCCTTGGGTCCGTGGTGTTGTGAGAAGCACGTCGGTAATTTTCTATGATTTTCGGAGCACCTTTGTGGTTCCCGGATTGCGTTTTGGGTTTTACGCGTGTTTTCAGTCTGTCGGACCTTCGGAACCCCGTACAAGGTGAACCGTTACATTCTCCGACGCCGGGACGTTACCACAGTGACCAGCGTGTTCCGAGGATCGCGGGGGTGAATTTTTCTATTTTTTGATATTTTCTAGAATTTTTGGATTTTCCATATAAACCCCCCTCCCTTTTTCTCTCTCCCCATCTCTCATTCCTCTCTTCTCTCCCTCTCTCTTCTCTCACGCTCTCTTTCTCCCCTCTCTTCTCCGGCGGCCGACGGAGCGAGGCGGGGGCGAGGTGGAGGCGGCGCGGGCGAGGACAGGTGAGGATCGAGGCGGTGGAGGCGCGTGGAAGCTCGGGGGCGCGTCCGTGAGCCGGTGAGGGTTTCGTGACGATTTCTTCGTGGATCGACGTCCACGATGCGTCGTTTCTTCGGTGGAGGTAGGGAAAAGGACCCCCAACTCGTTATCTTCATTTCCGGTGAGTTTTGTAGGCCGTGGTGAGCCGAGAGGGCATATTTGAGCTTTTTGGGGGGAAATCCATATTTTTGGGGTGTGCGCCCGATCTACCGTTCTACCGCGTTTCGGACCGATTCGAGGGTCTACATGCATGCTAGGGCCCATAGGGGAGCTTCCTCGTTGTTTTCCCCACCATCTGTGGATGATCGGGGCGTGGAACAGAATTTTTGGTGTTAGTTCATCGTTTCATCACCGGGACGCTGTGGCGGTCGTTCCAGTGACTGCCACAGTGTGTAACGCGCCTGGGAAGGTGCGTTACGCTCCCTTTGTTTTGGGTATTGGCGTTCGTGGGCCTGACGGCCCCACGATAGATCGCATCAGGGCTGTGACGCCCTCATGCTAGACCGTTACAGTGTTTCAACCATGGTTTATATCCGTTGGGGGTCATAGACGCCTGACGCACTCAGAGTGGCGCGTCAGGGAAGCGTGACGCCCCTGGGTAGGAGCGTTAGAGTCAACGCACCCACCCCTCTCCCTAACGCACTTGAGTAGGTGCGTTAGAGAGCGTGACGCACCGGGCGGCATGCGTCACGACCTGTGTTGTCCCGCGGCCTAACGCACCGGCGTCGGTCCGTTAGGTGACGTAACGCCCCTAGAGGAGCGCGTTACGTTCAATTTTTACTCGTGACCTGACGCACCTGTTTAGGTCCGTCAGGTGCTGTGACGCACCAGCGTGGGCGCGTTACAGTTCGTTTCACACCGAGTCTCTGACGCTGCTGAGTTGGATCGTCAGGGTGCTGTGACGGCCTACCTTTGGACCGTTACGGTTTGTGACGGCCCAAAGATAGACCGCCAGGCACTGTGTTATGCCAAAGTGGTTCTTCGTGCTTGCCGCGATCGTTTCGCGTTGTGTAGGTCCCTAGTCGACCCGGTTGCGACCCAGTGGTCGACTTGCGATCTTGTGAATGCCCCAGACACCCGTGGGATTCTGTGTCCGTGTTTTGAGGGTGTCGAGAGGACCGTGTTGCCTCGTTAGCCTGCTCGTGAGTTTGAGAGTCCAGGTGACTCCTCATGTGCCGGGCTTTTGTGTTACGCTTGACCAAGTCACCGTGTATCAGTGTGTGTGCGGTGGGGTCTCCCCCGCATGCCGTGAGTTTTCCTGGAAGATGATTCCCGGGAGGGCCATGTGTTTGGCCTTGGACTACGAGTCCAGTTATCGGCGTGGCAGCATGTGTGTTGCCCTGGGAATCGTGCTCATGTGCTTTCCGTGTAGGCCATGTGTGTGTGGCCTTGGACTGCGAGTCCAGTTGTCCAGCCTAGAGCCGGAAGGTTCCCGTTGTTCCCTGAGAGTGGGATTCGGTTTGGCGGCCTGTGAGCTACCTTGGGAACCATATTTCTGCGTTTCTTTGTGAACTGTGAGTCCCATTTCTTCTCCGACTATGGTCACCGTGCGACGGTGCTGGTACGTGGGACGGTCCCGGTACTTCGTCGGGTTTGGACGTTGTTTTCCGTTCACTTGAGAGTCTACTCTTTCAGCGACCCTCTACTAGTCGTAGCCCACCAGTACGCGTGTACTGGTCTCACCTGGGAGTAGGTGTACAGGCTTACCCTGAGGACGATTTTTAGACTGGTTTCCGTCGGGCCCCGTGTCTAGCTGCCAGAGTCCGACTGAGGGAAAAACCAGTTAGAGGCCAGGCCAAGGGCGGACGGCCTGTGTGTGCACACGTGGTTGGGGGCGGTTGGACCACGCTGACGGACGTGACCCCAGCTAGTCACTTGCTTTGTGGTTACTTGTTCGGTGTGTGTGCCTCTGGTAGGCGCTACCACGTCAGGCAGTTCACCTGTGGTGCGATGTAAGACGTCAGGGGATGCTACCGACTATACTTCTAGTGGGAGGTACTCCTGTCGAGTCGGGAGTGACAGATTGTCAGTTTCTGTGACTTCGACCTTCGTGTTTTGGTCACGTTGACCGTTGAATTTGGGTTGTTTCGCCGTGGCACGTGTGTCGGTTTTAGTGCCGTGAGACTGGTGCTAGTAGCTTTCCCGAGGTTGCATTTTATCGTGCGGTATCCGCGACCGGGTGGTCGGGGTTGCACATTAGACAGCGTGTCCAGGTTGGCCGTGTCCTGAGAGACAGGCCTCTACGACGTGGTTACCGTGGGTTTTTACTTCGGTAAGCGGTACTAGCGTGGTTCGGTAGCCCCCGACCGTGAGATCGGGGTGTATTTTCTGGTACAGTAGGAGTAGATGTAGTGCCGAGTTTTGACCGGCCACCGGTTCGCTATTCCTGCTGTCGTTGTAGCTTTCCTTTCCGCTACCGCCGTCGTTTCCGGTTGGGGTTCCGCGGGATCCCTGCTGAGTCTCTATTTTGGAGACTCATTCCCTGCTTTTCAGGTGTGGCGGTTCTTCCTCGAGATTCGAGGGTGCGGTACGGAGGTTCTCAGTTGCCAGCTCGCCGGGCCGAGTGTTCACTCGGCATATGGTATGTTTTTACTGCTTTAGATCGTACTTTCTGTTGGACTTGACTCTGTTGTAGTACTAGTTGTTTATTTATTTCTGTTAATTGTTGGATTGTCTTGCATTATTTCCTATTTCTTTGTGCCTCCACACTCCTTTTAGCCCTTCCGAGCCCTCCCGACTCGTGGGCGGCGGTTCGAGTCTTAGGTTATCAGGCCTTCCCGATAATCGGATTCTCGGGTCGTTACAGAGAGCGTGAGAGAAGAGAGAGGGAGAGTGAGTGAGAAATGAGAGGGGAGAGAGAGAAAATGGGTTTATATAGAAAATCCAGAAATTCCAAAAAATATCGAAAAATAGAAAAATACACCCCCGCGATCCTCGGAACACGCTGATCACCGTGGTAACGTCCCGGCGTCGGAGAACGCAACGGTTCACCCTATACGGGGTTCCGAAGGTCCGACAGACGGAAAACACGCGTAAAACCCAAAACGTAACCCGGGACCCACAAAGGTGTTCCAAAAATTACAGAAAATTACCGGCGTGCCCCTTTATCACAACACCACGGACCCAAAGAAACTCACGGGTGAACCACCAGTGGGTCCGAAAATCTGGTAAAAATAGTCCGAAGCTCGATCGGACACGATCCAAAATCCGCGGAAAGACGATCCGAAACCCACGGATTCAGATCCGAAAAACCCAGGGCATTACAACCCTCCGCCCTTAAAAGAATTTCATCCTCGAAATTCAGGACCTACCACGAAGTCACAAGAGAAGAACACTGAACCAACTGACAACGTTGTCAGAGCCCCAGCACAGAAAACCTCGATTGTCACAAAAACACCAAACCTGAGGGACACAGCCAGACTTACAATCACGGTCAACACCTCGCTCCACATGCCGCGCACACCGGCCATCAGAGCAGGCATATACCAAAGGACACAGTCCGGCATCACCTCAGACACCACGAAAATCAATCACGGCACCGCTGCCGCCATCTCGCTCACCGAGGAGACACAACCCTCGCACGAGAAATAGCTACCGATCCATCCAATGGTCAGCAGACAAATCGCACATCAGCTTCACAACCAGCTGACAGGTCGCACACACTTCTCAAGGGAACAACCAACACATAGCTTCCATCAGCTCAAGCAGCCATCTCAACAGACCGCAACCAGAACATCGGCTTAGCACCAAGAATCACCTTATGCATGGCAAGCTGAAAGCCAGACATATCACTGTGCCAACTCTGTCAGAAGATAAACTTCAACAAAGCCCAGATCCCGTCCGGAAAGGCACACCTCAAAATCAGCCACCCGAGGCCTCGCTGGCACACGGCTCTCGCCACGCTCGAGCCCCGACAACCAGCATCTTCTGTCTGTGAAAAGACCATCCACTGGTCGCCAGATACACGTCAACGGGAAACCTCCGCTTGCTCAGGTTCTTCCTTCTTTCCTGGTCCTCCACCAGATCCGAAGGGAACATTCCAAATCTCAGCAAGCCATCCGTTGACTCACGCACAGACCAACGCCATAACCAGACCTATCATCACGCCAACACTACCCTTACAGGGGGAGCACGATGAAGCCAAATGACAAGATCATGGTACCTTCAGTCATCACCTCACTTGACTCAGACTTACAGGGGAACCATCCCATGCTGATCACTAAACAAGGGATAACTATTGTGACACCAATGTCCCATCAAGAACCACCATTCTGTCGCCAATCTCACTAATAGGCTTCCGCCCACATGCGTCACTCTTCCGTCTGGTCTCATCACATCCCTTGAGCACCATCAGGCGACATCCTCAACAACCCCATCCGGGTCTAACTCCGACGCCTGACACGGCCTCCATCACAGGAACATGGTACTCATGCGGCGCACTAGCCAGCACATTCCCCAACACTCCATCCTGCCTGTGCCAAGAATCACGATACATCGAGCAATGGCACGGCAACAACACGTTTCACACATAGG
Organism: Amorphophallus konjac; assembly: GCA_022559845.1. Lineage (NCBI taxonomy): Eukaryota > Viridiplantae > Streptophyta > Magnoliopsida > Alismatales > Araceae > Amorphophallus > Amorphophallus konjac. Next base: position 96,954 of record JAHNEJ010002022.1, on the reverse strand, counting down.
AACTAATCCTCCAATGCTCAACGCAAACTCAGGAATCTGCCTGTAGCAACCAACACTACGATCCTGAACCAGTGGGTCACAAGCCCACCACGCTTCCGCTGCCTGATCCACGCGCACAGCCACAAATTCTCGGAAACACCGCCCAACCGGCACTCGTCATTTCGGAAAAGCGCCAGCACACCCACACACGATAAGGGAATGGGCACAACTTCTCACAGGCAACCACATTGCCAAGACAAGGAGCACGTCTCGCACGGACTTCATGGCACACAAGGCCAACCAATCCGAACACATGACGCAAGACGACGAACCTTGGGCAAACACAATCTCTCCAACAAAAGGAGAAACCAAACGCACTTCCGACCAACGGGAGAACTCCACGCTCCACCTGACCTCGAATCTCGCGCTTGCTGGAAACAGCACCATCCAGCACCCAGGAAAACCATCGCTTCCATCAGGTCAGCGCCTCCGACACACTCGACGAGTGTCACGTCGGACCACGATCACAGCATCTCCCGGTGCACCACCACTGCAATTCCTCGAACTGCAACACACCACGCCAAGAGCCGTAACACGAGCCATAACGACAACCGCCGACGCTCATCCTCGAGTCCCGAAACCCACCGCGGAACCTTCACACCTCAGACCAAATCCAAGACGAACACACCCATTCGCACACAAAAGCGCAGGAGCAAGACTTACTGGGACACCACAATCCAATCCTACCTCGAAATCCGCAGAACAATGGGGACCGACACGTTATTTCTGACGCCACAGAGCATGACAAGAACATCAGGCTCGACGAAACAGCAGCTCACCGAGAAGATCCTCCGCTCACCTGAGCACACTTCTCGATCAGAACACCTGCTCTGTCACCTTAAACTATGACCTGAACACCTCAAGGGCTGGACAAACCTCAAGCTGGAGTGGCCTAAACCGACAGTAGCTCCTTCAGAGCACGCTCACGGCCACTTAACCACAAACAATCCTCGCCAGCCATCTGACCATGCTGCAGATTCCTCGAACGCAGCACCGTGAGTTCACGCCTGCCAGCAACCTCTGCCCAACACAGCACAACCAGGGCCACCACCGATAAGGGAGAAGGCTCTCGACCTCGATCCGTAGACCCCATGCTGGCACGAGAACCACGGACAGCAACCACCTTCACAGCGCCGCACAGCACACTCAAGCTCTCAAGCGAGAAAGTAGGCGGAAAGTGAACACAAAACCCTAAGCCAGCTACCGACTGTACTGGACCTTATGGACTCCGATCACTGCAACATTTCGAATTCCTATGTACGTCCACAACCACCGCTCTGATACCAGCTGTAACGACCCGAGAATCCGATTACCGGGAGAGACCCGATAACCCGAGACTCGAACCGCTGCCCACGAGCCGGAGGGCTCGGAAGGGCTAAATGGAGTGTGGAGGCACAAAGAAATAGGAAATAAAGCAGGACAGTCCAACAATTAACAGAAATAAATAAACAACTGCTGCTACAACAGACTCCAGTCCAATAGAAAGTACGGTCTAAAGTAGTAAAAACGTACCACATGCTGAGTGAACACTCGGCCCGGCGAGCTGGAAACTGAGAACCTCCGTACCGCACCCTCGAATCTCGAGGAAGAACCGCCACACCTGAAAAGTAGGGAATGAGTCTTCAAAACAGAGACTCAGCAGGGATTCCGCGGAACCCCAACTGGAAACGACGGCGGTAGCGGAAAGGAAAGCTATAACTACAGCAGGAACAGCGAACCGGTGGCCGATCAAAACTCGGCACTACAGCTACTCCTACTGTAACAGAAACACACCCCGATCTCACGGTCGGGGCTACCGAACCACACTAGTACCGCTTACCGAAGTAAAAACCCACGGTAACCACGCCGTAGAGGCCCGTCTCCCAGGACACGGCCAACCTGGACACGATGTCCAAGGTGTAATCCTGACCACCCGGTCGCAGATAAGGCACGGTAAAACGTAACCTCGGTAAAGCTACTAGCACTAGTCTCACGGCACGAAAACTGACACACGTGCCACGGTAAAACAATCAAAACTCAACGGTCAACACGACCAAAAATCCGAAGGTCGAAGTCACGGAAACTGACAGTCTGTCACTCTCTGTCCAGAACAGGAGTACCTCCCACTAGAAGCAAGACCGGATGCGTCCACTGACGTCTTAGTCCGCGCCTCAGGTGTCTCCCTCCGGCCCAGCGGGAACTGAGACATCGTACAAGTAACCACAAAACAAGTGACTAGCTGGGGTCACGCCCATCAACGTGGGTCCAACCGCCCCCAACCACGTGTCCACACATAGGCCGTCCGCCCCTGGCCTAGCCTCTAACTGGTGTTCCCCTCAGCCGGACTCTGACTGCTAGACGCGGGGCCCGACTGAAACCAGTCTAAAAACCGTCCTCAGGGTAAGCCCGTACACCTACTCCCAGGTGAGACCAGCACACACGTACTGGTGGGCTACGACTAGTGGAGGGTCATTGAGAGAGTAGACTCTCAAGTCAACGGGAAACAACGTCCAAACCCGACGAAGTACGGGGACCGTCCCACGTACTAGCATCATCGCACGGTGACCACGGTCGGAGAAGAAACGGGACTCACAGTCCACGGCCACGCACACACCCTGCGCGAGAGTCGAGAAAACCCAAGTGACACTAAGCCACTGGACTCTGGACAGTCTTCTAGACGCACTACACCCAACGGTCCTTGAGTCACAAGACTCGGAGTCAAGACCGTCGTATATAACGACACAAGGCCGCCAATCTAGTCTAATCCATAGGCCTAAAACCACTGTATCACGAATACCGAGGTAGCTCACGAGCTGCCAAGACCATTCCCTCGGGAAGGGAACTAAGAAGCCTTCTAGCCCCAGGCAGGGCAACTGGACTCACAGTCCAAGGCCACACACACGGTCCACGCGGAAAGCACAGAAGCACGATTCCCAAGGTAGCACATAAGCCGCCACGTCGATAACTGGACTCGCAATCCAAGGCCAAACACATGGCCCATTCGGGAATCATCTTCCAGAAAAACTCACGACATGCGGAAGAACCCCACCGCACACACACCGACACACGGTGACACGAGTCGAGAACGCTACACCCCGGGACCACACCGTTTCACAACACCTGGCCCCGACGAAGTGCACAGCATCCGTCAGGCCACGGGTTGGCACGTGGATCGAGAACCACACACCCAGGACTCGAATTGGTCAAAACGGAAGCACCGAGTTAGACTGGCACGTGGGCGGTTCATCCCGGGCCGCTCAAGGGAAGTGCGGCTGGGGACGAGCCGCTCAAGAGATATGCGGCCAGGAAGGAGCCGCACAAGTACACTAATCGGACTAACCCCAAAGAGAGGATAGGCGGTTAAGGCTGAGCCGCCCAAGGGGATGTGTGGCTACGGGTCACCCGCACAACCCAACCGACCTACTACAGTGTCGGTCAAAATGGTTTTGACCAAACCGCACAACCCGACCGACACGAAATTATTGACCAAGGGTCAACTGGGACACGCGGTCAGCTCCTGGCCGCTCATCCCAACGGAAAGACAGACGGCTGGGGACCAGCCGCCCATTGGGGGACATGCGGACCTCACCTGGCCGCACATCACATGTGCGGTCTATCGTTCGACCGCACAACCCCCAAAACCAGACGGGACATGCGGTGCAGAACCAGTTGCCCCTACGATGGGCGGGCCCTGGTTCGACCGCCCAACCGTCACGGCGGGCAAACCCAGGGGGTATCCAGATCGCTGCCTTTCCACGCCCCGTTTGTGCCTAGATGAAGGGGATACAGCCACAACCACCCTGGCAATCACATGGACTCCGACCGGAGTCAAAACGACGCACGAATCGCGAGAAACGAGCGATTCTACCGAAGTTACGCAAAAGGGATTTTCGAGCTTCTCGGAGCCCTACCGGTCCAACGGGACCACCAATTGAGACGAAATCAAGGGGGAAAGAACGCTCTCGCCCCAAGGAATCCGTTGACAGTAACCGATCTGGAAATCGTCGCCATTTCCCAACGGACCCTACGAAACCTACAAAACCACGGTTTCGCTAGAACGGACCCAAACTCAGCCGTTTCCCAACGGGACCACCCTACCTCCACCGAAGATACCGCGCGCCGAAGCGACTAATCCACACCGAAAATCGCCCGGAACACGAACGATGCCATCTCGGAATCCACCGAGGGATCGCGCCTAGGGCTGTCAATGGGCCGGACCCGGGCCGGGCTTTGGTCGGCCCGGCCCGGGCCCGACTTCTCAACATTAAGGCCCGAGCTCGGTCCGGGCCCTACTTATGTCGGGCCGGGCCAGGTCGGGCCCGACATTATGTAAAAATTTCAAATCCTGACTAAGGCTCGGCCCGACAACTTAAATAAAATAATAAAAATAATAAAATAATAATATAAAACATATAATCTCACTAAATTAATTAAAATTTTGATATTAATTACATAATTTTTGTGAAAAGAGAGTTTTAAAATTTATCATTAAGTAAAATAACATAGTTTTAACTAAATAGTTTTTAAATTTTGATGTGGGAATAAAAAAAGAGAACGGGTCGGGCCGGCCCGCGGGTCGAACTCAAAGCCCGAGCCCGGCCCGCGGGTCAAGTCGGGCCGGGCCTTTAGGCCCGACTAAAAGTCTGCGGGCTGAAAATGACCTTGCGATCCGGCCCGAAATCGGGCCAAGCCCGCGGGCCTATCGGGCCAGCCCGACCCATCGACAGCCCTAATCGCGCCCGCTACCGCCTCGATCCTCGCCCATCCTTGCCCGCATCCTCGCCCGCGCCGCCTCCACCTCGTCCCCACCTCGCTCAGTCGGCCGCCGGAGAAGAGAGGGGAGAAGGAGAGCGTGAGAGAAGAGAGAAGGAGAGTGAGTGAGAAATGAGAGGGGAGAGAGAGAAAAGGGGTTTATATAGAAAATCTGGAAATTCTGAAAAATACTAAAAAATCGAAAAATACACCCCCGCTATCCTCGGAACACGCTGATCACCATGGTAACCTCCCGGCGTCGAAGAACGCAACGGTTCACCCTATACGGGGTTCCGAAGGTCCGACAGACGGAAAACACGCGTAAAACCTAAAACGTAACTCGGGACCCACAAATGTGCTCCGAAAATTACAAAAAATTACCGGCGTGCTCCTCACAACACCACGAGCCCAAGGAAACTCGCAGGCACACCACCAGTGGGTCCGACAATCCGGTAAAAATAGTTCGAAGCTCGATCGGACACGATCCGAAATCCGCGGAAAGACGATCCGAAACCCACGGATTCAGATCCGAAAAACCCGCGACATTACAGTGTCGCTATTTCTTGTAAAATAAATTAATAAATAAATAAAGTTTAAAATTTAATAACTATGTAACCTGATGTGTGAAATTTACTATGTGCATGTTTTTAGAGTCTCCTTATTTTTCCCTATAGATTCATGTCTTCAATTTTCAAAAATTCCGTGTACACCTCGTAGTGCTACTGTTCATGCTTTTTTCATAAGAAATGAACAGTGATTTGTGTCTAACTTCGTACATGTCCGGTGTATTTTGCCTTGTATATAAAAAGAAATGGTGCATGTTTGGGCAGGCGTTCATTCATGAACTAGCGCCCCTCCACAGAGATATACATTCCTGATAAATTGTTTAAAAATTAAAATTTAGCAGAAAATAAGAATTAATGACCATCACCTGGTCGCTATATCATGATCTGACGCCTTCTTGGAAGGTCGCCCCTTACTTGAAATATTAAATTGATAATTATGATTAGCGCCTCTTTAAAGAGTCGCTATTCACTATAAAATTATTTGGACAATACTGCGTATATTGTTTTGGCGACTGGGCTATAGGCGCAAATTTTTGATTTAGCGCCTATCTGTCTGGGCACAGATTCTTGGTCTCTCAGTTTTATCGATTTTATGGCCCATATCGCGGGTCTATTGACACTCTCATCTCAAATCCGTAGATGGAGTCTCTGTTTTGTTTCTATCAATTACACACTCAAGTCTTGGTGATGATTGGACCCTCCACGGGATATTCCTTTCTTTGGACTGATACTTTCTTCATTGAGAGCACCGTAAGTCTACGCTAGCCTTGGATTCCCTCAAGACAACCGAGCATGTTGTACCCTAAAAATCATGGAACCCTTATTTGTCACGTCACTATGAAGAAACGTGATGCTTAGCCCTCATAGAGTGTTGTTTCTGGCCTTTGTTGAGAAGTTTGTCTCTGTCAGTAATTAGCGACCGTGACTTGGACGCCAGAAGGAATTGACGACCAGGCCAATGTCGCTATATCCCTGATTTAGCGACCCGTGGATGGACACTATTTCATCGTGCATGTACTGTTTACAGGAATGAGCGACCATACAGTGGACGTTGTTTCTGAACTTGATGGCAACTGATTGGACGCCAATTACCCAGTTTCGTGACATGTCTTGGTTTTTCATACGATTTATCGGTATGCCATACTTGTTCAAGTTATGTCATTGAAGTTCTTCATTCCGTGAAATCTACCTTATCATCCTACAATGACTTATTCATTTGGAACTCTATTGGCTGTAAACTATAGTGGGTGTCTAAAAATATATACATGACTCAATGCTGGCACATATAGGGCCCGATCTGGTCCTGGGAGGAGCACCCGAAAGTACTTGTGCCCATGGGAACTATATTGATCACGGTGTGGCATTACACCGAAGTACTTATCTTTCTAGATCTATGGCATTCCACTCACACTCATTCTCGTGACAATACTTGATATTACTTGTGTGCTTGACTCGACATGGTACTTGCTAGAACTATAACATCTCGTGACATTATTCAATATTACATGCTTGATTAGTTCCTTGAAGTTTTGCTTGATCTTTCATGTTAATGGTCCCATATCTTGTCATATCCTCCTTATCTTGCGTTCATTCATGCATAGCCATACTTGCATTGATGTAACATGTAGTTTACTTAAAGCAAGCTTATTCTTGAGATATAATTCCTACTGAACGTTTGCTCACCCAGTTTTATTCCAACATTTTTCAGGTAATCAGGTGACTATTGAGACCGAGACTCAAATGGGAAGGACAAGTATGCAAGAGAGCTCTGGAAACTAGATGACCTGTGTCTTTTACTTTTCTTGAGTGTAGTATGGTGTTTTCTATCTAGTTTGTCATGTCTAGATTAGCTTGGTGTCTTTTATCAAGTTTCAAATATCTAAGTCCTGTTAGTGTGTCCTTTCCTTTTCTTTTATGTTGTAATTGAGTCAATAAGTTGTAATGACAAGTTTATACTAATAAAATTTATTTTTGTCAATCATGGTCTTATGTGTTTGCTCTGATTGACATGACTATTTAACTGTCACGTTCCGAGCAAACGACACATTCCGCTGCTATCGGTTCGGGGTGTGACACCATTATATCTGAATATCTGAGCATTCGGAACTTCTGACTAAAGTCCATTTTCAGGAATCAAAATATAGAAGTTCTTATGCAAGGTATCTTTAGTGACTCATGTCAAAGGACCAACTGTGCTATTATGACTAAAGAATCTTCTAGTTGACAGTTAGATATAATTACCATCTAGAGACTCATAATCAAATCATTTCAGTGAACCTTATTTTTATAACAGGCACCTACACATATATATTTTAGTATCTCCGCACTAGTGACTATGAGATCAGTCACTCTTATCACATGAGAGGATAACATGTTCACTAGTCTATCTGTATTCTTTGATGCCATGTCTCAAAGTTCCTATAATCAGAAATGTTTAAAACGCATGCATCTGGAAGGTTGATTTTACTATCATAGTCTCATTATGATCCAACCTTCATAACATACGTTCAAAGACTTCATCACATCGAGCGAGCATACACAATATACTAAATGAGACATAATGAATAAAATGACATAAATATTATTAATACGAATGAGAATGTACAAAAAATTACGCCATCACTTCACATGTGATTGGCGTGCAATGCATACACTACTTTCACAATCCCCCTCTGTTAGCACCCCTAACCCTGGAACCCCCTTCCCCCCTCCCACCACTGCAACCTCCATACTCCCTGATCGGATTGGCCCCGCCTTCCTCCGCCCAAACCTTCCTGCACCCGACGCCGATCTTCGGTGGACCGCCTGCGTCGCAACCATTCCCCAATTCTCAGTCGGTCCGACATCATCGTAGTTACCGGGTGAGAGGGGGACGAAGTTGAGATAGAGAGACGAGTTTTTTTTTTAAAACCATGGGCATTGTCGTCTTTTTCCACGTGGAGTTAAAGTTAACCAAAGTTAAATTCACGATGGATAACGGGAGGTTACAACGATGACATTTTTGCACTATTTAGACAAAAGTAAGATTATCCCTGCTAATATATTTCCAAACATTATTTTTTTTTGCCATTTCAATTTTAACAATAATTTATTTGTAATAAACCCTAATTTATTTGCTCTAATGCATAGTAAGAGATTGTTTTTCTTTTCACACTATCAAATTACACAGTCGTAAACTATAACTACAATGATGCTAACACATCCTTGGTGTCTCCAAACATGCCATTTTATAGAAACTTTATAAAGAGATTTTGATCAATGAGGGAAACCACCAATCCCCACCAAATGTTTTGATGTCACCTCGGTTTGTGAGATTGCAAGATTTTCCAAGTAGAGAGATATACATATGACGTGGTGGGATGAAAAATCTCTAAAAAATCTCACGAGACTCAGCTTCTGGCGATTATGTTAGCGATTTTTGGTGGATTAAAAATAGCTTAGGACGTGTTTGTAGGAGATGAACATTCTTGACGTAATTTGGATGTCTTTACGTAAACTTACTTACGGTAGTATTGCAAAGTTTTTTTATTTTTAAAATAATTTTTAGTAGATATAAAATAAATTAAACGTCAAAATAATAAAAGATATGTAATTTGAAAATCCCATTCACCCTAAACGACGTTACTTGTAAATTACGTCCACCTTGCGAGATGTGATTTGAAAATTTCATCCACCCTGTCAGACGTGATCCAGAAATAGTCCAAATCGCATCCACCCTACACGACACGATTTAAAAATCGCGTCTATCCGGCCAAACATGATTTGAAAATCGCATCCACTCTACACGATGCGATTTAAAAATACGCTTCCTTTAAAAGATAATTATTTGTATTTTTTAAACACGGCCTCCAACGGACACTCGACCAAGTCAAATACGATTTTAAATTTATTCAAAATCCTATTGTCAGATATGTACGATCGTGATTTTTGTTTTAAAATCTACCTAGAGAAAAGCCAACCAAATGGGCCCTAAGCCCAAAGTCCAGTATGCAATCTCAAAAATCGATCCAAATCCGTCCCAAACCTTTCATCTAACCACTGCACTACCTATGCATTTGTCAATTGAAATATATTAAAACATGACAAATACTCGCTGCACAATGGACACCACACCCCCTGTGCAGCGAGTATCTCTGGAGCGGGTATTTCGCTCAAAACATACATAACTCCGCAGGTCAAAACAGTAATTCCAAATATTTGTCACATAGGCTTCATTCGGACCCAAATCTTACCTATCATAGACCAAGTCTAAAGACTCCAGGGGGTGTTTGACGGGGGATTAGGATAGGGAACAGATAGAGAGAGAGAGAGCGATGGGCTTTACCTCTCCCTCACTCGTAATCTCACTAATCAGGGTCGGTTAACTCACTCGACCTCCCGGGATCGAGTGCACTAACCCCACCCGATTAACAAGCACGCCCTAAGGGAGTGTTTGTTAATTGGGCACGGTTAGCGTAAGCGATTATCGAGGGTTGCTTGTGTTAATTGATCTCGATTAACGCACTTATGAGTGAGAGATTGATGGGGCCCACTGCTCTCTTTCATCGGGGTTGAGTGCGCTAACCGACCCCGATTTGTAAATATATCTTAAGAGAGTGTTTGTTAACTGGGCACGGTTAACGTAAGCGATTGAGTGAGAGAGTAATGGAGCTCACTGTTCTCTCTCATCGGGTGTCTTAACCTAATCAATTAGGTCCAGTTTGTTATTAGAACTGTCGGTTGGGTTTCGTATACGATGAGAGAGAATCAGTGTGAGACTCACACCCCTCCCTCACACCCAACGATCTTTATTTCACCCGATAAACTTTATTCGACCTCAGAGAATCAAACGTATTATTCTAACCGAGAAACAAACAGGGCACCTTTGATAACCGATTTCGGGGCGAATAGCCCCTCTTACCCCGGCGGCGCATCCCGTGTTTGCTTTGACAACGGGGCTAGGATACGCAAGAGAAAATCGGGATGGCCGCCATTTTGACCCGACCAAGCTGTTCTCGCTGGGAGGTCGAATACGGGGATGGGGGTCGGATTGGGAGAGGAGAAGAAGGGCAGAGGCAGTCATTTGTCCCCTTCGAATCTCTTTTCCCCTTTCGCATCGTCCTCTATCTCCCCTGCGGCTAGGGTTCACGGGTGGCGCTCATCGGGTGCTCTCTCTCACAGTTGCCTTCCATCGGCTAGGGTTGCAGGTGAAAGGACCCGACCTCCAGAGCTGCACGCCGGCCTCCCTGCACAACTACGCCACCCTGGAGGCAGGCTCCCGATGAGACGCGACGAAGAGCTTTCAAGGCGTTCTTCGACGAGACGAGACCGGTTGATGGTTGCCGGCAAGCAGAAGGAATCCCACCTCCAGGGTTCGTCTATTTGAAGGCAATCGATGGTTGCTTCCAGTCGTGGCTCTTCATTTGCCTGCCATCCTTCCTCTGTGCAAGCTCCTTCACCGGTGGGTTCGACGGCATCTATTGAGTCGTCGGTGGCCTCAAACAAGCCCCATTTTCACTAGTATTGGGCATTTTGCTTTTACCTCATTGTTGATCCGTTTTGTATTGTGGATTGTCGCATGTGTACAATTTGTACGAAGATTGTAAGGCCTAAGTTCATATGCAATGTGTAGATGTTGGTAGTTCATATGCATTGTTATTGTTAGAGTGTGGAGTCAGAACTCTTTCATTCATGCGCCTCTGCACGGGATCACACTCTGCCTCAGGAGCGCATCCACTGCTCCAGGGGAGCATTCACAGCATCAGGGAAGCATGGTGAGCTTATGCCATCTCCAGGGGAGCATTCGCTGCTTTAGGGGAGCAATCGCTGCCCCATGGGAGCATCCACTGCTCCAGGGGAGCATCCTCAGCTCAGGGGAGCATGGCGAGCATATCGCATCTCCAGGGGAGCATTCGCTGCTCCAAGGGAGCATCTTTCAGTGCCAGGGAAGCATTCGTTACTCCAGGGGAGCATATGCTGTCCGGGTCTAGCAGGGAAGCACATGCTGTCTCTGGAGGGCATTCATTGTCCCAGGAGAGCATCACTGGCGTCAGGGAAGCATGCATTGCGGGTTCAAGGTAAGTCGATATCACTTGGGATGCGTCGACCTTGTCTTGGCAATGCGTCGACCTTGCCTTGGCAATGCTTTGATCTGTCTGATGGTGGGGGAGCATCTACAGTCGCTGGAGGGCATACTCGGTCCCAGGAGAGCATCCGGGGGGATAGATGAGCATGCGCGACTGATGTATCCCGGAAGAGGGTTTCTGTTTAACCGGGGTATTATTATCTTTAATACCCTGACTAATGGCGCCCTAATCTCCTAGTATAAAAGGATGGGCACTCTCCTTGTATTGTAACCTGTCTGTGATTATCTTAGTTGGTAGCAATGTTTATATGTACGGGGAGAATAGTTGGTAGAAATGTTTATATGTACAAAAAAATTGGCCCATTGCTTCAGTAGGGTATATTTATTTCAATAACGAATGCCAGGTAATTTTTAAAAAGGCCTCAATTTGATATATAGAATTTACTTTCTATACGTCAGACTTATACAATATCATTTTGTTATCGTTAAAAGGGAGGGAGTGGGGCTCAATTTGATATATAGAATTTACTTTCTATACGTCCGACTTATACAATATCATTTTGTTATCGTTAAAAGGGAGGGAGTGGGTTTGGCCTGAAGTAATGAAATGAGGGGCACATTCGGTAATTCAATTACGTCAAGCCCCTCTTACCCCCGGATTGTTAACAAAGCAACCTGAATAGCGTGGAGCTTTTCAACGCATTCACGCTATCGATTATTAAAGCGCGGTGGAGTTTCCAATCGGACATGTTATCCTGTCTTAAAACCGGATAGGTTGTCCTACCAGGTTATCAAAGAGGCCCACAGAGTCTTAACAAACACGCCCAAGGATTGAACAAGTACGGGGGTTTCTTTGGGGGTGGTGATGCGTGGAGCCACTCGTACAAGTGAGCCATGGAACCGTACCATTGTGTTTATAAAATGGACGATAAAATCAGTCCTTTTCTAGTATACATGCGACAAGCTTCCCCATTTTATGGACACAGTTCAAAGTCCGACCATTCAAGATATGGACAACCATGCATGAACCATCCAACTCGAAAGAGGCATTCCACCGAACACCTCTCTTCCTCCTCCTCTTCACCGGACATATCGAACCAAACCTCCGAGGGAGGGCCTCCTGGAAGGGAATCCCGGAGCCTGGATTCTGACGACTGTGGATGCCAGCTGTTGGAGCTGCGTCGGCACAAGGGTCTCTCTCCGGCGGTCTCCGTCCCCGCACACCATGCACGTCGCTCTCGTCCTCCCCCCTCGCAGTTGCCGAAGAAGTTTGTCCTCTCTCTCTCTCTGTTCACCACCCCAAAAATCCGCCCTGGCCATCCCGTCTTGTGGCCGCCGCTCCCCTTTCCAAGTCTCCTCCGTCCGCATCTGCCTTGGGGCCCTCCACCCCACCCCTACCAGATCAGCACCGGACAGAACCGGGCCTGGAGGGCTTCGCAGGAGCGCCTCACGTTCGTGAGGACCTCATCCGGTTGGGCTCGCATCTCTCGCGGTGGCCAGCAGCGGAAGAGCGCAAGTGGCCGCGAGGCGCCTGTCTGGCCCGTGGAGCGTGCCAGCAGCCGCAGCGGGGAACGAGGTGGGGGTGGGGAAGGCAGTGCGGAGCGCCCAGGGCAGCGCAGCGTCGTGCCAAAGAAGAGATTAATGAGGGTGGGTGGGAGGCGTCTACGGATCGGCTCGTTCACCAGGGGATGGGATTGGGTGACACAGTTGCATGCTCGGGCGTGATCAACGGCCAGCATTGCAGAACTTCGTGTTTGAGCTCTTTTTGTGCGTAGGGCCCGCAGCCCGGCTGTGATCTAAGCCGTTGATCTAGTCGATCACCTAATCGAAGCTTGCTTACAAGTTGAGATGGGCCTGGCATCTCCTCGGCCGAAAGGGTCGAACAGTGACCGGCGGCTCTTCTACCCATTTGTTGTCTTTATGAGTTTAAAGATTTTTTATAAAAAATTTAAATATTTTTCATTGGTTAATATTATACACTTTATGCTTTATTTAACACAAACATAATATATATATGAATTATAAAAAATATAGATCTGACACTTTTTTTCTCTCACATTCCGTGGCATTCTTAAAAGAGTAATATTTACCAGCGTATCCAAAGTCACACACTTTATTTTGACTTGTTCGTATGGCGGGGTGAGCACGATTTGATTGGAAGAAATTTTTTTAATTAAATTAAGAATTTAAATAAAATAAAATTAAATAAAATTATTTCAAAATTAAATCAAATTAAACATAATTAATTTAATTTTGTTCATTTTAATTCGATTTGAATTATATTCATGTTCTCTCTTATAAATTAGATTCGATTTAAAAAGGAGTAAAGAAGAGTAGAATAAAATAATTTATATCAAATAAAATAAATATTAAAAAATCACATCAAAAATTATAATTTGTAAGTACAAACTCCATGATATTTTTAAATAAACAATTAAGAACTTAAATAGAAAGTAATTTGAAGCGTTCTTATAACGTTACATTCACAAACTTTGTGAGAACCATACGAGTTAAAATTTTAGAAGTACATTTAATAGTTATATATACAATTATATTAAATTGATAAAAATAATTTTAAAAATAGATTGAACTTTTAAAATTATGGTTAATAATTATATATACAGTTATATTAACTTGACAAAAATATCATTGAATTCGGGTTATTCGATTCAATTCAATTTTTTGAAAATCAAAATTAAAGTAAACTAACATTTTTAATACGATTCGATTTGAATCTAAATCTAATTTTTTTAAAATTTTAATCCAAATCAAATCAAATTAAATTAAATCTATCAATTGGATTTAATTTTAGAATTGAACCCGAATAATATTCGTCGGCAACAAGAATGTTGGCATGGTAAGTGACACTTAATCTCACACACTTGGCACACGCATTCATGCATTTTTAAACTAAAAAATATTGTAAATGTCTAAAATATAATTTATACTATTGAAATATAACTTCTGCGACTGAAATATTATTAAAACTAAAAAACTGATGTTCGATTAAAATATACATATTCACACTAAAATATACACATATTTCAATTTACTTAAGTTTTCGTACAGTGGATGGGTTTTAAGTGGGAGATGCAAAGGGTAATCACGTGTATAGCCAGGTGGCATGGATTATGTGCAATCAGAATACTTATGGTGCCAATGTCCTTAATGTCAATAAGCCAATCAATAGGAAGTTATTTTTGGAGTAAATATTATTCCTAGAGATGTTATATCTAATCACGTACTTAATTCTCTAATAGGGGTGTTTGAGAACACTTTTTTTTAAAAATGTATTTCTATCTTAAAAATTATGACAGGTCAATTTTTAACTCAATTTTTAAAATTGACAAAACGAGTCACTGTTTGTTGGACAAAATCATCGTGATTTTTAAATTTTAAGTAGACTTGTTTGGGAGATCAAAAAGTGCATGGATCCCCCCTGTTCCCCCGCCGACACTGACACCGCCTAGAGAGGCCCCTCTCCCCACACCGCCACGAGTCGTCGCCACCGCATGGATGCGCCCTTCCTCCCTATCCTCCTCATTCTCTACTTCTCCTCTGTCCATGGCCAACTCGGCGGGGACACCAAAGTCTTCTCCGGCAATATTCTCACGGCTGCTCTTCACGATCTTCACATATTGTTAATGTTCATTTATTTCATTGCTTCCCCGGGCACTGTTCATTATCTCCCTCCTCCGTCCGTTCGTGCTTCTGTAACAGCACCGCCGTGAGCACCCAGGGCCGGCCCGCCATACTCCACCGGCCTCCCGCCTCAGCGCTCGTTGCCGCGAAGCCCTCCGTCGCCTCCTACGTCCCAGCCCCGGGCCCCTTCTCCGCGACCCTCGCCGACAGCCACCGCCGACACTGCCCCGCTGCGCTTGCAGAGCGGCCTTGCCCGCCGCCGCCGCAGCACCCTCTGGCCGCGGGGGAGGGGAGGGGGAGCCGCGGGGGATGCCGGCCGCGGGGGAGGGGAGGGGAGGGGACGCCGGCCGCGGGGGAGGGGGGCCGCGGAGAGGGGAGGGGGGCTACGCAGGGGCGCCGGTCGAGGGGGAGAGAAGGGGGAGGGGGTCGTGCGTGGGAGGGAGGGTGAGTCCCGAGGCGTCGCGGGTGTTTTTTAAAAAAATTAATCCAGACTTATTTTGTTTGAGGAAGATTTACACGGAATGAGATTCTCTCCCTAAAATTTAAGAGAGGAACATCAAACAGGATTAGAGGATCTCTTACTCTCTTTTTTAAATTTGAGAGAAAAATAATAATAACCAAACACCCTATAAGAATGATTAACTCAAAATTTTTTAATTCATCAAATTTCTAGTCATTTTTCAGGACAGTTTTTCATCTCATTCCCTACAAACACGCCGTAATCGGTTCCTACACCGCTCGCTCGTCCTTGCCCCTTGGAATACTCTACGTACCTCTCTAATCTCCGCGTGAGGCCCCAAACAGAGGCGACGCCGGCAAGGTTGGTTTTTCCAGAACGGTTGGTGGAGTACACGGCAACCTCGCGAGCTCCTTCCCATGTCTCCTCCTCCGCATCCCACAAGCCCCATCAACTCCTGCTGTTCGCTACTACTATTACCACACGTCTTAAAACCATGGTTCGCCGACTCGACCCGACTCGGGCCGACTCGGGCGTATCGTACCGTATCAGGGCAAACCCGGTACACTGCGGATCACCCCTAGGATCGGCCGAGTCGGGCCGAGTCACAGTGAGAGAGAGATAGAGGAGGGGGAGAGGGGGAGAGAGAGGGCCGAGTCGGATGCGAGTCGGATGAGACTCGGGCGTACCGTACCGGATCAGGAGGATCCCGATCCGGTACGGATCAACGAGTCGGCGGCGAACCTTGCTTAAAACATCTGAATGCCTCCTCACGGTAAAAAAAACTCTCCTCGAAACCAGAGGCCACCTCCAATCACTCACACCTTAAATCACGCATGCAGTGGTGATCGTCTCTTTAATCTAGAAAGATATATGCGTCTATGACATAGTTAAGTATATAACCATCTTATTTTAATAATTATAAAATTGTTATTTTTATTTTAATATTGTTATAAATAATTCTCTTGAACGAACATTAATATAAAATTACCCTTCGTTGCCATTTAGAATGTCTATTTAGAGCTATGAATTTAAAATTTTTGACAAAAAATATCCCATACAAAAGTGTTATTTTCATCGTCACATTATGTAAAAAAGGAAAATATTAGTAAAAAAATAGATATGTGAAGAGAGAGAGATAGATAGAGTTTTAGTAGCTATTATATATATTTTGATCTTTTGCAAAATTTAACTAAAAATTAGCCATGGTTAAATAATAGATTTTAAAGTAACACTAACCGTGGCAAGTGTATTTTTGCAATATATGGCAACGGCCGAGTTATTTATAACAATACTCAAACAATGATGATAATTTTATAACTGTTGGAGTGAGAGCCTAAGAGGGTTACTTTTGTAAATTTTCGTTACCCTTTTACCAAATGAATCAGCAACTCATGGGCTTCCGCGCATGGGGGAGGTCTCTTTGGTAAATCTTATTTCATTTAAAAAATTTTCATAATCTAACTTTTGACAGTGACTCTGACATCGCGGAGGGAGATTTGCCGGGTGGGTTCTGTCATATCTGAAAATTGTCTTTTGAGTTTATAGTTGGTGATACCGTGGTAGGAGAAATATTTTATAGGGTGTTTAGTTATATTTTTCCCCCTTTTTTCTCTCAAACTTAAAAATAGGAATAGAGAACTCATTTAACCATATTTGGTAGTTGATTCCTTAATTTTTAAGATAATAATCTCACTCCATTGAAATCTATTCTCAAACAAAAACAACCCCGCAGTATTTTTTTTAAAGGACGCTCTAGGACATTGTGACCCGCTCGCCTCCCTCGCTCATGAGTCCAATTCTCGAGAGAGAAGCGGCCGCGTCATCCTCTACGACGCCATCCTCCTGGCGGCCACGTCGTCCCTCTGCGATCCTCCCCCTCTCCAACGTCGTTCAAAATCCCATGTATGCTACCTCCACCGAACCCTCCTTCCGGTGTCGTTCTCTCGGCCCAACACGTCGTCCCCTGTGCCCCTCCCCTCTCCGACCTTGTTCTCCCCACCGGCCGCTTCCCCTACACGCCTCCCCCTCTCCGGCATCGTTCTCCTTGCCGACCGTGTCCTCTGTTGCCCACCCCTCTCCCTTCCCTGTTTCAGCCGGTGTCCCACCTTCCATCTTCCTCCCCTCTTCCAGTCGGCGTCTCCATTGCCCCTCTCCATCTCCTCTTCCGACGGCGGCTGCATCCCCGATGCACTCCTCTTGTCTTCTTGTGGCGGTCGCATCCCCATGCATCCCTCTCCCCCCCCCCCTTCCGACCTCTCCCTCCCATGAGAATAGGATATGGGAATATGATACTCGGACAATACACCATGATAATGTAAAAAGAATAGCAAGATAATGTTATTCACAATACACACTGATAGTATATTGTCTTGTTACATCTTTTTACAGTGCACCATGACAATACAAGTTCTGACTAGCAGCCTCTCCCGTCTTCTATCCCCCAATATCCCTCTCCCTCCCCTCTTCCGGCCTCTCTCTCCTTTGACCTAAAGCACATTGCCAAGGACGGATGCCTTTTTAATGCCATGGATTCTCCTTGTAAGAGTTCTTGTGTGTAGTGTGCATCCACCCTGAGATTGCCCAAATGTGCACATATTTGATCATTGTTGAATTAGTTCATGTTTCCCTTAGGTGGTCAATTCATTTTAAGCTAGTGCACTGTTTTTGTATGGATGTAGCTTTCATTTTTGTAGTTAGACTGTGAAGACTGTTTGTTGTTGCCTCGTTGATAATAAGTTACAAACTTTGTTTACTTTATGATTGTAAATTGTGGGTTAGATTCTCTGATCGGCAGAATAAATCCATGTAAGTTTATGTAATGTAAGAAAAAAAATGAGTCACGAAAGTTCATGAATGATTGAGATTGCTATCTGACTTTTATGATCATAAGAAAAGTTCTTAAATTATTATTTTATATTTTAACATATGACATACATGGTGTATGAAACTCAAGTATCCTCAACAAGTGCTCTTAATGAAAGGTTGAGATGGGATGAAACTCGATTAGATTATCTAACTAAAATGTTAGTAGAACATCATCGAGTTAGAAAAAAGGGCTTCAATTAGTTGGAAGCCCGAAGCATGGGAAGAAATGCGATCAGAATTTAACAATAGGTTTAGATTGAAAGTGTTAAAAGAGAGTACCAGAGTTGACATAGAGGAGATGGTGATAATATGCATTTACATTTTTGTAAAAGGTGCAAATAACTGATCTACTCAAAAAATATTTCAACACTCGGGTGAAATAATAAGTCGTTGATTGCATGAAGTAATTGATGCTCTCGTCCTTTTAACACCGAAGTTCATTTCTCTCCCTTCAACAGAAACTCCGTAATACATCCGTGATAGACAATATTTTTATTTTTTTAAGATAATACGTCGAGTGATTAATGTTAATTTAAACATTATTCATAGTAATTTTGAAGTTATGTTGTTGTAGGATTGTATTGGAGTTATAGATGGAATACATATATTAGTTAAAATTTCAGCCGATGATCGAGTACGTTATCGCAATCGAAAGGGGCAAATATCTCAAAACGTTATGGTTGTATGCTCCTTTGATATGCATTTTCTTTTTGTTAATGATGAGTACGAAAGTTATGCTGCTGATGATACAGTTTTAGAAGCTGCTATAATATCAGAATTTCATATCCCAAAAGGTAAATATTTTATCTTAAATTATATTTATTTATATACGTAGTGACATTTGTTTTCATTATTATATAAATATTATCTTGTAGATGCGGGTTATGCAAACACACTATAATTTATAACGCCATATGGAGGAGTAAGATATCATTTGAAGAAATTTGGTCTAAATCACTCTGCTCCACATAATCCAAAAGAACTTTTCAATTTGCGACATGCTTCACTATGAAATGTTTCTGAACGCATATTCGGAGCGTTAAAATAAAGATTTCGCATTTTTCGTCAACCTCTCGAGGTACAAACGAAGATAATTATTACTGCATGTGCCTTGCATAATTTTATTCGAGATCAAAAGAAGAAAAAATGAAACATAGATACAAATCGAAAGGGAACATGGTGTAGTTATTGATATAAAAGTAGAACGAAAACGTCAAGGAAGAATTAGATTTGAAGAACAAAAGCGCTTAATAACATCACGTACACAACATCATCTTGGTAAACAATTTTAGAATAGAATTGCATTGAAAATGTGGGAGGATTTTGTGAACAAAAGACACAAATCTTGATGATTCTAATTTTTTTAAACATAAAGTTCAAAATGTTATTTAATATTTTTTCTCTTTTATGAATGATAGTAATATCTATTGAACTGTTATTGCCACTCTAATAATTTTTAAAAAGTAATGGAGAGTTGTCTGTCAAATATGTCTATACAAAATTTAAATATTATGACACTGCTGTCAAACAAGAAGTGTCAGCTTTCATCAATTTTAAAATTTAAGTCAAAAATTGACACAATATAATTTTTTAGGTAGAAATAACTTTAAAAAAATTATTCCCAACAACCCTATTATCTATTCATTTATAAAATGACGCTCCACATTGTATTTCAATCATTGTAATAACAAAAATGTCAAAAGTGAGAAAGATAGGATAGAAATATCAATACACTTCATAATCTTAAGAAAAGTAAGTGTTCGTGAGCTTTTGTGTGCAAGAGATTTTGCAGGGTGTTGTATCTACATCTCTCCTCACATAGATAGTCATGTGCTCACCTTAAGTCTAGAATCAGTAAATACATTTGTTTGCACTTATTTCTTGTCGGGGCCTTTTCTCACACCCGTTTTGTGGGATTATTAGGCCGCGTCTGTTTTTGCTTCTTCAACTTTAAAAACTTGAAGGTCACGTCTCTCGTATGAGTATCTCGGGTCTCATTCTGCCGCATTCAAGAGTTCAGTTGCTTCATTTGGATAAAAATTGACGCGTGAAATGTTGATACAGTCCGATTACCAAATGAGATTTGGCAATTTTAGTGCATGGCAAGCTTATGAGATGTAACCGATGATATAATAATGAGTAAAAATAAAAGCATGTACGTCAATTCCACTGCAGAATCTCTTTCATGGTTATAAAAGTAAATTCACGTCAACTTTTCCTCGCGGATGTGTGGAAAATGTCTTCGGTCATTTATCACTTTTCCATTGGGAATACGGTGTTGCACAAAAAATCATGTGAGAGAGGTGCATTTGATGATTACACTTTAAATGTTGTATGTGATTTTTAACGATCGAAAACCCATTTCGAAGCCTTCCCAAATGCTACCCATTCAAAACCCCTGACATTGAGTCACGAGGACCCGAAACAATATTTTTGTTTTGAAATGGAGCCGTCGTGGACGTGTTATCAAGGCGCCCTAAAGGTGAGCAGTTAAAGATTCAAAACGAGGACATCTATTTATTAACATAAAAAAATAAACGTCTACCAAATGACAAAAAGGGTACTTCGTTTTAATATGGATTAATTTTATTGGGTTGTAATAAAGGGAGAGGAGAGATCTGTTACCACCGGTGGCAACAGAAGAGCGGTGTCACCCGTTTCAAAATCACAGGACTCAATTTTAAATTTTCAATTCACACCGTTAAATATCATCTATTATTAGTAAACTATTTGTGGATTAAAAATTACATAGTTCCAACATTTATTTCTTGTGCATCAGATGAACATAAACTGAACGGCTTAGATATTACATTTTTTGTAATATATAATATCTATGTTTTTGATATCGGATTTGAATATTTTTTCATGTGTAGTTAAATTTATGATAGTATAGAAGATTTAATGATGTAAATTAAAAAAATAATATCGAATCATATGATTTTAAAATCAATGGCACCACTCTTCTATTGCCACCGATGGCAACGGATCTCTCCTCATAAAAGGAATGGTACTTTTTAACATTTTAAATGTACATATGTTTGAAAATGTATTATTATACTATTTTTCAAGCAATAATATTTTTCCAATAACGGATAACCACATTAACCGTTACTTTTTTCCAGTAATAATAGACATGAACTAAAATAAGAGAGTTGTTCGATTCCCCCAGAGTAACCCCGAAATCTATTTGGAAGTAAAGCAGGAATGTCTCGGCTAGTGCCATTCATTCCTCTCTCATTCAAGATTCTCACACACGTGTTACAGTCTACTGTCTCTATTAGGTCCACCGATGATGGATTGCAACGGGCATCGTCGGGTGTTTGTTCGGTGCTTCTAAAAAAATAACAAAAAAGAAAAGAACATAAAATTGGCAGATGGGTGCGTTCGAGGTCTTACTTGAGTGAGAATATAAATATTTTGACACGAAAATTGTGAAAATATATGGATCTCATTTATCTATTCCGAATTTATTTATTTATTTTAAAAAATAAATTAAAATAATTTTTTTATGGAGTGAGAAAATATGTATTGTTGTGACTATCTCTCTTTATAATACAAAGAGGAGATTAAATTCTTGACTTTTTAAAAAAAAGATTAATTACACCCATCGAAATTTTACAATTTCACGCACCCATAATTTTTGGGCAAGCAGCATAGAAGCGCTGCAAGCGGAGTGTTATATATATATTTATAAGGAAATTTCTAACTTCCTACGTGTCGCCATCCGAAAGTGAGAGATGTTAGTAGTCGGATACTATTATCTTTAAATATGTGGATATGATAGAATCTCATTTCATGGTAACATAGTCCATTTTAATCACGAGATAATTTATTGTCAGATTATCTCGGACTGGAATGAATGTATCAAACTGCTTTTAGATAGAAAATGCGGAACATTACGTGATTCCTGAAATTAATCTGAAAATAAAAGTTCGATGACTTATGAAAAAACATATGACTTCAATTTCTGAGGAGAAAGAGTTTTTTTTGTTAGGTGCTCTTTTTGTTTTTTATTGGGGAGGGGGAATCCGTGACCTCCCGTTCGGAACATGGTATACATGGCGTTCACAACAATAAAAATCCACATGTGATGGATTAAACGTGGCATTTTCGAACCCGTAACATCTTGAAAAGTTCAAAATTAAATTTTATTAAATATTTATGATTAAATAAATTAAAATGTATTCAATCATTTATTTGTAATGAATTTCTCAACCTATAGTAAATGAAGTGTCATCTAAGATAGAAGAAGTAGACGAAGTGTCGTCTACGAGGCATTAGATGAAGTAGCGCGTTAGACTGTATTAGACGAAGCGACATATTAGATGAAGTGGCCACATTAGACGAATTGATTTCGTCATCTTCTAGATAGACGATATAATGAAAGAATAGATGAGATATTGAAGAGATAGACGATTTATTGATGTATTAGTGAGATACGGGCAATATATGAAAACGTTAAATAATGTATTAAATGATATGTTGAAGAGTTACATGATTCATTGAAGGATTGGATGTTAGTTAGCTACCAGAATGAAGTTGGATGACAAGATCATCTGAATAGAAAGTACGATAAGGCTTGGACGACGTGGCCATGGGACAAATTAGACGATGAGAGTAGACGACGCCCAGTAGACGATAGAATTCTTGAAACTTTTGACCATGTAAGATTTTCAGGAGATTTGGACGGTGTGACAGGACTTAGATAACCAACCTGAGAAGCTTGCCAGGGGAGCTTCGTTATGAATATTGTTAGGGTCTAGAGAATTGCGGTCTCGAAAAGGGTGACCATAAGATTTTTGTCCGGCCAAAGGATAGTAAAAGTTTGACATGTGCATGAAAATAAGCTGTAGTAAAAGATCCGAAGATGACACGTGTGCACCGTGCATGAGAGGTGCATAACGATGGTAGACTTGGCTCTAGCACACGGGGAACACAACACCGGCCCAGATCCTATATAAATCTATATCTCTTTTCTCTCCTCACCCTTTTGCCTCTCCATTCATTCGCACCCTCAACTCTTTCACTATAGAGCATCAATATCGCTCCTACGTTCTTTTTGTTTCCCCGAGAGCTCCTAAGGGTTTCTCATCTCAGCAAGGGTTGCTCTACACTTGGCAAGTCTTCTGTAATCTTCTAAAACCCATTCAAACTCTTTGACTTCGCCATTCTCTATAAACAATTGAGATCATATGCTCTTTCTCCATCTTATTCCAATCATCCTCTAGGAGCAGGACTTGGAAGAGTAGGACGGGAACCGAGAGGAGACACAAGTAATTAACGATCAACAATTTCTCTTTTAAGGTAGGACTTTTAAGTACAAACCACACGTGAGCCTTAACTCTAGATTTTCCGATCTATGTTCTAAACGGTTCTCATATAAGTACGAATCACATATTATGCATTCAAATCAAGTCGAGACTTGTGTTCTGATATCTTTAAGTATTCTCTAAGTAATTTACGAAGATTTTTATATATGACAATATATACAATAACAATGATAAATTAATAAGACTCAAGATGAGTTTCATGTAAGTATAAAATAAAGTAATAAAAATATGTTGACCCACTATTATCATGTGTTGACCATCCTAATAAGAAAGTATGTTACGAACACCATAGAAGTAAGTGACAAGCATGTTAAGCACTATCTTTACCAAGCTTTACACGTGCAGGTTCATGCTAAAGTTCTAATGAAAGCTCTGTTGATAGATCATATTGCAAGTTAAAATTCTGTTATGATATTCTTAATTAATATGTAAGTTTTTCTATTTTCATCATTGGTCTCAATAGCCATGGACGGTGATATGTGACACCCCCATTGCTGTTCCACCTATGTTTACTTGATTAATCATCCATGAGTTCTCCGTGTTTATTTACCCCGAATCATGTAGTTGCACTTATTATAATTGTATAGCATGAAGAAGAAAAGCTTTTATGCAAGATTGTCAATTTCAGAATAACTATGAAATGCATCAATAGTATGCAGGTGGGATAGAAAGTTATGGTGGTGTTATGAGTCCCGGCGAGTCATTGTACTCATCCGATTCTCTTACTATTTTAAGTGCTGGCTAGACAGAGGACTGAGCATCTAGGGTGGTTGTAGGCGTCGCTATGCAAGAAGGTGGGTGGAACATGGCTTTCTTTGGCGGCTTGCTATATCAAGATTTTTGTTGATATGATAAATGTTGTGGCAGAACTGTAATTATTTCTTTTTCAATTTTGGGTTGCCTGTGTGGACTCTTGTATGACACATTTATATTAACTGCACGTTATGATTAGAGAAGTAGCCCTTGTTTGTTCTCTTCATAAATCGTATTCAATTATAAATAGTTTTTTGTTGTGGAATATAAATAACCACCCAATCACTCAGGTACAACTACTCTCGGCCATGTATGTCACGCGTCATATCTTGTGCTTCCACTCTTAGCGGAGCGTAACAATGTTGACATCAAACACAAGAACCAATCCAAAGCGTGGCCAAACATATGCATAGAAATCATGCAACAAAGTAGAAAGATAACATTAAAGAACTTGGCCGAAACATCCATTAATTCTGGACTGTCATTGGAGAAGAAATCACCTCCACAATACTGTTGTATTAGAGTCTCGCGATCTTTCCCGATGATATGGCGGCTACAGTGCTCTCATGGATGCACTCTTAATAGATCGCATCTCAAAAATGACCTCATAGATCACCTTCCTCTTCCCGTGAGTAAGAGAGAACAAGAGCAAGAGAGAGAAAGTCCAAAAGAGCAAAAACCCCTCTCCAATAACCTATGGCGGCCACAAGAACGAGTCTCCTCCTCCAAATCCTAGTTTCGCATAAAATTCGCCCAAAACGGACATTCTTGGGTCGGAAGCAGTTGACTGTCCCGAGTGCATATAATAAGCAAAATGGGCCCTAAGTTTCTTGAAACTACAGTCGACCGCCCCATTCCCAAACTGCCTTATGAAAAAAAAAGAAATCCCATGCATGTGCGACTGCCCAACCCGACTCAGCATGCACGCGCATGCATACATGTGTGTGGCTCACCATAGTCTATGCTTGCTCTTTGAAACAAGTTATCTAGGAGCCTTAGGACTATAAGCAATGACAATTTTTCTTATTTTTCAATGTGAGATAAATTTTCCGCATACAAACTAAGAGAGGATTTTCATTTACTATGAATGTATTGAACTCTCCATTCATTTTTCATCCAACTCTAACACCACCCCCCATTACACCTCCTTTTGGGGGGAGCTAGTGAGACCACCACCATAGCTGTGGTCTTTTAACAACGGTAGCGTGCATTTATGTGCTCTGCTTCGCTCATTGTCTGATTTAGAGCTCTCCCTTTACACGACGACTATAAATAGTTTCTACCTTGTTCTCATGCCCGAGTGATGTTTAAAGTTCACGATTAAATGGTTTTTTTTTTTATGATGGGAAATTTAAAATAGTGATATTCAAGTCTACTCGAAGTGTGAGAGATCTGAAGATTAAATATGAGTCAAATAAATCTCTCGAAAGTCTAATCTGGACCTTCCTATCATGAGATAAGATCCTTATCAGTTGACTCACTCGAAATCCTCATTGAATGGATCTTTTTATCTCGAAGGTTTGCGAGAGTCTAATTTAGATAACTAAAAAAAAATTATTAAAAATCTCAAGGGTGGCTTTGACGCACGGGTACGCAACCGATGAGAGAGAAAAAGGTGGGTCTCACCTTTTCTCCTCAGACACAATTGACATTAACCGGGGTGGGGTGGCGTACTCGCGCCCCCCAATACGCCATCTCACCCGCGCGTCGAAGGCGCCCCAGATGATTAAGTTATATTATTTGAATAAATTACAATATCTAATTTATATAGTGAATTATTTTAGTTATATTTTATAGTTTTCCTCAAAATAAACCTTAAGAATATAATGTCAATTAAACGGCTTTGGTAAGATCTCTTTTATTCTTAACTTATAAAATCGATAAAATAATCTTACAACGGGCATAATTTCTACGACTCTATTAATCTAGCCAACTGCAATGATAACCGTTGATTTGTTATCTTCCAAATCTAGCAAACCTTTTAAAGAGCCATTAATTCATTAAAAAATACATAATTTACAGAGAAGTAAATGCAGCGCTCTGGTCCGGGTGATCCCGGCAAACAACCAAACAGCGACCCCGGGGCGAGCCAGGGGAAGATTCTTGAGGATCCCAAAACATACCAGCGAACTCCACGACGCCCCCAAGCTAATTTCCCCAACTACCCTCCCCCCTCGCAGCCCCCCGGCCCCCCACTCCCATCCACACATTTTCTCTCTCGGCCTCCCGCTTTTAAATTTGGCGCGAATTTTAAAATCAGCCCCTCTGAATCTGATGGCGGCAACTAATTTCGTCCGTCAGAGCCCCACCCTCCAATCATGGACCCCTCTAGAGAGACCCCACCCATCGTACGGTCCCGAGCTCGTTCAACGGTGGGAGAAGGTTTGCAGGACCCCCGCGGGCCCCGCTAGTTCTGTTTGTTTGACGCGGGATTTTAGCATTTTGTCGTCTCCTAAATGACCGTCCTTTTTAACGTGAAAAATCTCACTTTTCTGAGGTTTCCAGGAGCGGTGGCAATTCCCGTAAAGTAATGAAAACCCTGGGGGCATTCGGGGGAAATCGGCTGCTGCGGAGGAGAAAATAATAAATTAATTTCCTCCCGGGAAAAAAAAAATCCCTTCGGAGGGCGACAAATCCAACCCCCTTCTCCCACCACAGGCCATGGCGCAAAGCTCCCTCCCCCCTGTGAAACCTTGTTCCCTCCGCCTCTCCCTTTCTCTCTCTGTCTCTGTCTCTTTCTCCCTCTAAGCTCTGTGCTGCTCGGCGGGAGGAGGAGCGGAGAGGGAGAGAGGGAGGGAGGGCGGGGGAGAGCCGCCGAAGGGAGCGGAGGAAGCTGCCGAGTCCACGGACGGCGGGGGAGCCTCTTGAGGTGGAGCGGCCTCGCCTTCTACCCGGATGACACAGGGCCGGGCCTCGCACAAGGACGGCGAGGAGAAGGACGCAGTCGCCACCGGAGCTTCCAGCCAGAGCAGATCGGGCGGCGGAGGCGGTGGCGCGGGAACCGCCATGAGGATAATAGTCCCCCTGCAGGGGGTGGTCCAGGGAAGGGGCGGGCTCGTGCTCGGCTCCGTCATCCCCTGCGCGCTGTTCTACTTCCTGCAGCTGTACCTCAAGCGGAACCGCTCGGCGTCGTCTTCCCCGCCTCCGTCGTCGTCGCCGTCCACTTCCGCGGGCGATCTCCCCGAGCTGGCCGCGGGGATCCCGCGGACGCTCTCCCGGACGCTGCTGTCCCCGAGGAGTTCGTCCGGTCCCGCGCAGGTTTCGTCTAGGGCTTCCGCTATTGCGAAGTCCGGCGAATCCGCTTATTATGCTGGGCTGAGGAGGTGTTCGGAGGATCTCTATGATCCCGTTTCCAACCCCGACGGCTTCATCCAGCTCGGCTTGGCGGAGAACAAGGTATTTTTGAGTTCGCTGTCCGACTCTGCACCCACGCCTCATGTTGCGTTTGTCTGGTTTATATTTCCTAGGTTTATCGTTTTCCCCACGTACGATTGCTCTTGGAGACTTACGGTATTACTCGTTTTAGAGCAGTTGTCTCTGGATCTCGTTGGCGAATGGCTGGCTAGTCACTTGGAGGATTCACTGCTGGAAGACAAACATGCGGGTATTAACATCAGTGGATTGGCGACCTATCAACCGTTCGATGGGTTGATGGATTTGAAGATTGTAAGCCTAAAGATTTTCTGCTTTTCTTCCTTCGGTTGGATGCTTAGTCTTGTGTTACTTGTTACTGCTACTTCTTGAATTTTCTTTCATTTGATTTATTTCAGTTTGGTGAAATACCTTGTTTAAGTGTTACTCGAAGTGGATGTAACTTGGGCTTTTGTAGTTTGCGTGCCTCATGTGGATGATGACTTATCTACAATTTTCTGTTACATTCTGTCAGACTTTAACCCATTAGCTTCTTTTGGTACAAACTTTCTGGTTTAAGGGAAGCTTTCATGTTATCCTTGCAGACTTTTCGCTAAATTCTGTATAAAATGTTTCTGTTATGTAGTGTGGTATATCCCATCTCACATCAGTCCCATTCTATGTAGTATGAGGCGTGAGGCTACCAGGGGGTTGCCTCATGCCTCAAACGCCTAGGCGATGGCCTAGGCGTTTGAGGCGAGATTTTATTAAATATATATATTTAATTCAAAAAACAAACTACATGTCTAAATATCACAAAAATGGCTATATAAACTCAATTAATTTTTTAAATTCATTCAATCCTATGATTCAAATTATTATGACTCACTAAATTCACATAGAATTTAACAAACCAAATTACAACTATTAAGATACCAATAATGAAGAAACTAATAAATTCAGAAAACTAATGCAGAAATGGGCTAACTTGGAGATGGAAGACCCGTACGGGGTCGGAGGAACCCGTCCGGGGTCGGAGGGACCCGTACGGGGTCGCCCTCACCCGGACGGGTCCGCCCGGAGGTGGGCAAACCCGCACGGGGCCGCCCTTGGGCGGGCGGACCCGTCCGGGGTCGCCCGACCCCGGGAGGGACCCACCCGGAATCCGCGACCCCGGGTAGGTCCTGCCCGGGGGGCCGCGACCCCGGGCAGGTCCCCCCCGGGGGCCGCGACCCCGGGCAGGTCCCCCCCGGGGGCCGCGACCCCGGGCAGGTCCCCTCGGGGGTCCGCGACCCCGGGCAGGTCCCCGGGGGGGGGGGGGGGGGGGTCGCGACCCCGGGGAGGTCCCCCCCGGAGAGCTGCGACCCCGGGCGGGTTCCCCCCGGGCGTCCGCGACCCCGGGACGGTCCAGAACCGTCCCGGGGACTCTCCACCTCGGGGAGGTTCCTCTCCCGCGCGCGGATACAAAAAAATTTCAAAATATGACCTCCCCGGGGTCATTTTCATCCCGTTGGACCCGTACGGGGTCGAACACTCCCGGGGAGGTTCCCCACTTCTATAAATAGATCCCTGGAGGTCCAGAAGGAGGGAGGGAAGCTCTACTACACTCAACAACCTACGGAAGACACTCGGAGCGTTTTGTTCGTTTGTTCGTTTGTCTTGGCCCGCGAGGGATTAGTCCCCGAGTTTTGTGTAGGTGCCCCTATGAGGGTATATTTGTAATTTTGTCCCTCAGTGGGCCGTGTTATTGTTTCTGGCAACACACAAGAAAAAGAAGAGAACTACAAGCAGCAACCTACGGAAGACGCTTGGAGCATTTTGTTCGTTTGTCTTGGCCCGTGAGGGGTGAGTCCCCGGGTCTTGTATTTATGCCCCTACGGGGTATATTTATGGTTATGCCCCCCAGTGGGCCATGTTTGTAATTATGCCCGTCAGCGGGCCACGGTTGTAAGTCTTTACGTCTCGGGATGACTAAGTCTTGTATTTCTGTCCTTATAGTGGCGAAATTACAAAAATATCTTTCCCGGGATGGTAAAAGACCGAAGTCCTGTAATTTACAGTTATGCCCTGCAATCTTTTGTAATTGGGACTACGTCCCAATCTCCCGCTCCAAGGCGGACGTTTGTACAGTCGACAACTCGCCGACAACCCTTGTACTCACATGGAATTATAAAAGCATTCAGCATGTTTTATATGTAACCTCGGGTGGGAAAATTATAAGAAAACTCCCCCGACTTTGGAGAATTGTGTATATACCCCTCCTTCGATCAATTTGACAGAGCTATATTTTCTATGAAACTCTTTGTCATTCCTTCGGTCCGGAAGTGTTGTCAGCTTAGTCCAGCACTCGGGTATCATATCAAACCTAGGTCTAGGGTCTGGTAAAGTTACCAAAATACCCCTGTAACCTAAACATGGCCTCAGAGCCCTCGAAACCCTCCAGAAAGAGCCTCAATGCCTTGGGGAGTTAGAGATCCAGTTTCACTTCCACTCCAGCCCAGAAAATTTCATAAATGTCCCTGGCCTGGAAAATTACCAAAATACCCATGGGTTGGTAAAATTACCAAAATACTCCCGGGGTCCAGAAAACTTCTCTTGCTTTAAAAATGCCTATGGCTTCCGCATATTTGCGCCTCTATGCCTAAATCTTAGGGTTTTGCTCAGACCTAGCCCTAATCTAGTTGTTTCTATGTGTTGGTGGTAAAATGAGTGGTCATGGAGAGTCTCTCGAGTGAGCTTGCCCTCCACATCAGAACCTCTGTAGAAGTCTTTTGGGACCTCTTTGACAGTTAAACAATGGTGTTCGGACGTTAGGCCGATGTAAATCAACACTGACTCCGGTCAGTGGGGAAAGGTCCTGCACTCGAACCCAAATCGTCTGATACTATGCGCACCCAAGGAACCCTCTCTACGCAGAGGAGTGTTTCTTTTCAAAAAGAACGAAAATCTACCTTTTATCTACGATAAGAGTATTTTTTAGATTTTTTTTCCGTGTCTAACAGTGGCCCAAGCTCTTAATGTCTGGGGTGTAGACAAAGCCCTACTACTGCAAAAAAATAAGAGAAAAAAAAACAAAAAAATAAGAGAAAAAAAAAAACTCCACAATGCTCACAATCAATTTTTGATATTTTCAAAAATTTTAAAAAATAGAAAGGTTAAATGCACCATGCGATGGTCATAAAACGACATGGAATCGAGGGTCACGTTAAATTGGGCTATTCTCAAATTTACACGTGCTACCGTGCACTAAAATCTTTATCAAATAGTTGCTAGGCGGAGTGGAGTTACTCACACGAGAAATCGACTATAAAAGGAGTTTTGAGGTCGTTTAGGCCGACTTCCACACACCGGGTGCTGTTCCCCACGTGACGGCGGTTCGGTGTAGCGAAAGTGGCCAAAAACAGATAGAGGAGGAATTCTCTATGTGCCGTAGCTTGGAATCCAACAATATAAAATGGTTTGAAAGGGATGGGAGGTCCCTTTTATAGCACAAGGGAGCAAGCCCCCCCCCCTCTGCCCCTCTCTCCTCTTTTGAACGGCGCAGAGGCTAGAGGGGGACCCCCTACGGTTAGACATCACCGGAGGGGGCCCCCTCCGGTGGTGTTAAATCGGAGGGGGGACCCCCTCCGGTGACTGGCAGTTCCGGTCAACACAGACTAGAGGGGGACCCCCTCCAGTACCCTGTTGACCGGAGGGACCCCTTCTGGTCATCATACACCGGAGGGGGACCCCCTCCGGTGCATGGCAGATCGGAGCCTCCTCCGGTCACTAAGTAACCGGAGGGAGACCCCCTCCGGTCCTCTCTTGTTTGCTCCGTGCAAGGAAAAACAAAAAAAGAAATGTGCAAGGGACGGGAGGGGGTCATACCTTGACTCCTCATCTTCCATCGGAGTATCACCCCCTCCGCTCCACTTGGCAGCGCTTATAAACGGGCAGAGGTGGTTTTGAAGAGCAGGGATCGGAAGATCTCGACTCTCGAGACTCTCAAGAGAAGAAGACTTGAATACTTCAAGAAAAAAAAAAGAAGAGAAGAGGAAGCCTGTGCAGCCCTCTTGCTTCCTCTTCCCTCCCATGTTTGAAGAAAAGACGACAAATTACAAGAAGACCCTTACTAGGGTATGTTGACTAAAATGGCCCCCGACATAGAAGAAGGCCTTGTAATGCTTGAAGTATATCATTAAAATTAGTAGAAAATTAGATGGATGTTGGAAATGTATCAAAGTTTGCTACATTGATGAAAATTATAGAGAAGTCCCTACACAATTTGAGATTATATTTTTGCCCCCAAATTTTATGAAATTGCACAAGTATCCATGAAATTCAAGAAAAATCTCAGAAAAAATTTTGGAATTAAAGAGACGGTTCAAATGGATGGTGCTGATCTCCAAATTAGGGATATGCCCTTGTTTTATCTCAAAAAGTCCAAATTGGCGGTTTTATTCAAAACTCTTACAAAATTACACGAAGGCTAAAAAAATACAGAAAAATAAAGAGAAGTTCAAGGGATGCCCAAGGATACACTAATGATGGGAAAATTATAGATAAACCCCTCTTAATGAAAAATTTTCAAATAAATCCTCTTAGAGGAAAAAATACAAATAAACTCATTTTAAGGGAAAATTGTAAATAAATCCCTCTTAAGGGCAAAGTTGCGCATAAACCATCACGTGAAGGAAAAATCGCAATAATACCTGGAGATAATGGGATCTCTCTATGGGGCAAACAAAAAGGGAAAGAAAGAAAAACTCTTTATCATAGCCGGTGCCATCTTAGTCAGTTAATCAAAGGTGTTCAGACTCCGGTCGGTGAGGAAAGGTTTCGTACACGAACCTTAAATCGTCTGATAAATTATGTCCACGGAAATCATAATATGCAAGTTAAATAGCTTAAATTTATGAGCATATTCTTTCGTAATTATTTATTTTCTCTGCGTGTGTAAACACCAACCTAGTGGAGTTGCCAAAGACTAGATATTGCAATAGATTGAAGAACTTAATTGTTTAGAGGAGGTAGGGCTTCTGGATGACTCAGATAGATGATTCATGGACATCATGAGAGAGGAATTTTAGGAAATTCTTACATGAGAAGAGATTTATTGGAAGCAAAGGTCAAAGGGGAGATGAATTAAGGAAGAAGACAAGAACACTTCTTACTTCTAGTGCATAGCATCGGGGAAGAGAAGGTGAATCCCATTACTTGCATCAATTAGGGAGATCAACTCTTCTCTACAGATGCAGAGATCAAGGTGAAGGTGAGGGACTTATTTGTTGCATTTTTCACAGAGGACTTCAGTAGGCCAGTGATTGACACTGACCTCCTCTCTTGTCTTTCCTCGGCTGAGAGTTTAAATCTTTCTCTGAGTTTCTCAGAGGAAGAGGTCCACCATGCTATTTTCTCTCTTGTAGGTGACAGGGCGCCAGGGCCAACTGATTTCTCTATTGCACTTTTTTGAAAGCGTTGGGACATCATTAAGGGGGATCTCTTGGCTACTCTTAGGGAGTTCTAGGAAGGGAGGACTCACCTTAGGGGCATTAATCATACTCTCCTTTTCCTCATCCCCAAGAAGTAGGGGGTGCAATGTTTTCAAGACTTTAGGTCCATTAGCCTCCTTAAGGGCACCTACAAGATTATCACCAACTTGCCGGTGATGAGACTTGACAAAGTGATTGGCACGATCGTTAGTGACTTTCAGGGAGCATTCATTAGAGACAGGCACATTCAGGAGAATTTTTTGGTGGCTCATGAGTTACTCTTTATTATGAAGTCTCAGAGGAGGAAGTGAATTAATGGTGTTAAAGCTAGACTTTGAAAAAGTCTATGTCAAGGTCAATTCGACATGCTTATTTGATGTGTTGGGAAAAGTGGATTTTGGTGATAGATGGATTGGTTGGATCCGAACATGCATTTCCTCTATTACCTTTGTAGTAATGATTAATGGGACGCAGACCACGTCCTTCTATAGTGGTAGGGGCCTTCACCAGGGAGATCCTTTGTCTCCTCTGTTGTTTGTGATGGTTGCACACATTCTGAGCAGGATGTGGTTGACAGTAAAAGCTTCAGGGCTATCAGAGACTTTCAGGTTGAGAGAGATGGCACCATCATCACACACTTGTAGTATGCAAATGATACCATTCACTTCCTAGTAGGGGAGAACCCCTAATTGTATGTGGTCATACTCATGTTAGAATTGTCGGAGGAAGTCATTGGGCTCAAGATTAACTTTATCAAGGGTCTCCTTGTGGGTGTGAACATGGAGGGTAGAGCTATTGGTAGGGTGGCTTTCATTTTGGGATGTCGTATTGGGGACTTTCCCATCTGTTAGTTAGGGCTCCGTTCTTTCTAGGGGCCTTACACTGTAGTGATTGGCAACTTGTGGTGCAGAGGTATAATCTAGACATGTAGGGTGGAAGGATAGGTTGCTCTCATATGGGGGGCGATTGGTCCTTTGCAAGTCGGTGCGCGACAACCTACCTATTTGCTTTCTTTCCATCTACTGGATATCAAAGACGGTGGCTAAGGGGATTAAATCGATTCAGGCTAGATTCTTCTGACACAGCATTGGGGACAAGGTTAGGGAATAACATGATGTAGCTTGGGGCAGAGGCGCCAAAAGTAAGGACATGGGAGATGTGTGCATCTGAAACATCAGAGATTTCAACTTGGGCCTTTTGTGCAAGTGGCTTTGGAAGCTAGGAGTAGGGGAAACTGGTTTGTGGGCACAAGTCATCAAGCGAAGGTACTATGGTAGAGTGAGGATATGGGACATGGCACTAGCATCGCAGCATCATCTCTCACCCATCTGGAAGGGTGTTATTTCATGTGGGGACTTCATGTTGGCTAGTGTTTGGATCCATCTGGGAAGTGGTGAGAGATGTCTTATTTGGAATGACAGATGGTGTGTGGATTTCACTCTGGAGACTTCACTTCCGAGGCTCTTTGCAGTTGTAACAACACCTTTGGCGACAGTTGCTCAGCACTTTGATTGCCACCTGTCAGGTGATATATGGTCACCTACATTCAGAAGGAACCTCAAGTCAGAGGAGATAGACCAGCTTTAGGAGCTTCTCTACTTCCTTTTGGACTTCGCACCATAGGCAGGAAGAGAGGATCAGTGGTGGTGGAGATAGGAGAAGGAGGGAGGGGTCCTTCTCAATGAGTTCCGCCTATTCCCTCATTTTTGATGGAGGGACACACCTTTGATGGAGGGACACACCACCTTCCTGCTTCTCAGATTTGGTTCCCTAGGAGTCTTCTAAAGGTGAAGATCTTGGTGTGGAGGATTCCCCATGGGCGGCCGTTGACGTGTGATAGGATTGCGTCTTTTATTCAGAATCTACCTACCACTTGATGTGTGTGCGATTAGGAGGATGAGACTTTAGATCACCTCTTCACGGGTTGCTCGTATTCACAGGGGGTATGGGGAGAGCTAGCTTGTAGGACACACGATGCTTTTGGTTCGCAGAGTAGCGTGCAGTAGTTGATTTATCATTGGGGCAGAAGATGGAAGCTCAAAGGAGACAAACTTATATGGAGGATTATCCTCCATGCTACTTTGTGGGCCTTTTGGGGAGAGAGAAACAACAGAATTTCAGGGCGGGGGGAGCCATAGCTATGAAAAGCCTTGTTGCATTCATTTGTGATAGAGTGAGGGAGTGGGCAAATTGTCTATGTAACGTGAGCCCCTACAGCTCCTCTATTTTGGCTTTTTCGGGGGGGGGGGGGTTAGTGGGGTCACACCGCCTTGGTGTGGACAATTTTTGTTGTAGTGGGATTTTTTTGTGAACACATTGACTGCACTTGTATGTCCCTTCTTTCACTCTTAATGCAACATTGGCACTACTCACTTTAAAGAAAAAAGCTTGATTCCTATCATACATGTATGTGCACATCTATTTTTGCATTGTCCCGATCTCCCAAGATTTCACCAAGATCTTTCCAATCTCTCCTCTCCAACTATCCCAAGGCAATGGCAAACCTTGATTGCTTGTCATCTTTAAGTAAACTTTTTCTCTAACAATATTGTCAATGCACTTCTTGTTGATCGTTGTTGTGGGTGTTTTCCCCCCATGTTATTGATGTAGTTGGAGGTGACTCTAGTGAGTGGATCAAATAAATGATCCCATGCCATCGATTCCTGATCTTGTTCTGAGGTAGCAATGTTCATTTCTGTTATTGTAGCTATTAGGTTCTTGGATATTCTGAATTGTTCATCACACGTCATTTTGTTGTTTAATCCTGTCGTGACCAAAAATTCTAGCCCATTGTTACGGACAGGTGCCTGGTTCTATTTGGTTGCAGTGCTGCAGAGTTGTCATTTAAGCATGTTTGTCACTTCCCTTAATTTGAGAGATCAGTGTTTTGATTCTTTTGATGTATTTTTCATGGAAGACACTCAGATGTGTGTGAATTTTTTGTCAATATTGTATTTCGAATTACTTTTATGTAGTCATCCTGGGAAGTTTCTTGAGATAATGTTCATTGCCATTAATTTAGCTCTTAGGTTTTTGCATATTTTAAATTGTTCATCACACAACTTCAGTTTTTTGGAAGATGGATCAAGCAACTTCATTATGTTGTTTTAATCCTGTTGTGACAAAAAATCCTAGCCCATTGTTACAGACAGGCACTTGGTTCTATTTGGTTGCAGTGTTGCAGAGAATGTGTCGTTTTAGCAAGTTTGTCATTTCCCTTACTGGAAGAAATTGATGATTCAAATCTTTTAATGCATTTTTCATTACAAGCACCCAGATATCTGTGTGAATGTCTTAGTCAATATTATATTTTGATTGAGTCATCCTGGGTAGTTTCTTGAGATGAGGTGTATGAGCTACCTTGGCTATCATTGGAAGAATGTGTGAGCCATGTAACTGTGTTTGGCATCTGTGGGTTGTCATTTTTTTTTGATGCCCATGTGGACAGGTTTTAGATCATGTTGACATGGTTTATGTTAAAGTCCTGTCAATGTATGTTTCATTTGTCCATATGCGCCATTTACCTTACATGGATGGTTGTTTTCAAGGTCAATTTTAGAGGAGAGTAGACCTACCAAGTGATCTTCAGTTTGAAATGTAACAGGCAGTGTTCTGCAGTTGTCTATTCTATGGGGACAAATGGCTTTGTTAAAGTATAAATTATCACATCTTTTTTGTTTCACTTCGTAACTTTTTCCTGTTTGTCCCTTCAGTTCCCCTTCAGTGGCTTTGGCTAGCCTTTTACTTGGCACAAAGCTTCTAGTCCCTTTGCCTTAAATTGATGGATATTTATGAAGACTTTTTCTTGAAGTTTTTGGAGATCCCAAGTAGTTACAAGGTTTAAACTTCAAATGTGAAGTGTTTTGTGATAAAGCATCTGTTATTACTTGGCAATCATAGAGAGCGGGGCAAAAATTCTTTGTTCGTATGGACAATATAATAGATGTTATAAGATATCCTTTAAGCCATTGGCTCCATATGACAATATGGATGGAAATGTTTCATAATAGTGTGTTTCTCTTATTATTTTTTTCCTTTTTATGTTATGCGGATATCTCTACAGCCTAATTTTATTAAGTTTGTTATGCATGCGAATGTATCTGCTTTTATTGTTTATTTTTTTCTGTACAGGGACTGCTTTCCCTTGTATGCTAGATCTTAATGTTGGTTTCTCCTGTCAATTGCGCGAAGAATTAAAACTTAAGAAAGAATGGATGCATATTTAACTTTCAACTCGGAAGAATGTATATGTGGATTACATAGCTCTATCTTGGTTGTGTTGACAGCGGTTTGAGGGACATCACCTATGGTAGCACAGCCATAGTCGAGCAACCTGCAGGTTTAGACTACTTCAATATAGATTGTGGCATAGTCATGGTCATGGTGTGTGTGCCTATTATCTCACATGTGAAAGCATGTTCCTAGGCATTGACCTCAACACGTGTAAGTGTGTAACATTTCTTGAGTTGTCATCATTAGCTGTCGATGACCCATTTTAGGGCATCTACTCTGGTTATCCGGTATCGAAACAGCCTTATAATGGCAGCAGCACATCTGTATTGAAACCATAACCTACCTAACTATTTAAACACAGGCTGGACAATCACTTGGTCCAGCCATTCTTTAATAAACCTTGTTCCCTGTGGGAACTCTGGTGTTTCATGGTTTGGATGCTCAGTGACCCTTGGGACCATGTACATGTGACTACATGCTTGTTAACATGGCTGCATAAAAGGGCCGCATAGAACAATGTATTTTGTCACATGATAAATTCAGCCATGCATAAAACTTAAATTGAGATTGTTAGACATCTAGATTTGAAACCATAAAAAGCTCTAGGTTTAAAACATGTCATTTAGTGAACCAAAACGATCTGAAATGGTTGTCCCCACCCAAAGGCATAAGATTACGTCCATCCTCTCTTTGACATTGGTGGATCACATAATATTCTTTTCTTTAAAAAAAGAACTTGGTTCCATAAATTTCTCACTGGGCCTTTGAAGAAAAAGGATAGATTTATGAAGATGCACATAGATGGGTTATATAAATAGCATGTGCAGAGTTTATTCCGTGGGTGCGTATCGTATCAGACGATTTGGGTTCGAGTGTTGAATCTTTTCCCATTGACCGCAGTCAGTGTTGATTTACATCAGTCTAACGTCTGAACACCTTTGTTTAACTGTCAAAAAAATCTTAAGGTCCTTTATAAAGGTATTGATACCGAGAGAAGGCTTCCTTGCACGGCTCAAACTTAGTTTCCACTCACCATCGAAGTACTAATAAAATTAGGGGTTCATCAAAGGCCGCTAGGTTGGGCAAGAAATCTTGTAATTTGAGGATATATCTATAATTTTGCAGAAGCCGTAGGCGTTTTTAGAGTGTTGGGAGGTTTTCTGGAGTCTAGGAGTATTTTGGTAATTTTACCAGGCCAGGGGCATTTTTGGAATTTCTGGGTTGGAGGGAGAGTATGGTAAAATCTCTGACTTCTCGGGGCGTTGAGGCCATTTCCGGAGAATTTAGAGGTTATTTAGCCATTTTTAGATTGCAAGCGTATTTTGGTAATTTTGCCGGACCAAGGTATGTTTAGGGTTCAAGACCACATTTAGGTGCAAAGGTTAGTTTGACGAAGTCTTTAAGTGGAAGGACGGCGATGGGTTTCATAGAAAAACACGCACGCGTTTGTTTCTGAGAGAGAAGGGTATATGCACAATTTTTGAAAGTCAAGGGCTCATTGGTAATTTTCTTTGACCAGCACACAAAGGAACGGTTGAGTGCATTCATGGTCCATATGAGTACAAGGGTTGTTGGCGAGTTGTCGACTGTACTCATTGGTCTCCATATTGATGCGAGATATTGGGGTATAGTCCCAATTACAAAAGTTGTAGGGTAGAACTGTAAATAATGATACTCTTGATCTCTTTGTGATTCTAGGGAGGATATCTTTGTAATTCTCAGTTATCCGGAGAAATTACATAATTGGTCCCTTGTTAGAATGTGTAGCAAATTACTGACATAGCCTCTAGGGGCATAAATACAAGACCTCGGGTATAACATACTCTTAGTGGGCGAAACAACGAACAAAGCTCCTTGCGTTGTGTTGCTCTCTCCGTAAGTTCGTATGTGTGTCTCTCTGTTCAAATCCCCCTCTTTTTGGACCCCGAGGGTATTTATAGGTGGGAAGTCACCGTGGTTGATTTACGTCGTACGGGGTTGAAATGTGGGAGGGTCCCCCTTTTTTTGTTGTTTTGCGTGAGAGAAAGGAGGGCAGTGGGGTCAAATGACCCCGGAAACCCCACCCGGGGTCAAATGACCTCGGGCGGGTCAAACGACGTCGGTTGGGTCCCACCGGGGTCGTTTGACCCCAAACGGGCGGGTCCCGCCGGGGTCATTTGACCCTAGACGGGTTTCGCTTGGCTACGTGCGACCCCGAACGGGTCCCCCCGGTCGGGTGCAGGACTGTCCGGGGTCGGTCGACCCCGGACGGGTCCCCTGAGCCTGTTCCTTTTTAAAACCTTTGGTTTTAGGTCTTTTTTCAGTTTTTTCCTCGCAGCACGCCGCGTGGAGAGAGGAGGAAGCATTCTTGTTCGTTTGTCATCTTCCTCGTGCCATCGGTCAAGAGGAGGGTGCTTGTGTTCGTCCGAGCTGCATGGTACACGTGTGTTGGACTTCTTTGGAGGTGTATACATCATCTCTTGTGCTCTCTTTCTTTGTTGCAATGGTTTTCTTTGTATGTTTACTCTCCATGGATATCTGAGGAAGGAATCCCCGCTTCGGAGTTCGTTCGAGACCACACGATCTTGACAATCGTTGTGGGCTTTACTCGGCTTTCAACCACCTCGTTTGCTGCGAGGGATTTATGGTTGATGTAATGGTCGGGCTATAGAGTCCCGTGTGGAAATATTTCACGGAACGATAGTACGTCGCATGTTGGACCTCGACCAACTCGAGGGAGGTGTCTCATTCGAGGAAATTAACGGGTGCAACATACATGAATCAAATTAAACATCAATTGTGAAATGAAATAAACATGCTTCTACTTTCACTCCAATTTCTAGTTTGGTTACTCCCCTACTAATGGTAAACCAGCCTACAGACCAACATACAAGTTGGCAAAACTTCCCCTCGGTGAAGCATGCCTCCACAAGGAGCCACAACCAGAGGGAACATAAAACCAAAAAGAGAAGAGGAATAGGCTTAGACATGAGTAGATGACAAGGGGTAGTTAGGTGTCACCGCTCTGGAAACCATGATTGGGCCTTACATAAAACCAATCCAGTTTTAGGAGCTGATGTAGAAAGCACATCTGCCCTTCTTTGATGCTTGGATGTTGCTCCAGGCCGTTCCTGTTGCTGCATTGTTTAAGAAGACATTTTGCCCAATATCCCAATCTTGTAGGGCTTGGAGGTGGAAAAAGGGATGCTCAACAAAATTCGTAGCTTGCCTTCTGTTCCTCCCTCTCTTCTCGCTTCCACACACGTGGTGCTGGAGCCCTAAGTTTGGGTGGGGTGTAGAGGCAGTGGGCAGAGTACACCTGCTACCACCCTTATATTGGGGGTGATGTATGTAGTCAGTTCATTCAGAGAGAGGTGGTTACCCTTTTTGGGTTTACTGGGCCTATGTTCACTAACGACCCATTAATTTTAGGCTCATTAAGACTGCAATTTGCTGGTCCATTGAAGACCTGAAGAAAATGGCTCATTAAAGATAGTCCAATCATCATCATCATCATCATTAGAGCTTTATCTCAATTATTTGGGGTCGGCTACATGAATCATGTTCTGCCAAAGATTTCTATCAAGTGCTATATTCATATTTAAACTCAAGAAACTAATGTCCTTCCTAATAACATTGCACCATCTCATTTTAGGCATTCCCTGAGCTCTTTTACTAGTATCCACTAAGATTCAATCACATCTTTTAATCGGCGCTGAATTAGGGAGACGAAGCACATGTCCAAACCACCTGAGTCTATTTTCTCTCATTTTACTATCAATTGGGGTTATCTTCAAGTCATTATAGATGCGCTTGTTCTTAATTTTATTTTTCTTAGTCATGCCAACCATCTCAGCATCCTCATCTCTGCTACACACATTGATGTGTTCCTTCCGTATTGCCCAACACTCGGTACCATATAACAAAGTATGTCTCATAGTCGTTCTATAAAATCTCCCTTTGAGATTCACAGTCATACAACGATCACAGAGGACTCTTGATGTGCTTCTCCATCTTAATCACTCTGTCTTAATCCTATGTGCAACGTCGTCATAAATCGCTCCATGCTCTTATATGATAGACTCTAAGTATCAAAAGCTACTACTATTCGGAATGTTATGTCAATCAATTAGAATCATGTCTTCCTGTACCACTCTCCCATTATTAAAATTACAATGCATAAGCTCTGACTTACTCCTATTAATTTTACAACCTTTAGACTTCGAGGCAAGTCTCCAACGCTCTAATTTAGCATTTAAAGCATCAATACTCTCATCAATTAAGTCAATATCATCTGCAAATAATATACATCAAGGGATATCTTCATGCAATTGATTTGTTACTTCATCCATAATTAAGGCAAAGAGATACATATTTAGTGCAGAACCTTGATGTAAACCTATAGAAATTAAAAATTCATCAGTCTCTCCAGCAATAGTTCGAACACTAGTAATAGCACCGTCGTATATATCCTTAACCAAATCAACGTATCCTTGAGAGACTCCTTTCTTTCTTAATGTCCACTAAATCAATTCTCTCGGTACTCGATCATACGTCTTCTCCAAATCAAGAAAAAACTATATACAAATATTTACTCATCTCTCTATACTTCTCCATTAGTTGCCGTAGTTAGAAAATAATTTTTGTAGTGGATCTATTCAGCATAAAAATCAAACTGATTTTCTGATACAATAGTTATACATCGGAGGTGTTTTTTGATTATCTTTTTCAAAGTTTCATAGTAGGACTCGTACGTTTAATTCCACGATAATTATTACAGCTTTTAATATCTCCTTTATTTTTATAGAAACGAACTAGAACACTTTTTTTTTTCAAACTTTTGACATTCACCGTTCCTTTAAAATATTATTGTAACGTTTAATTAGTCACTGATTACTAATGTCTCCTAGGCCTTTCTATACTTCAATAGGTATGTCATCTGGTTCTAAGACCTTGTCCACTTTCATTTTCTTTAAGCATCCTCCTGTTTTGACTTCTTAATACACCTGAAATATTGATATTTATCAAATATTGTTGATTTTTGGGCACCTTCTAAAGAGAAATTCTTGACGCAATCTCCATTAAGTAACTTTTGAAAATAACTATGTCACCTCTCTTTAATCTCAACATCCTTAGTTAAAACCCTTTGATCTTCACCTTTAATGCAACGAACATGATCTAAATCTTTAGTTTTCCTTTCTCTTAATTTAGTAAGTTTAAATATGTATTTTTCACCTTCTCCGATTCCTAATTTATTATATAAATCTTCAAATGCCTATGATTTATCTTCGTTAACTATTTTTTAGCTCTTTTTTAGCGATTTTATAAGCTTCTAGGTTTTGATTATTTTTGTTAGTTTGTCAAACTTAAAGCACTATTTTTTTACTCTAATGGTATTTTAGATTTCTTCACTCTATCACCAAGTCTCTTTTTTTAAATTCTTTTTACCTTTAGATTTGCCTAAGAGTCGTTTTGTTTCACTTGTTATATAATTTGTAACATTATTTCACATTACATTAGTTTCTTGTTCTAAATTCTAATTATTTTCTTTTAATAGATGATTTTTAAATGTTTCTAAACTTTTACTTTTTAAATTTCACCATTTAATCTTAGAACAATTATTTATAATAATATTTCTTTTGAATTTAGGGATAGTGACATTCATTATTAATAATCTATGTTGAGGGGTTAGACTCTTTTCAGGAATAACTTTGCAATCTTTACATAAAACTCTATCGACCTTTCTAATAAGAAAATAGTCAATTTGACTTATATGTGTTCCACTCTTGTATGTTATTAAGTATTCGCCTCTCTTCTTAAAGAAGGTATTAGTAATTACTAGATCATAGGCCATAGCAAAATCAAGAATAGTATATCCCATATCATTTCTATTGTCAAAACCAAGCCCTCCATGAATCTTCTCATAACCTCTATTATCTTTACTCACATGACTATTAAGATCCCCTCCAACAAAGATTCTCTCTTCACTACGGATATTTTGGATTAAATTATCAATTGTCT
This sequence comes from Amorphophallus konjac, assembly GCA_022559845.1. Lineage (NCBI taxonomy): Eukaryota > Viridiplantae > Streptophyta > Magnoliopsida > Alismatales > Araceae > Amorphophallus > Amorphophallus konjac. Next base: position 53,449 of record JAHNEJ010002022.1, on the reverse strand, counting down.
CCCAAAAGTTCTTTTTAATGCTCTCTTCTAATCCGACTCGAGATGCATATGCACTAATTATATTCAAAATATCCTCGCCTAAGATAAATTTAAATTGCTTTTTAATACTCTCTTCTAATCCTACTTGAGGTGCATATGCACTACTTGGGGTCCAATGAGGGCCCAATAAGGCCCCATTATGTCCTGTACTTCTGGGTTATGTTTGCATACCGTGGCTCTTGGTTTATTTTCTGTATTATTCCTTCTGTGGTCTCTCTGTTTGACCTGGATAACTGAGTTTGCTGATTGAGTTGCTGTATACTACTGAATGAGATGACTGGAGTACTGACCAGCTTTCTTTCGCAATGTATTTGTTGCCGAAGATGATAACTCAGTGAATATCTCTTTGAGTAGGTAGTTATTACCTTGCGGCTTGCTAGAGCTAGCTTACATCTAGGGCTGTTCATAATTCGGTTTAAACAGAAAAACCGAACTGAACCGATCAGTTAGGTTTGAACCAAATCATAGTAAGTGTGAAATTTTGGTTTTGATTGGGCTCTATCTGTTCGGTTCAGTTTGGGAAAATTTTCCCCCAAATTGAACTGAACCAAACTGTTAGCCGCCCTACTTGTGTCTACTGATTTCACAACTTTTTTCAACCCTGGAAGTTCCTTTTGTTGTTTCATTATTATTTAAGTACTCATGGATGTGTTCGGATTCCATTGCTGATATCTTGGCTTGTTTACAGTGGTTATTTCATTATATGAAGAAAGGATTACTCAATTCTTGGAACCATAATTTTGTTAATGTTTTCCTTTTGTTGCTTCATCAGGCAATTGCTGGATTCATGGGTCAAGTCATGCAAGGATCAGTTTCATTTAACCCAACACAGATGGTGTTAACGGCCGGAGCAACTCCTGCCATTGAGATACTCAGTTTTTGTCTGGCAGATGCTGGAAATGCATTTCTTGTCCCGTCACCGTATTATCCTGGGTGAATTTCTTATTCTTCATGAAGAAAATGTCTTCTACTTTTCATTGAGTTTATGTATTCATTAAATGAAAAGGCGTGTTTGTGTTTTTCCCCCCACAGATTTGACAGGGATGTAAAATTGCGAAGTGGGTTGGAGCTAATACCTGTTCCATGTCGAAGCACTGATAACTTTAACTTGAGCATTGTTGCTCTTGAGAGAGCCTACACCCAAGCAAAGAAGCGAGGGACAAAGGTCCGAGCAATTCTCATTTCAAATCCTTCGAATCCTGTCGGTAATTTGCTGAATCGAGAAACACTCTATGGAATTTTAGACTTTGCCAGAGAAAAAAACATTCATGTCATATCCGATGAAATATTTGCTGGCTCAACATATGGGAATCATGACTTTGTTAGCATAGCAGATATTTTAGATGCAGATGACTTTGACAGGAGCAGGGTTCACATTATATATGGGCTGTCCAAGGATCTTTCCCTCGCAGGCTTTAGGGTGGGAGTGATTTATTCTTTCAATGAAAATGTTCTATCTGTGGCTACAAAGCTGGCTAGGTTCTCATCAGTTTCTGTCCCCATCCAACGTATGCTTGTGTCCATGCTTTCAGATGCGAAGTTCATACAAAAGTTTCTTGAAACTAACAGATCGAGGCTTCAGAAAATGCATGCCTTATTTGTGGATGGGCTGAAGCAACTGGGTATTGACTGTGCCAGCAGCAGTGGTGGTTTTTACTGTTGGGTAAACATGAGCAAGTTCATTAGGTCATACAGTGAAAAAGGGGAGCTTGAACTGTGGGATAGACTGTTGAACATTGCCAAGGTTAATGCGACTCCTGGGTCATCTTGTCACTGTATAGAGCCTGGATGGTTTCGGTGTTGTTTTACGACGTTGACTGAGAGGGATGTTCCCGTGGTTATGGAACGGATCAAACGAGTTCTTGAAGGCCGTAAGTTTTCCCATTGAGAATAAAGTGCTTTACATGCTATGCTTTTCATCCGACTTTGTTGGATCATTGACAAGCAGACGATCATTGGCAAATGGACTTACTTCCGACCTAAGTGTGTGAATTACGCCCATCTTGTTAACCTGAAGAATGTCTGGGCAGCCATTTTATCTTCCAATCCACCATGTTCCAGATATGTCACTGTGGGAACTTTTGACAGACTGGACGGTAAATGTGTTGGCCTTCTTGAAGTGAGGTACATTAAAATTTTGTACATGCTACATTGCTGAATTGATGGAGTAAAGAGTTCAAATGATCTTCGTGATGAGAAAAGGTTTGTTGCCGGAGGAGGGCCTCCAAATAATTGCCGTTTCTATGTTGATCCCTGACTTAAGATGCATCCAGAGTAACCGACTGATTGATGCTGGTTCCAAAGAGGCCACAGGCATGAACCCTCTTCCTTACAAACTCCTGCCAGCGAACCTGTGGATGGTAAGAAAACGTTATGAACAGTACCCTGGAAGTCTGTCCAAATCAGCAGCACAAATCATGTGTGCGGAAAAGGTTGTACATGCTTGCGATGTTGAATATATTCTTTCCTTGTAATTGAAGATGCTCAGTTATTCTAGTGGTAGGGCTTTTCTCCACCCCCTCCCCCTTTTTTCTTTTACTATGAAAGGAGTACACGGGAGCTCTCTGATGTGAGTAGGAGATATTCTATCAGGAAATTTTGAGTGTACGTATGCACATTTTATATAGTGTAAGGTGTCCGTCATTCCCCTCCTTTTGTGAATAAACCCTATCTTCATAGGACTCGATAATTTGCTCAGCTGCTTTCAACGTTTAGTTCTTCTTTTAGACTGAGACATGTAAGAAAACATTATAGTGTGAAGTAAACCCATTGAATCATGTTGAACGTTTGTCTTCCTATGATGCTCACCGGGTGGGTTGGAAGGCAGAAAAGTAGGTTTGAGTCACCTTTGGAGGTTTTTACTTGGTGGTTGGTCACGTGCACAATCCTCGAGGTACGTGTGATCTAAGATTTTTTTGATTTATCGGGTTTCTTGTCATTAAAAAAAATGAAGAAAGTTTGTTTTGGTTGCCTTCGCAGTAAATGTTTATATTCCTTGGATGACACTCCTCACGCCTGCAAACTTGCCCTTTGTCCAGCTTACCTGCCCAGCCGTGGGTCGGTGGAGGAACTGTTTAGGCCCCACCTGCAGACGGAATATGGAACATGGTAAATTTTTCTTCGCGAGGTGAATATTCTTGTAATAATGTTACTATCGAAATGCCTCTGGAAAAATTGAACCTTCTTAAGGAATTGCCAGCTTCGTGAGAGTTGAGGAAACATCCAGAGTGAAGGTCTAGCATGTTAAATGTTGACTAGGTTTTTTGCCGACTAAAAGTAAATGGGACCACTGACTTTTCGGTCTGGTTTACTGAAAGACTTCGCCATGGAAGACCCGAGGATCAGTCCAAAGTTGTTTAATTTAGTTTGGTTTATGTGACAATTTAAAGTCAAATGATATAGTTTTTATTAATAAAGATTATGTAAAAACTGGCCAAATTTGATTGAAGTGCACATCAGTGATAGAAAATAGAGAAAAATAAATTATAGTGCCCTATTATAGCATCAGTTTCTTAATGCGTTGAGATGGTAGAATCTCAGTGTGCTAACATATTAATGTATTAACATGTATTAATATAGCTAACATAGTGAGATATTAAGCTATGAACATATTACCATAATGTAATAAGATGTTAGTATATCACTATAAATGTGTTAGTATCTTAAAATCAATATTATCTTACAGGTCGAGGGTGAATTGTTTACAAGAACTTGCATAAGGTTTTAATTTTTTATGAATAATATTTTATGCATTGGATTCAATGTACAAAGTCATGTTACTATGTAACATGTCTCAAAAAAAAAGGTGATTGGACTATTTTCGCACAAAAATAATATAAAAATAAAACATTTTATTATATAAAATAAAAATAAATAAAAACATTTTATTTATATAAAAAATTTTAAATCTTACGAAATGTTTCGTTTTCGTGATTTTTTATCGAATATTTAATGTCTCTATTTACAAGTTGTACATTTTTGATGCGAGACATCAATCAATCATTTTATGTGTGAAAATGATCCTGTCACTTTTTTTTTTTTTGAGCCAAGAGGATATGTTATATAATGGGGTAACTTTGTGCAGCTAATTTGGTGTACTCTACTGAAACATCCAAAGCAGAAAGACATACCAGTCTGAAACCCGGTTTTCTTTTCTGGATCGGGTTGTGACTTCCACGGCTCAGCCTCCGGCTCAACAGGATTAGCTCCCCGAGGGTTGGACCTCTCTTGACCATGGACTTGCCTTGGTTCTTGCGATTACTCCTCGTGGCCGGTGCTGGATGGAAGGCAGCGTCAGCTTCGTCACGGTAGACCTCGTCAAGGAAGCTCACCTCTGGGGTTGACAGTGGGAAAAGGAACTCCAGAATCGAGACATCTTCCAAGCTCTTTCGCCTTCCCGACCCACTGGAATCGCTGTCACCATCCGTCTCTGAGGTGGAGTCCGACTCCCAGGTCTCACATTTGCCAGAGCCCTCACTCGGGAAGAATTCGTTGGATTCGGAGGTTTCTGCGGCAACAAAGGATGGTCCAGCTGAAGAACCCAAGAAGTTAACGGCTCACCGTGGAAGGGAAGGAGCCAGGAGGGGCACCATACCTGTGCCAAGAGGGAAGACTTGTCCACCCAGGCCCAGCTGTATCAAATCATCTCCTTCCTCGCCCACAAAGGGGTTGGTCCCTGTGCGCTCTCCTTTGCAATCTCCCCCAGGTGATGGGTTTGCAGGGTGGACAAGAGGAGCACGCGAGGGGCCAAGCATGGCTTCTGCAAACTGTGGAAGAGGTGTACCTGGTTTCTCTTCCCATTTGAAAGGAACTGAAGCAGCAACCGTGGTGGCAGAAGGAGGGACCGGGCGAGCAGGAGCCGAGTTTAGACCCCAGTCTCTCTTGGGTCTGCCGGGTTTGTCTTCCCAGCAGAAGGGGACTGTGATCTGCTGCTTTTCCCGCTGGGTGGCGAGGAACGCCGGGTTCGCCGTCTCTGCCATTGGATCTGGGACGAGTAGAATGGAATGCCTGAGCCTGGTGCAGGTTCACATCTATTTAAGGCAAGAAGCTCCATTTCATATATGCAGGAGGTGATACGTGGATTAGAATTAGACCTTCACCCACTTCAAATTGTGTGAAGATTTGACCCTTGTTTTGTGGGTTTGGAGAGCCAAATACATACACACTGGGTGAGTGGGTTCGCTGATGTATGAAAAATTGGGGGGGAACTCGCACCTTTGCAACGAAGAGAAACACCCTTCAAAATATTAAGGAGATTAGGACACCACTGACTTGATGCCCCCTTGATTTCACTCTCCAACACCCAACTCCTTCCCCCTATCCCCCGCTTAGAATTTAATTCCCTCACACTCATTTCACACAAATGGAATCAGAATTGCCAAAACAGTTGATTTTGTTTATTTCCTGTGTTCCAAAACTGTAACATGGGGATGATCTGACCTTATTGAAACAGAACAACAATTGGGCCTAAACAAATGGTGGCTACAGTTGGTAAAAAGATTACAAATTAAGAAAAGAATCAAAAAGAATGTGAGAATGTGTTTTTGGTTTCCCCTGTTTTTCGGAAACCTTTTTGAAAGTACTTCTCTTCCAAACCACCATCTTCTTCTTCTTCCTCCCCTTCTGCTCCACCAACTGGTTATCCCACCACCACATCCACCCACTCAATTTAATCTACCTGCCCTCCTCCGTGCTGGGTCTGATCGACTCCAGGAACTGGACCACCTCCGCCATGCTGGGTCTCCTCGAAGGTGCCTCCGCAGTGCAGATCAACCCGAGCTTGAGGACCTGGACCAGCTCGTTCTCCGCAAAGCTGCCCAGGGACCCATCAAAGCAATCCCTCGCCCTGCCCCGCTCCACCATCCTCCTCACGTACTCGCAGAGCACCACCACCTCGCCGCCGCCGGGGCGGTCCACCGGCTTTCTCCCAGTCACCACCTCCAGGCACACCACCCCGAAGCTGTAGACGTCGCACTTGTCGCTAAACCTCGTGGTCTGGGAGGCCAGCTCCGGCGCCACATACCCGGCCGCCCTGTGGAACTTCCTCGGCGCCTGGCTGCCCAGCATGGGGAGCAGCTTCCCCAGCCCGTAATCCGACAGCTTCGGCTCGTACTCCTCGTCCAGCAGTATGTTTGTGGCCTTGACGTTGAGGTGGAGCACCTGGGGCTTGCAGTCGTGGTGGAGGTAGGCGAGGGCCCTGGCCGTGCCCAGGGCGATCCCATACCTCCTCGGCCAGGAAAGCTCGCTCCTTGCGGCGGAGGCGGGGCCGCTGCCGCTGCTGGAGTAGCCGGGGGCGTGGAGGTGCTGGTGTAGGTTCCCATTGGGGACGAACTCCGAAAGGATGAGCTGCATTGTGGACGACCAGTAGTAGCCTTGGAAGGTCACCAGGTTGGGGTGCCTGAGACTACCCAGCTTCCCAATCTCCTGCTCGAACTCCTCCTGGTTCCTAATCCTTCCCAGGGTCTCGAGCTTCTTCACGGCGATGGAGACCCCGCCCTGGAAGGTGGTCTTGAACACCGTTCCGATGGTGCCCCCGCCGACCAGGCACTCCTTGTCGAGAAGGGCCTTGGTGCCCGCCTCCCAGTCTTCGTACTTGGACGGCAAGCTCTTGCTGAACAGGACCAGCTTCCCGATGATCGCGTTGGAGCCCGTCGACGGCGGCGTCGTACTCTCGGAGGGCGGCGCCACCGGGACCGCCGCCTCCCTCCCCTTCCCCCTTCGCATCCGGACGTTGACGACCGTGATCACGCAGACGCCGATGAAGATCACGGCGGCGGCGGCGATGGCGATGATGGCGGAGACCGTGAGCCGCCTGGTCCGGCGGGAGGCGGCCCCTCTGGCGGCGGTTTCCGAGCAGGGTTTGTCCAGCGGCGGGCCGCAGAGGCCCGGGTTTTGGGCGAAGGCAGCGGAGCCGAACTGCTGGAGGGTTTGGGCAGAGGGGATGGCACCGGAGAGGGCGTTGGATGAGAGTTGAGGTGGGTGAGGTTGGTCAAGTTGCCCAGGGATTCCGGGATGGCCCCGGTGAGGGAATTGCCGGAGAGGTCGAGGTTCTTGAGCCCGGTGAGGTTGCCGAGGGTGGCCGGGATGCTGCCGGCGAGCCGGTTGCTGTGCAGGTCGAGGAGCTGCAGGTAGGTCATGTTGTAGAGATTCTGAGGTATCTCTCCCTCCAATCTGTTGCCGGAAACATCCCTGCAAGAAGAACCTCAAAAACCATTAGAGCTCCTCCCAGCTCTACCACCATTGCCGGGTGTGTTCGTTGTACAGAAGGGTTTTTGCAGAGACTCACAGCCAGAGAAGGAACCTGCAGTTGGTGATCGTGGAGGGAATCTCCCCGGAGAGCTGGAGGTTATGCAAGTCCAGGAACACGAGGAACTCCATCTTCCCCACCTCCGTCGGGATCGTGCCGCCGATCGGGTTGTTCCCAGCCTGAGAACGGATAGAGACGCGAGGTCTCCGATCTCCGGTGGGATGCTCCCGCCCAATCGGTTGGACTCCAAGCTCAGGAACCTGAGGCCCCGGCATTTGGCGATCCCCGGGCCTATCTCCCCGCCCAGGTCATCGCCGGAGACGTCCAGGCGCTCCAACCTCTCCCCGCATGCCCCGATATCCGGGAAGTTTCCCTGGAAGCTGTTGAAGGAGGTGTTGAAGTAGGTCAGATTGGTGAGGGCGAGGAGATCGAATGGGGGAGATCCCTCGAACGCATTGCTCTCGAGGTGGAGGACCTCCAGGCTCCCGCAGGCGGAGAGCTTGTCGACGACGGTCCCCGACAGGGAATTATTGGCCACGGAGACGAAGGCCATCCCAGGAGGCCGACAGATTTCCTCCGGGATCCCGCCGGAGAGGCCATTGAAGGAGAAGTCGAGGCCCACGAGGTTCTCGCAGTTGCCGATCGAGGTCGGGATCGCGCCGGACAGGTTGTTCCGGGCGAGCGACACGAACCTCAACCGGAAGCAGCTCCGGAACAGCGCCGGGGGGATCCCCCCGGAGAAGGAGTTGCCCGAGAGATCCAGCAGCCGGAGGGACGGCAGGTGCCCGAGGAACCCGGGTACTCCGCCCGACAGCGCATTCCGGCTGAGGTTGAGCTTGTGGAGGGTGGCGACGGCGGCGTACTGGGTGGGGATCCCGCCGGAGAAGCGGTTGTCGACGAGGGAGAGGATCTGGAGGGAGGGAAGCCCAGCGAGCTCGGGGGGGAGGGTGCCAGCCAGCCCGGCGCCGTGGAGGAGGATCTTCTCGACGGCGCCGGCGGGGCCGCAGGTGACTCCGGCGAAGTCGCGGCAGGGGTCTGCGCCGGAGGTCCAGGAGGCAAGCCTCCCCTGGGGGTCCTGGGTGACGGCGGACTTGAACTGGAGCAGGATCGCCTTCTCGGCCACAGTTGCGGCCGCGGCCGGAGGGGGCTCCAGAAGGAGGTGGAGGAGGAGGAGGAGGAGGAGGAGGGGGCAGGAGAGGCTTTTCATGGCGGCGTCATTCTGGGGAACAGGGCGTTGTTCTGTTGTGGGGAGGCCGACGAGGAGAAGGATTGGTTGGTGTTGGGGGAGGGGGGTAACCTCCCCGTTGGCCTCCGCCGGCGGCTGCGGCAACGACGGTAGTAGCAGTGAGATGAGCGAGGCTTCTTCTCTCTTGGGCTGTTTTAACAGCAGCAGAGGGAGGGCGTGTGTGCGTGTGTGTGTGTGTGTGTGCGTGTGTTGGGGGGTGGGTGGATGGGTGGTTTGATATTAATGAAGTGGGGGGTGTGGGGGGGGGGGGGGGGGGTGAAGGAGTGGCGGCAGTGTTGGTGGTGGTGGTGGTGGCAGCGTTGGGGGTTCTTCAAGTTTTGATGACTGAAGTCAGTCCCCCTTGCCTCCACTATTAATGTGAGCAGCTACCCCCCTCCCCCCCTCCCTTCCAGCAGCAGCAGGAGGAGGAGGAGGAGACCTCGAGGAGGGAGGGAGGGAGGGAGGAGACCGTTCCATACGGCTGGAAAGTGGAAACTTCCATCACATTTTTATTTCATATTTCATATTTATATGTATTTATGTCCACACATTAAAATCTCTCTCTCTCTCTCTCCCCCTATTTATATGTATTTGTTTTTGCACATTAAAATCTCTCTCTCTCTCTCGATCGATCGACTAGATAGACATTTGGGTCTGTCTCTTTTGAGTTGTCAAACACACGGCATGCCCATCTTTACACGATTTATCTATTTTTTAAAAAATAAAATTTCATTTCACTCCACCCACAAAGGAGGTACGTACAACCGAACTAGGAGAAATCGTAGCCCACAGTGCCACCAAATACTTAATAATTTGAGGGTGAGTTTAATATTTGATTAGGAGTGTTATGATTTGTTTCCACGGATAGAGAGAGAGAGAGAGACTTTTCAAAGTTACATTTTTTATCTTTATCTTTTATTTAAAAAAATTTAAGTGACATTAACTCATTTGATAACAATTACGTGAGGGAGGGGGGGTGGGGGAGATCCCCAACCCCGTAAATATAATCAAGTCTCACTTTGATTGAGGGTTTTCTTTCATTTATTTGTCTCGGAAATAACTCTCAATTTATTTTTAAAATTTTTACATAAAAATTATTATTAGAGATGAATTTGTAAAAAAATCATTCTTAGAAATATATTAGTAAAAATATCAATGTGTTAATTCAAATAGTGTATGAATACTATTTAAGCGTGATTTTTTTTAAGTTTTTGATAAAAAGAAGTGATATGTCTGTAAATAAATATGATATTTTTACATAATTTAGATTTATACAGTGATATAACTGTTAATGTATTTCTAGGAATGATTTTTTTACAAATTCACCTTTAACAATGATTTTCATGTAAAAATTTTTTTAATTTTTTAATTTGATAGTTTGAAAAAATTAACCGTGTCAGATTGAGAGATAACTCTTATTTAACTCGGATAAATTATTCCACACCAAGAGGTGAGATATAGTAAACCCCCGTTTGTCTCGAAAAGATAATTCATTGTCTATTAAAATAAATGAGACTAAACTCCGAGATAAATTAATCTAGGAGGGATAACTCTCATTTTATCTATCTCTCTATCAAAGAGGGGTTTCTATCATCTATTTTTAAAATCAAATAACAAAAATAGTGCGACAATTGTCGCAAAAAATGGCATTTTGATTCAGAGAATACGGTTAGTTTACCCATGGTTCTATTTTTAATTGCCTTTGATTTACCTTTTTCTTTGGGGAACCTAATTGGGTATGCCTAAAAATTGAGAACATGGATAAATAATCCTTTCCTTAACTCTATCTTCACCACCTTCTCACTTTTTATATCTTAGTTCTAGTGAAAACTTCATTTAAACTCTCATAAAGAGTTATTAATGACATAATAACATCATAATCCATCTAGAAGTAATTATTTGGTGGGGTTCATATGGTCAACTCTCTAGCAGGCATCCCCATTCTGTTCTTATTAGCTGCACTTAATGTTTGAGTAATGGGAAAAGATTTACGATTTAATTGCTTGGGATCTATGTATAAAAGATCTAATGGTGGGCAGGAGAATTTAAATTAATAGTTGCGGATCGTGCATCTCCCTCTGGTAGAATTTAAAGTGAGAATGGGAGAAAGTGGACGTTGTGAAGGGAGCGTTTGATAAAGCTTCTATATATAGGAAGCATTTCTCAGATTCCCACCATCTTTTAATGCCAGGTGTTCGATTGTCTCTTATCAATTTTGATATTGTAGAATCCGATGTTCTTCTGGGCCGGGCCTCCCTTCGGTGGGCCACGCATGTCTGGCGTCTCTTAGATGTATTTATTAAGAGCGATTTGACATGGGCATGTCGTTATTGGGCCGTATCTAGGTCGGACCGAATTTACCCTCCTCATATATATATATATATATATATATTTGTATTAGAAGAATGCATTATTAAAATAAATTCAATATAGTATCGTATTTAAATTAAAAATATTGCAGTTCTAAATTTATGAGTGTGAAGTCTCCCCTCCCACTATCGCCAATTCTCTCCTCTTCTTAGTGTTGGCAGTCGCCTTTTCACACCTCCCATGTTAGATTGTGATATTGATATCTTATATCATGAAATATAATGATATAAAAACAAGTGAATCTTGAGCTAAAAAACAATAATGTAACCAAACATGACATAAAATTTTATTATTCAGTCTCATAAGTGGTCTCCTTCACACACATCTTCTTCACTTGAAAAGGCTCTTAACATTCCAATTAAGGATCTCCAATAAGCTTCGAAAACCCTTTTTAAATAAAGCCCCCCCCCCCCCCCCCCCCTTTCTTCAACACTAACTAATAAGGCACCATTCTTCAGGAACTTGGTCACAGCAAGCCCAGTACTTCTGATGCTTATTGGCTTATCCAACTTTCATGAAAGGAAAACCTTGCACTTTTCTGTTAAGAAAAATGGCCACCCCACCTCTCTAATCCCTTCAAGGCATCCATAGCATACTGCCGTCGGCTGTCCAGATTCTTCTAAGCTTGTTTTGTCCCCCCCCCCCCCCCCCCAATGTCCCATAATTGGCACAAAACACAATCATGGGCATCATCATCATGTGGGATTATTTGTTGGAATTGCAGTGGCTTTGGGAATCTCCCCATGATTAGCTGAAACTTAGTGTAGTGTTATGGGAGCTTAGCTTTTGTTTGTTTTGGAAGCAACATTCTTTTCTGTCTCTCCCAGGTGCATGTTGTGCCTAACATTATGATCTCTGTTATAATATTATATTGAAGTATCCAGCCCATAATATTTTTAGGACCATTTAAGGGACCTAGTCAATTAGATTGGTCATAATTATGTGTGTATGTTAACTTCGAGCAAGAGCATGGGGGGGGGGGGGGGGGTGCTCGCGCCTCCCCCTCCTCCTCCTTCTGCCTCGCTTCTTCTCCCGAAACCCCCCTCATCTTCTGTTTCTCCCACATCCTCTATTCCTCTCATAAACGATGCGGTACCCCAATCCTTTGTGCAGGTTCTCTTGGAATCTCTTGCACCGCCTCCCCTGCATGTTGACGTACATCCACCTACCTATACAAATGGTGGGGAGCCTGTGGTGTTCTTCTCCACTGAAGAGATCAAGAAGTCAGTTGTTAGCTCCTCTCGACTTCACATTTATTGCACGTACACCCAAAGGTCACCCACAATTCCAGGACATTCGAGCACACCTTCTCCACAGATTCAAGTTCCAGTGAGATTTTATCATTAGAACGCTTGATCCTAAACACTTGTTGATTAGGTTTCAGGTGCATGATGATATCTCCAGGTCTTGTTGAAGGAGTCGCTCTACGTGCAAGGCCGATTAACTTTTGCAAATGATCTATGGACTTCTTCCCCGAGGCTGATTCTCCAATTGTTCCTGTATGGGTGGAGCTACCAGGCATTAATGTGAAGATATATAAAGATCCCATGCTATGTTCGATTGCTGGCAGAATAGGTCATGTGTTGAAAATCGATCAGAGCACATTGTCCATGACCAGAACTCGCGCGGCTAGAGTCTTCATCGAGATGTATGCCTCCAAGAAGCCGCCTTCTCGAGTCTGGATTGGATTCCCTGGTGGTGGTGGCTGGTAGTCCCTTTCCTACTCGGACTTGCCTTTGTTCTGCTCTTCTTGTCACCGTCTGGGCCATGTTGAAGCTGTATGCAAGAAATCCCTTTTCTTGCTCGGACAACATGGCACCGATGTTGAGGGTCCTGCTCAGATCTTCCCCCACCTAAATGAGGTAAAGGTCTTCGGCCGGGGTGCTACCGTTGGGCCCAGGATCCTTTGTCCTTATCTTCTTCTTGGGGGGAGTGTCCTCGGCTTGCCTTTCTCTGGTGGAGATTAGGTAACATCTTCGCGACTTGCCATGGTCCCCTCAGACTTCCCCTACTCCACGAGGAGTAGGGAACTTCAGCTTCTGATGGTAGAATAAGGGGACACCCCTCAGGGTGCCGAGGATGCCTCTTCCTATTATGACGTTGTACCCGATCATCCCGCGTACGACCTTAAAGTCGGCCTGGAACGTCACGTCTCTCGGTGCGACCCCAAACGTGATCGACAACGATATGCATCCTTCGGGGAGAACGGTTGTGCCAGAAAAGCCATACAGGGGTGTATGCAGTGGTGTTATTCGTGATAGATCCACACCTATAAGTACGAGGCAGTCGTAAGAAATCACATCGGGCCCGCTCTCATTATCAACAAGGATTCGACGTACAGTACATGGATTGATGGTTGCTGAGACCACTAAAGTGTCGGAATGGAGAGTAGTTACACCTTCAAGGTCGTCGTCTGAAAAGATAATCGGATCTTTGAGATGATCCCGAGCAGTGGAGTCGTGATGGCTCCCATTGCCTTGATCCATAGAGTTTACTTCTGACGCGTACCGACGACGTCTCCTGGAGCTGTCTCCGCCCGATGTCGGCCCGCCAGAGATCATCATAATCTCTTTTCTGTTAGGTCGATTGTCAATGGGCGGAGGGGTCCGCTCTTGTTGTTGTAGAGTGGTGATCGGCAGATCTAGAGGGGAGGGGTAAATAGATCAGCCCTTCTTTACGGAAATAAAAACTAAGACTAACACAGTAGATAAGGATGCGGATATTAGTTAATATCTGAGAAGCTAGATGCACACAGGATGTCTGGAAACGGTCCTATCAAGCTTCTACCGTTGGAACAAGAGAGAAGACAAACCATAAGACAAGATCTTTAAGGTGGTTCAATCTCAATCTAGAGACCTACGTCCACCCCTCACATAACACAGTGAGGCTTCACTAGTGCCAACGCACAACAGCTGATTCACAGCTTCTAACTGAGAGATACACTCTCACAATCCGCTGTCACACAGCTTGTGGGATCACACCCCAAACCACACAGATAGGCGACCACACCTTCTGTCTTCCTACACGCATGTAGGGATCTAATGATATGAAGTTTGTTTAGAAGAAAAGTAAACTAAAGATGAAATGGCCAGACAGAGTATCGTAATGAAAGCGCTATGACAAAGAAGTCTCCTGTCTGGATATGAGCTTGAGAAAGCCTTGGCGTTCTTCTTCTCGTTGAATCTTCATAGCAGCCACGGAAGATTCCTTTTTATCGTGAGGAAGATAAAATATCTTCTTCTAGGTTCACTCACGTCGGCAGCATCAAGACGAAGAGTAGCAAGCTTTCTTCTTCTTCATTTTGTCCTCAGCACTCTTCTCAGCTCGCTTGCCTCTCTTTTCTTTTACTCTCGAACTGGAGCTCATGCTCCTTATGTATATTGGTATCCTTGGGCGACACCAACGTTATCCACTCTTTCAAGCAACACCCAGAATGTCACATCCACATTATTTGATCTGCTTCCACTTGTATAGTTGACTCCATTCTTGTCAAGTCCATAGGAATGTGGGTAGGTAGGAGACCATAGCAGCAAAGGTATGATTTCCTTCAGAAAATATCTCTGCTAAATCACAGTCTTCTGACACCGACGCAATCTGACGACTTTTTCCAGAGCAAACGGATCCTCTGGATTAAGTTCCGGATCTTGAAATCAGCTTCCGTCGGATTCAGATCCGTTCTGGACGAACACAGTGTGTCGACACTTTCCTGGTAGTGTGTCGAGACATTCCTTTGAATATCTTGGAGAGTCGTTCTGGTTGATCGTGGATGTGTCGACACTTTTCTGTCAATGTGTCAAGACATCCCTTTGAAATCTTGAAGAACCATGGCTGATGAGTCAAGAAAACACCAAACGGTGTCGAGACATGTGAGCCATGTGCAGAGTTGTTGTAAGAAGGTGTCGAGACATGAGCGCCTTGTGCAGAGATTATCACACGAATGTGTCGACACTTTTCACTCAGTGTGTCGAGACATCGGTGAATCCAGATACTTAGTTAGAACGCTTCAGCTTGAATTCTTCTGGATGTGTCGAGACATGAGTTGGATGTGTCGACACATTTTGGTATGTCGGAGCTCAAATGTTGGAATTTCAACATAATCTCTTCTAGATGTGTCGAGACATGATTGGGCCGTGTCGAGACATCACTTAGTGGGATTCTTCTGCACTTGTTTAATCAATTTATCAAACCAAATTAAGTTAGATATTTTTCAAACATCTACTAATGATTTATGATTTGTTATCATCAAAAATAGGGGACACAACATTCTCCCCTGTTTTAATGATGACAACCATGAATCATTATGACCAAGCATTCATATAGCAAAACAGTCGAGACATCACTTAGTGGGATTCTTCTTCACTTGTTTAATCAATTTATCAAACCAAATTAAGTTAGATATTTTTTAAACATCTACTAATGATTTATGATTTGTTATCATCAAAAATAGGGGACACAACATTCTCCCCCTTTTTAATGATGACAACCATGAATCATTATCACCAAGCATTCATATAGCAAAACAATCAAATTGGTTTGAAGAGCCATCAACCAAGCAAAATTCATTCATTCATACACAACCACTGAATGTTAGCATTTTTCAACAAAGAGCATTTTCAACGGCAACAAAAGGTTTGATTCATTAATCAACCATAGTTTTGTACAGATCAAGCAAGGATGTGTGTTCAAGCTGTTACACTGCAATTCTACATGCAAAAGGATAAATGAAAACGCTAACTATATGCCAGATGCTTGACTTCAGTACTTCTCCCCCTTTGTCATCAGCAAGGAGGGGGTGAAGGAGGAGGCTGCTGTGGTGGAGGCATGGTGCTGGTGCTGGCCAGGTGCAGGACCTGTGCCTCTTGGAACTCATGTTGCAGGTGGGAGATGGCTGTCTACAGAGAGTCAATCCTGTGATTTAACTGCTCATCCCTTTGGCTGATAAAATGGTGTAAGTCTTGGACATTTTCTTTGATGTTCTTGAGCCAGGTATACATCATCTCACAAATGTATTCTGTTTTAGCCCTCTGTTGGGAGCCTTGTGGTGGAAAACGAGAAGAGGTGACTTCTGTTTAAGGAGGAGGACACCATTCATCACCTGCGTCGTGCATGCCTGGTTGAAGTTGAGCTTTATGCAGACGTATGAGCTTCAATATTTCACTACCAACCATATCCAATTTCTTGTATACGACGTCCATCTTTGCCTCAGCTTTGGTGGTGCTATTGACTGCTCTAGCTGTGTCAGTATGAACAGTGTCGGCAAGCCTGGAGGAGGCATCAAGTAGCCTATTGGTGTCAGAATACAGTTTCCCTTTCAACCTTTGGGAAGCATCCAGTAAGCGAGAAGTAGTGGCATTGATGGTTCTTTCCAGATTGGAGGTGGCATCAAGAGATCTGTTGATCTCTGCGGTCACATGAGCCTGGATGGATGTAGTTGCGCCAGCAGCTTGTCCTCTGATTGAGGTTGTGGCTCCGGCCACTTGTTCAGCTAGCTGATTGGAGGATTCCATCAGTTTGGCATACTTAATGTTGAGATTACCTTGATCCTCTCGGATATCATAGGCATGCATGACCATTTCAGCAGTTTTCTCCTGGGTTTCAGTGTGGATATGCCGTAGTCTTTTCATGATTCTGCATGCTCGTTCATACACATTTATCAAGGAGTTCGTGAAGCTTTTCATCCTTTCATCTGACTTATGTCTGTCGTGCACAAATTTTTCCCATCGACTATTCTAAACTTGCTCATAATGAAGTTGACTAGCTTCCAGTCTATCCACTTGTAGACTGATCTGACGACAGGATGAATTCAAACTCCCAAATTGGGTAGTGAGAAATTGAATGAGGGCAGGATGAATATCCATTAAACTGCCAGTGGCACCAAATGTAGGACCTTGTGAGGTGGAGGCCTCGGCATGAAATTCAGGAGGGGCATCCTTTGCAGTGAACACTCGTGGCTCATTTTCTGGAGACAAAGGAGGTTGGATACCAAAAGCCATCATCATCCCAGGCTGGTCCATGGGATCTGCAAATTGCTGGTGTTGAGGGGCCTGCTCAAAGTGGATATCTGCATGAAACATTTCCTCATGATGATGTAACTGTGCTTCTGAATCTGGTTGGTCCTGTGCTGGCTGACCTTGTGGAGGATGGTCTTGTGGAAGCTATTCTTGTGGAGCCGACTGAACAGGAGGGTCTGGTACATGGCCAGGTAGATTCCTCACCATTTTGTCACCTTCCTTTTTGAAGTGCATATAGTTTTGGATGAACCTCAGGGTGTAGACATTACTCTGGGGAATGGATATGTGATGCGGGACGGACCACGGAATCGACTCTAATTGGGAATGCATCCTCGGACTCTAAACAAGCTCGCGATCGTCCCTTTTCGAGGGAAGCGTTGGACGTGCGCGGTTGAGAAACCGGCAAGAGCTAGGGTGGTCAACTCATAATTTCGTGCCCGGATCGGGTCACGGGACAGATCTCACTCTCTCTCGCAGCAGCGATGATATAAAAAGATATCGAGCTAACGGCCCTAACACATGCTCTCTAGCAGCGGCATATACTGCATATACGAAGAAAGTAAAATGCCGAGTAAGGAGCGAACACGATACCTCCACGCGCCTGGCGTGGGGACGACTTCCCGACCGATCACGTACCCCCGAAACAATAAATACACAACAATTACAGCAAGATAAATTGCTGTCCACTCCACGCAGGGAGGTAAAGGGCGACACAATGGGACCCGGGAGTAGCGCTTTCGGGTTGACGGGCCGCTTCTTGTGTTGCTTTGACTGCACACGTACTCACGACCGTGGGACCCACGTGCTGGTCCGAGGGACAGTGTGGGACCGGGGTGGTACCACTGTGGTGGGGACGCCTGGAAGGGCGCTCCCTGGGACGACGGTGTGCTGGTTCACCAGCCGGAGGCCGGGCGGCTCCGATCTCCACTCGCCGGAGTTGTGGTCCACGGAGTTGTAGTTCTGTTTTACAGCATGCGACCCGACGAGATCTGCTGCTGCGGTCACTCCCGACGTCGGATCGACGCACAAGAGGTACCGATGGAAAGCTGACTTGAAATCCTTCGATCTATGGCTGGAGAAAGAAATTGGAATTTCCCGTTAATGGCCTTTATCGAATTTTTAAGCTGCTGACTCACAGGATCTGAAAACTCAGGGCAGATTTGAGTTTTCCTGAGAGTTGGCATTGACTGTGATGTAGACCTTCGATTCAGAAGATGAGTTCTTCATGAAAGTTGTGGAGACTGAAGAGAGGAAAACGGGGATATATCGTATGCAAGATTTGTTGGAAGTTTCGATTTTGTGGGGATTTTATACTGACCCTGGGTCGGATCTGGACAGCAGAGACAGAATGGAATTTGGGGAAAAGACATAATTTCTAAAAATAGGTAGAGGGATTTAGAAATTCTACGAAAATTTGTGGAGGGTGGGGATAGTGGAAAAAATCTCCAATAAATTTGGGAGTTCCAACAAAAATCAAAAAGGGAGTCGAAAGGTGGAATAACTGAACTTCTGCTACACAGATCTGAAAAGGGACAGATCAGGAAGACAGAAAGACACAAAAATAAAAAAATATTAAACGAACTCTGAATGACGTGAATTTTTTACTGGAGGTTGGGAATCAAGAGAGGAACCAACTTTGAAAATCTCAACTCCAGATGAAGTCGGAGTTGGGAGTTAAAATTCTCGGAGTGGGACTATGTCCAGCCAAAAAGACCCTTGGATAGAACTTCAGAAGCGGCTTCGCGGCGGCTCGATGGCGGCACGAACGGCGGCGGCGGCGGCACAGAATGAACTCAGATGTGGAGGGGCTAAGATAGAAGGGTTCACAATCCTGAAATACAGAGGATGGAGAAGGAGAACCAGAGGAGAGGGAGAGGGGCGCAAGAAGCTCCAAGCTTACACAAGTTTTTTTCTTCTCATTAATTCATGAAAAATGGAAATACATGCCTTATATAATAAATGGAAAATGACCACTAATGCCCTCAGATCTAGGGTTGGGAGGGGTATACAAGGATTAGAACTAATTAGTTCTAATAGCATATTTTCAAAAATAAAAAAGGGAGGGGGGCGCCCCCTTGACCAAGGGGACATGGGTAGGTAAAGGTAGGTGGCCTCCTTTGAATTTTTAAACCAATTGTCTCCCCATATGTCAATTGACCTTCTAGATGCCACCTAGGACTTTGACCAGTCCCACATGGACCCAAATGGTGCCACATGGACCAATGAGGAAGGAGTGAGGGCCCCCTTGCTGGTCCTACTGTCATTTTGCACAAAAACCCAGTAAGACTCACAATTGCGTACCCATATAACACAAGGGTATACATACAAATATAAAAGGACATAAATGTAAAAAAAAATATGAGTGGTCTTGCTTCGATGTCCCCATCAATATGGACTTCTCTTTTTCAAGAGGAATGCCAACCTTCTGAAAGATGGCAGTAAGATGTGCAGCATAAGGTAGGCTACGCCTGTTGTAAGTGCAGCTATCCATAACCTGAAGCATAATCTCTGGAAGACAAACATGGTATTTGTTGAACAGACAGTAAAAAAGGAATCTCTGTGTCTCAGTAAGTTTGCTTCTGCCACCCCCTTGTGAGGTAATCATCGTAGTGAAGATATGATGCAGTAGACGCTGCAGTGGGGGAAACCGATTGGTGTCAAATGATTTGACCAAAAGTTGGGTGTCATCCTGAGGATTTCTAGGCTTGCCAGTCAGGAGGGTATAAGCTGCAGACAAATCGATCTCAACCTTTGATTCTATCTCCCCATCCCGGGGTATATGTAAAGCTTTGTGAAGAAGCTTAGTTGTGAGCTTGATGGAAACCCCCTTGACTACAGACCGAATGACTTTCTTTTTCTCATCAAAGAATAAGTTCTTGTAGAACTGCTGAACTAAAAATGGGTAGTATACACTGTGCTAAGACAAAAACATTTTCCAACCTTGGAACTCGAACAGTGGTAGTAGCTCAGGAAAATACACAAGCATCTCTTGGTCACTAAAATCTACATACCTAGGGAAGAGAATCTTGGTGATCACTGTCTTTTTCCTTGGGAGAGGCAGCAGTGCTGGGCTTCTGAGAGATTGACTGAGCTTTGGCCTTCCCTTTTTCTTTGGCTGACAGCCGTGGCCGCTTGGCCGGAGTTGGCGGTGGCGAACCCTTGTCAGTGTTGGACCCCTGGGCTTTGGCAGCCCTCTTCCTGGCTGGTTCTGCAGCTGGGCGGTCCTCAATAAGCTTGGATCGCCCTTCCGACGAAGCTTTTGAGGCAGCGGCCTTCTGAGATGAAGCAGCCTCTTTCTTCTTGCCGCGGGTGACCGGTGGAGCCATGGAGAGTGGACGGAAGGGAAGGAGAGTAGTGCGAAGGCTAGCTGGGGCTATCGGCACAAGAGAACGGAGAAGGGGGCGAGGGCTTCGACCTCCACTGTGGGAGTGTGCAGGATCGCCGGAGCGTGGGTGTAAGAGAGAGAAGTAGGGTTTGAAAATGAAGAGGGGGTGAGAAATTGATTTTCACCGTCGAGTTAAATGGGGAAAGTTGAGATTTTTACTTTTGAAAAAGACAACCCTAAAATTTGAAATGGTGTATATGCCCCTATGTTAAGTTCCAACGGTTTAAAGCTTATAAGCTCATTTTTGAGTAGCAAACGTTTGAGAAAAACCATTTTGCAATAGATAATATGATGTAAACATTTGAGAAATTAAGAGAATAGAACCAAGCCCATTTGACTTACTCATCACATTCATATGGCATGATTGGAAAAGAAGATAAGCAAGTATTGAAGATAAACAATAACCCTTTTTATTTTGAAGCATGTTGTAGAGTCAACCCCAACCCATTTTTTTTGTTTTTAATTAATTAACCAGTCCGATATAGCATTCACTTTTTGACTCAAGGAAAAACGTTGTTTAGACGTCAGAGTCCCTGGTTACTCAGTGTAGCTTATCTTTCTGAATTCATTTGAACAGAGTTGACTTCCCTTATCATGACTAGATTATCCTTCATTTCATTGATGGAGGATCTAGTTTCTCTGAAGAGAGGTCATTGCTCTGAATTTAGCAGCATGGTTGTTTAGAGGCGTATTCTCTAATAGACTTCAAGATGGGAACATGTTTAAAGACAATACATGCCAACCATTTTAAAAGCCAAGGAGCCAAGTTGTAGTGAAGTTTCAGACGCAGGGGCAAGGGTTATTTTCAAGGACTTAAGAAATGTTTCAATCCTATTATGAATGCAAGTTTGGTAAAACTCAAAGCAATGATTCACGAAAATGAGGATTATAAACACGAAACCATTGCTTAAACAGGAGTAATACAACAAGACTCACCCAGTGTTGTATAGATGAATGAAAATTTTCTCAACTTCCCCTCACTTGATACTCGGTGAAAAGTGAAGGTTCAGAGGCAAGAGATTTGAGGTGGAAATGAAAGAAGCAGTGGAAAGTGGGAGTCAAGGAAACTCTCCATTTGTTCTTCAAAACCAAGGCGGCAGTGAGACATGTCTCAACACAAGACTTGAAGGTGTCGATCTGAACACCAGTTTCTAAGCAGTATGTCTCGACACATATCAGTGAGGTGTTGACCTATTCAACAGACATTGTTCAGCATGTCTCGACACATATCAGTACATCAAACTGTTCTCTGCTAGCTTCTGTGATTCTTCATTTCTGACAGACACCTGCCATCTTTTACTGCCAATGCCTCCGACTTTCTTCTTTCAGACTGCCATTCAATAAGGGTTTTATTTTTTGCTACCATTGAGGAATGCTAGATTGGATGCTAAAGCTTTAAACATGCTTATGCACTAAAGATCAACTATGCAGATAGCAATGTGCAATACTGACTCATGGTACTTGGCGGAGGCCTGTCCTCACGCATGAGGAGAGTTTCCTGACAGGCGTAACCTATCATTTCACTTCTCAACATTTGATATACCATGCAGTTACAACATGATGTTCAATTAAAGACATTCATAAGTACAAGCAAGCTCCCCCTGAATGTGACCATCATTCAAGGCAAGGTTCATACATCAAATGTACGCGATCTAAATCAAATTAGATATGTATGTTCCAACAAAGGTGAAGATAAGTAAGCAGATCATTAAAGGAGTAATTGATAGCTCAAACCTGAGTGGACTGAGGTCTGCATAGACCAAGCTCTCTTCTTAAAGTTATGAACCTGTCATTGCTTAAGGGTTTTGTGAAGATGTCTGCAATCTGATTTTCTGAGTCTACAAAATGGAGCTTAAAGTGATTTTTAAGAACTTCATCCCTTATAAAACGATGCCTAATTTCAATGTGTTTAGTCCTAGAGTGCATGACTGAATTTTTTACAAGATTGATAGCACTTGTGTTATCACACAGAATGGGTACACACCCAAGATCTATTAGATAGTCTTGGAGTTGGTGTTTGATCTATAGTACTTGGGTGCCACAACTCCCTGCAGCAACATATTCTGCTTCTGCAGTTGAGAGTGAAACCGAGTGCTGTTTCTTGGAAGCCCAAGAAACCAAACATCCACTAAGAAATTGACAATAACCACTAGTGCTCTTGCGGTCTAGTTTACATCCTGCATAATCTGTATCTGAATAAGAAATAAGTGAAAGTTCATAAGATGCAGGATACCATAGTCCCAATTCTTGAGTGCCAGCAAGATATCTAAAGATACGCTTGACAGTAGTCAAGTGGGACTCTCTAGGACTAGACTGAAATCTAGCACAAAAGTAAACACTAAACTGAATGTCTGGTCTAGATGCAGTTAGATAGAGTAATGATCCAATCATATCTCTGTATCTCTTTGCATCTACAAGAATACCTTGTTCATCTGTATCCAGTGAAGTGGCAGTCCCCATTGGAGTTCCTAAAGGTTTACAATTGATCAGATCAAACTTTTTCAGCAACTCCTTCACATACTTGGCTTGATTGATAAAGCAGCCTTCATTGCTTTGACTAATCTGCAAGCCAAGAAAGTATTGAAGCTCATCCATTAGACTCGTTTCAAATTCATTGGTCATGAGTTTAGCAAACTCTTCACACATTTGAGGTTTAGTGGACCCAAACACTATGTCGTCCACATAAATCTCAACTATCAAGATATCTTTACCTTGTTTCTTGGTGAATAGTGTCTGATCTACATTACCTCTTGAATACCCTTGTTCGGTGAGGTATGAGCCTAGTCTGTCGTACCAAGCTCTAGGTGCTTGCTTCAAGCCATACAAAGCTTTGTCCAACTTATAAACATGATCTTTGAAAAAGATGCATTCAAAATCGGGGGGTTGCTCTACATAGACTTCTTCTTTAATAAGATCATTAAGAAAAGTACTCTTAACATCCATTTGCTGCAGTTTGATCATATAAGAACATGCAAATGCTAGTAAAATTCTAATGGCCTCAAGTCTAGCAACAGGAGCAAAAAATTCTTCATAATCTATGTCAAATTCTTGATTATACCCTTGAGCCACCAATCGAGATTTGTTTCTTACTATCTTTCCATCTTCACTTAGCTTATTTCTGAACACCCATTTTGTTCCTATGACAGATTTTTCTTTAGGCCTTAGAACAAGATGCCATACTTTATTTCTTTCAAACTGGTTTAACTCATCATGCATGGAATTGATCCAGTTTTCGTCTTTTAGGGCCTCTATAACATTTTTTGGTTCAATTTGAGACACAAGAGCAAGTTGTTCAATTTCATCCATAATTTTGAAATGAGACCTAGTTTTGGTTCAATCATGCAGATTACCTAAGATGTTTTCCAACGGATGATCTTTCAACACTTTTAGATCAGGTTGAGCATTACCTTCATCTGCCTCGGTGACCGGAGCATTATTTGGTTCTCCTTGGTCCTCATTTGCCTGTGTTTCTTCTTGTGGAAGTTCCTCCTTTCCTCTTATGTTCAGGAATTCCCCTTCATCATCTTCCCTGCAAGAGTTGTTATGATCAATCTCATCAAAAGTGATGTGAGGGGATTCTTCTACATAAAGGGTCCAAACATTATAGACTCTATAAGCTCTAGACTTGTCAAAGTACCCAAGGAGTATCCCTTCTTCACTCTTGGGCTCAAACTTGTCCAGAACTCTTTTGTCATTGTTATGAACAAAGCACTTTGACCCGAACACCTTCATGTGAAAGAGAGATGGCTTTTTACCTTTCAGCAGCTCATATGGAGTCATTTTGGTGAGGGGCCTTACCATTGAGCGGTTGATGATATAGCATGCAGTGTTTACCGCTTCAACCCAAAATTTCCTTGGTAGATGCCTTTCAGCAAGCATTGTGCGTGCCATTTCTATGAGAGTTCTATTCTTCCTCTCAACTACCCCATTTTGCTCAGGAGTCCGTGGTGATGAAAACTTGTGAATGATTCCTTCAGTCCTACACAAATTTTCAAAGCCAGCATTGTCGAATTCACCACCATGATCTGAGATAATGTTGGAAATTTTAAACTTACCATCTTACTTCACTTAAATATACAATGCCTGAAACTCATCAAAGGCATTATTTTTATGTGCAAGATAGAATACCCAAGTGAATCTAGTAAAATCATCCACCAAGACATAACCATATCTTTTACCACTTAAGCTAGCTGTTTTGGTTGGACCAAACAAGTCCATATGAATTAGTTCAAGTGGTTTAGATGATGAGTTTTTAGTTCTGCTTTTGAATGACTTTCTAGTCTGTTTTCCTTGAGCACATGCATCACAAATCTTATTGTTCAGTTTGAATTTAATTTCAGGCAGACCTTTGACAATTGAATGTTTCACCAATTTATGAAGAGTGTTGTAACTGACATGTGACGACCCGGATCCCGGATACCAGATATATCTGGTAGGACTACCGAATACACCTGATACCACTTGGAACCCGCGAGGCCTCCCAAGAGCGGTAAAGCTTCGAAGGGAAAAAGGACTGTCGTGTAGTACATTGAACTGACATATATAACATCAAGCAATTAAATTTCATTAGATCGGTTGGCTAAAGTAGCAGAAATAAAATTACTTTTTATTATTAACATATTTTACACAATTATATACCCAGAGTCAAGTCCAAAGGAAAGACAGCAAGTCTACCAAGTACAGTCGACAGAAAAGAAAGACGTACTGGGAAGTCGGGGGAAGCCCGACGGAGGTACCAGCTGGCAGCTACGACTCGAACTCCAGGATCCACGGTAGCAGAACGAACACGTCACCCCACCTGAAAAGCAGGGGTGAGCCTCGTGTCACTGGCTCAGTAGGGGTCACGCGGATCCCCACTGAAAAATACGTAGTAACACGGATCAACAGAAACGACAGGAACAGCCGCAGGAAATCACACTAGAAAGCTGTAAAAGAAAGGGAAGCAAGGGTAGGGAACAGGTAAGGATGAGGGGAATAATCCGAACAGGCAAGCAGGCCTAGAAAGGGAAAGAGGAGTAGGGAGCAGCAAGGAAAAGGGAAAAAGAGGAAAGCCGAACTAACCTCGGCCCCCAACTACTCCTAGCAACAGCGTGCAAAAGAAAGTCTAGAAAAAACTTAGACAGACGCAGATGACACGACCGGAGTGTCGTGCACAGGACAACACACAGACCTCGAGTCTAGCCACGGGAAGGCTAACTCGGGCAGGTCACAACACAGGAAAAGCACGGGAGTCGCGTGCCACGCGCCGGAGAACCCGCGCACCAGGAGAACGGCCAGATGCATCCGCGACGTCTTACACTGCACCGCAACACACACCACAAGTGTCTCGACTACTGTGGACACTAAAAATCCTCACCCCATGTTTACGTGTAGGGGAATAAAGAAGAGAAGAAGAGAGAAGAGAAGATGAAAAGAAAAAAAGAAAAAAAACACTACTTAGGCGCCTCCCGCGGCACACTAATGGCGCCCTCCAGCGGCACGCTCCCCTGGTGCCCCCAGCGGCACACTTGCTTAAGCCTTCCAGCGGCACACCCCTGGGGCCTTCCAGCGGCACACCCCTGGTGCCTCCTCAGCGGCACGCCCTTTGGTACCCCAGCGGCACACCTCCAAACGGCCCTTCCAACGGCACACCCCTCGTGCCTCCTCAGCGGCACGCCCTTTGGTGCCCCAGCGGCACACCTCCAAACGGCCCTTCCAACGGCACACCCCTGGTGCCCCCAGCGGCACACTACCAAGCCCTCCCAGCGGCACACCCCCTGGGTGCCCTCCCAGTGGCACACCCGTGAGTGCCTCCAACGGCACACCCCTTTGAGTGCCTCCAACGGCACACCCCTTTCAAGTGCCCTCAACGGCACACTCACCGTGCCCCTTCAACGGCGCGCTCTCGTGCCCTTCAACGGCACACCTACTGCTCCCCCAACGGTGCACTCACCCTGTGCCACCCAAACGACACACTCGCCCTGTGCCGCCCCAACGGCACCCTGCCCAACACCCCTCCAACGGTGCACCCGTCTGCCCCTTTAACGGCACGCTCACAAGGCCCCAAACGGCACAGCGTCCCATCTCATTACGATGCTCTGTTTTCACTCAAGCACGAAGCATTTAATGCTCATGCCGCTGGCTCGTGCTCCGGCCGACAGCGTAGCGGCAGCACGCCATCGACGTCGACCTCGGCCAACCGGGTGAAGGCACGCCAGCTCCCAATCTACTGTCCCTAGGCATAGGCCATTTAATGGCCCCGGACGGGTGAAGAGGAAAGAAAAGAAGAGGAAGGCTTGGCCTTCGAAGCTGCCAACCCCCGTTCGGTATAAAAGGGGATTAACTCTCTCTCTCAAGGGGGCTCTGGCTGCCAGGCTGGCAGACTGGCTCTTCGAAGAGGCAGAACAAGGGAAGAAGAAGAAGAAGATAAGAAGAGAAGAAGAGGAGGGGAGGCTCCGGCTCCCCCGTTGCTGCTCCGTCCACCGCCCCTGTGCGAAGAGAGAAAAGAAGAGGAGAGGAGAGGAAGGAGCCCGCTGCTCTGCCACCCTGGCCTCTGTGCGAAGAGAGAAGAGAAGAAGATAGAAGAGAAGGAGAGAAGAGAGAGAGTGAGCTGTGGGAGGGGAGGAGCCCACGCTCCATTCCCCTCCCTACTGTATCTTGTTCGTTCTTTTCTCTCCCTCCGTTCCTTTTTTTATTATTATTTTGTCACGATGTATTAGCTCCCTTGGGGCATTCCTTTTGTGAGAATAGAAATAGAAGGTTTGCAAGCTTTTTTGATGCCCCCCCTTACGGACACTTCTTATTGTCAGCATTCCTTACCGACTTTGCTTTCTTCTGTGCTCCCCATTGCCTGCTTCTGAACCCTTCCACTGCTTCCAGCGGTACACCCTTCCTCGACTTCCAGCGATACACCCTCAATCCACCTCTCCCAGCGGTACACTACCTCCCATGTTGGCCTGCTCAGCGACACACACCTTGGCCATGCCTCCACTGACACACACCCTTGGACTGCCAGCCAGGCATACCTTGACTATCATTTCTCCGGTGTACGCATAGCTTGTATCGGTCTACTGGTTTCCCATTCGGTGTTTTCTCCGAGTTTTCTGAAATTTCCCAAAAGGTGGCTGCTTAGGTACACACCTCAGTTGTTGGTTCATGTCACTCCCTGTGGGCATGTTCCTTGTATTCCCTTACCATCCGGGTCAAGGAAAGATGCTACAGAATTTTTGTCAGAAATAACAATAAGTTAAAAGACAAAAGGAAGCGACAAACAAATGGAACCAACAACAATAAAACATTCTAATAAACTAAAGGAACTATTCAAGGCTCAAGGAATTGGACTGAACAAGACTCAAAGAACTGCACTATTGAATATGTCCCTGTGAGCGACGTCACGCGGTTCCTGGAAGAGCGCGGGGGAGAGGAAGAAGCGGAGAGCGCGCGGGCTCCTTCTTTTTTGTTTGTTTTGTTGCAACACAGAAATGAGAGGAAAGAGAGAAGGGGCCACCACGGGAGATTGCTCCGGCGGGGCGAGCGGGACAAGCGTGATATAGCAAAATATGGGGGTTAAACGGCCATAGCGGGAAGTGACTCGCCGCGGCCTCGGGGGGACGGGAATGGTGCAAAAATTAAATAACAAGAATTGAAACGGCCATTGGGGAAGTGACTCGCCGTGGCCTCGAGAATATGAGCAGATAATAAGATGACAGAATATGAAGAGGATACAAAGAGCGGGAATTTAAACGGCCATTGGGGAAGTGACTCGCCGCGGCCTCGATGATAAGAGCAGAATATAACAGAATATAAAGAGAATATAAGAACGGAAATTTAAACGGCCATTGGGGATGTGACTCGCCGCGGCCTCGATGATATAAGCAGAATATAACAAAACATAAAGAGATTATAGGAATAGAAATTTAAACGGCCATTGGGGAAGTGACTCGCCGCGGCCTCGATGATATAAGCAGAATATAACAAAATATAAAGAGAATATAGGAAACAGAAATTTAAACGGCCATTGGGGAAGTGACTCGCCGCGGCCTCGATGACAAGATGTGATCGCCAGGGGCCAAAAGACCCCAAAATAAGAAGGTGATCGCGCCTACCTCAAGAGCGGGAGATGGCGGGTTGCTTCTTCCTCTCCTTCCGGCCGGCCGACGGAGAGGGCTTTCCTCGGGTACCCTTGCAAAACAACAACAAATAAATGACAAGTGGATTAGAAAGATGGAGGTGTAGTATTCAAATCCTTGCGGTAAAAATAACGAAATGATGGCAAGACACACACCTGGTTGGTGTTATCTTTTAAACCCCTCTCGGACTCGAGTAGGAGGAAAATGAGATGATGGATGCAAGAAGTATAAGAGAAGAGGCGCCCTTGTAAAGGGGGATAGAGGATGCAATATGATGAATGTAAAGAACTATGGAGAAAAAGGGGAAGAAAAGGCTTATTGGATGAGCCGAGGGTGAAATCCGGCGGAGCTCCGGCAGCGTGGGGACGACGTGGAAGCGCGGTGGATGAAGACGACCTTCCTCTCGCGAGCGTGGGCACCCGAGAAGCCGGCAGAACCACCACCTACAAAAGACCCGACGGGTTAGAAAATGACTCCGTAGCCTCTGGGCTCCGGCAGCCTATCGGATCACTTAGAAGCTCCCCTAGAACTGAGGGGGTGGGGCTCTATTTATAGAGCTCCGGAGGGTGGAGGCGTCCAGGACCCTGGACACCTCCATCAGGGCCGAAATAATATTTTATTCTATTTTTATTGATTTTTTTAGAATACTTTTGTGGAGGCGTCCATGGTCCCGGACGCCTCAAGCAGGTCCACCGAAAACCGACGACGGCCGCACGCGGTTCGGTACAACGCGTGGTTTTGTGAGCGGCGCCTCGTGATTCAGAAATGGGCGCGTCCAGGTGACCGGACGTCTCTATATTTTGGCTTTTTTCACACACGACAAACCGTCGTTCGGTGGGCGGCGCCCGTGAGGGAGTTTATGGAGGCGTCCAGGGACCTGGACGCCTCCACAATTATATTATTTTTATTCTTTCTTTTGTCTTTTATGCCAAGGCTGGCATTTTTATTATTTTTTATTTGTTTTTATGGAGGCGTCCAGGGGCCTGGACGCCTCCATTAATATATATTATTATATTTTTTTTATTATTTTATGCCAACTGGCATTTTACAAACATATATATTTTTTTGTTTTTATGGAGGCGTCCAGGGGCCTGGACGCCTCCATTAATTTATTATATATATTTTTTATTTTTTATTTGGTTTTGGGCCCTGAGAAAAATAATAAAAATATTAAAAAGATGGGGGCGTCCAGGGGCCTGGACGCCCCCATTAAGACCCACCCGGGTCCTCGGATCAGGCGTCGGCGGCCGCCCGGTAGACCCCCTTCTTGATTCCGGAAGCTCCCGATGCGTTTGACTGGTATTGATGTCGTCCGAATGCCGTGACGAGACGATTCCGGATGCCAAAAAAGGCAGAAGAAGACCCGAGAAAAGGAAGCACTCGAGTGATTCAAAATGCGTAAGCCGTTGCGGGGCGTTGTATAGTAATATGAGACTTTCTCAGGAGACGTCAGGAATGGCGTGTCTACAGCTGCCCCGCCTTGGCGTCTGCTTTGCAAGGGAGTGACACGTAGTGGAATGGTATCGAAGTGGAGTGGAGTGAAGTGGGAGCGGACTGATAAGTTGATGCCAAGGTGTGATGAGACACGCTTTTGACGTTACTGTTTGGAATCTTTCCTGGAGTTTCAATGAGGCGACCTTGAAGAAGGTCTTTCAAATATTGACGATTGCTTGGACGGAGATCAAATAAAGGAGGGTGAGATGTGCGCTCAGGCACGAAACAAAAGGGGACCAACTTCTCGGTGTGGAAGTACCTGGGTCATAAACCGGAGGTTTCACCTTTGGGGAGCGGTTACCAGCCAATGTGGAAGTGCTGCGGCCAAGGTGGGTCAAAAAAGGTAAAGGAATATCTGAGGGTCTGTCCAAACAAGGGTCTCCTTTGGAAGAGCAGCGTCGTGGCCGTCTCTAGAAACTCGATATTTCATTCGGAGTGGAATATCTCATATTTGTGGGAATTGAAACACAACGGCTTTCACAATCGAATCACTTGAATGATCTTCCGCAATAAATCAAAGTCCTATATGAATGCATGCTGGGTTTAAAGAAAAATTCAAAACAAACTAAAATAGAAAATAGCCAAGGATAATATTGTTAACTTGTGAAGAACGGGTCGGGATACCGATCCGGTGAGCTGATACTGGGCTGGGGCCCGTTTATCCGCGCACCAACTCACTGAATGGAACCGTCGTCCCCATGCTACCACAAATTAACGGCCTATCCGTACAACCCAAACTCTTCCGGGATCATCACCGTTTTTGTTGAAGGGGAACTCAAATCCCAGATTCGTTCGGGCCGCAAGGTCCTCGGCATGTTCTAGTAGCGTACGTACCATATATTACAATGCATGACATGGTGGGACCAACCAATGAAAGTTGGGACAGGAGATAGGACAAAGACGTCCGTTAGTAAAACCTGCACAGGCCAGCAAAGGTTAACAACATCAGAAAGTAGCAGAATCACAGTAGAATCGCACCACAATGGAAAGAAGATCTAGCCAAAATCCTGACGTTGACAATTGATGTGACATGTTCTGTCCTGTAGCACCCTCCCCTTCCTATAAGAACTCCCCTTAGGCTAGCTCATTCAAATGCACCAAGGTGGGTTTTGGAAGCTCAGGAGAGGAAGGAGAGGAGAATTTAGGATGGAAGGAGAGTCTTCCCGCGTTATGAAGAGGAGCAAGCCTAGCAGCGAGATTAGGCGACTTTCCGACCTCGAGGGTCATCTGAGTGGGACGATCATGTCGCATATGGTAAGCTGACTCTTTTCAAATTCTCCATGTGAACTGTCAAGAGGGCTATATCCACTCTTACTTCCTTCATTTTTTCCTCTCCCAGCCATATCCACTCTTCCCAGGCCCGAGGAAGTTTTCCAAGCTGCCATGGCTTTCAAGGCTGACTTCCAATATCTCCATTGGCATGAGGGCTATACTCTCGAAGTGGCATCTGCAGGGGCTCCTTATTCATGCCAAGCATTATGAGAAGATTCGTATGGACTGGGCGGCTATGGGCGCACTAGTGGAGATCTGGCATCCCCAGACCCACACTTTTATCTTCCCGACCTTCGAGGTGACCATCCTCCTCGAGGAGGTGGAACTTCTGCTTGGTTTGAAGAAATTCAAGAGTGACGGGAAGGTGAAGGCTATGCGGATGCTGACACGGGTGACTTCTGAAAGTGTCCTTGGAAGCTTCATGCCGCCCGACGCAGCCAGAAAGGTCCGTACTCAAAAGGGGATCGATCTCCAAAAGCTTGCGGAGTGGGTCATGGACGCCCTGAGAGGGTCACCAGACGATGACTATTTGGAGGGAATCATGAAGGGGTTCACCATTTGTCTGGCGGGTGCTCTCTTGTTCCCTTATACCGACAATATGGTGGAAGAAGACCAACTGGGTGCTATCTGCGGGATCTGGCGTGGAAAGAGGGTGGGTCCCGCCGTCCTTGCCTATCTTTACAGCGGTCTTACTGCCTCGAGCATGGGTAAGCCTCCATTTGGTTGTGCACTTGTCTTGAATTGCTGGCTTGATTTGCACTTCAAATTCGACCACCGCGAGGGGATGCCAACTGCTTCGAAGCTCTTCCAACAAAGCCCGCTTCACCACATAGCCGACGTGTTAGGCTTTGGTGGTACTGTAGTGAACCGCGTTCCGTGGCTGAAGAAACGTGAAGACTGGCGGTCTCACTTCCGCACCGTGACACAAGGCTTCTTTACTTGCGCACCGGCATGTTTGCTTTCGCTAGATCTCCTCATGAGGTCTTCCCCCGAAGTTGATCTTCAACTGATCGGCGCGACCGAGTTCGTCCTTTACAGTGCGCATCGGTGCTGTCTTCAGATTGGCATCCCACGCCATTCGTTCCCGCTACCGACTGGCATTGTTCCTTTGAAGAAAAGGGAGTTGGGCACTGAGGCGGACGCGAAGGAAGCGAAGGCCATTAAAGCTCCCTGGAAGACAAGTGCTGCGGGAAAGGCCTTAGCGCACGTGGTGGAAGAATGCGAGCCGTGGAGGGCTTATGTAACCGAACTGGGGAAGTTAAGGCCTAAAGCGCCTAAGCCCCTGATGTAGTTCACTCTGCTTTTCTGATGGAATAAAATTTGGCATTTGATGTTTCGGACCCCCGTCCCCTTAATTATTATCTTTTTTTTATGGTTTCTCTTTTTCTTTGTATATTTTTTTTTATTTTGTTTGGATTATATACATATAAATATATATTATGTGAAAATTTTTTATTATTGGGGCGTCCAAAGGCCTGGACGCCCCTAAATTTACTTTATTATTATATTATTTTTTTTTGACAATTTATTTTTGGGGGCGTCCAGGGTCCTGGACGCCCCTAATTTTTTATTTTTATTTTTTTTTTATTTTTTAATTTTTTTGGTTTGGGGGCGTCCAGGGTCCTGGACGCCCCTAATTTTTTTATTTTTATTTTTTTTATTTTTTTGATTTTTTTGGTTTGGGAGCGTCCAGGCGCCTGGACGCCCCAATAATTTTTTTAAATTTTAAAAAAAAAAAAAATTATAGGGGCGTCCAGGCGCCTGGACGCCCCAAGGAAAGTAACTTCTATTTATAAGGGCTGCCCCCCCTCTTTGCT
Organism: Amorphophallus konjac; assembly: GCA_022559845.1. Classification (NCBI taxonomy): domain Eukaryota; kingdom Viridiplantae; phylum Streptophyta; class Magnoliopsida; order Alismatales; family Araceae; genus Amorphophallus; species Amorphophallus konjac. The sequence goes on along the minus strand of JAHNEJ010002022.1, from coordinate 20,482 downwards.
CATTTACTGTTCAATCTGACGACCCAGTCACCCTAGACGACCCATTCTTAGTCCCCATGGAGCGAGGAGGATCGAGTCAGGGTCCAGGGAAGCGGAAACGACTGGCCCGTCGTCCGAGGAGAGCGAGAGACGATGCTGAGGAGGCCGTAGCAGAGGAGATTGCTGCGGAGGAGGAGATGGAGGTGCCGCTTCTGGCCGCGGAGGCCGCTGCAGATGCTGGTGACGCGGGAGAGGATGATCACGACCCGGTAAGTACCTCGGAATTCTCACTTTGTGGTTCAATAGGCTAAAACAGGCGTGCGAGAGGCTGTGAGAGAAGGCCGGGTAGTGAGAGAAGGAGGCGTCCAGGGGCCTGGACGCCTCCACTTTTTCTTTTATTTTTGATTATTTATTTATTTACAAAAAGTAATAAAAAAGTTTGAAAATAAGGAGGCGTCCAAGGCCTAGGACGCCTCCATAATAATATATATATTATATATATATTTTTGTTTTTGGTTCTTGGATTTTTTTCTAAAAAAAGAAATAAAGAAAATAGGAAGGAGGCGTCCAGGGGCTTGGACGCCTCCACAAGAAAATATAAATATTTTAAAAAAGTAAATAAATAAAAGAATAAGTAGTATATATACAGTGTTATTGTTTATTACTGTTCATGATGCTGATGTGTTCTTTGTTGGTTTTGTGGTGTGCAGGGCGTGATGAAGGGCCGGATCAGCTGGTCCTTGGTGGTGGCAGCATACCGTGGGCTGCCGGATTTCCAGAGGGCGCGTGTGGACGCCATGGGCTTTGGAGCTTTCCTTAGGATCGAGCCCTTCCGGCTCGACCTTCCTCTTATCCAGGCACTGAGGGAGCGGTGGCACGCACCGAGCCGGGCGTTTCTGATGCCCTGGGGGCACATGGTGCCGACGCTGGAGGACGTGGCTCGGATCACCGGGCTACGAGTTGACGGAGAGGCAGTCAGCGGGGTCACCTACCCCGACTACCGAGAGAGTGCCCTGGACCTGCTGTGGTTAGAGACGAGCGTGACTGATAGAGACAGCAGGGTAGTCGGCCGAGTGGAGATCATGGAGGCGCTCGGATTCCTCGACCCGCGTCAGCGGGTTAGCGAGACTGGAGCAGAGTTCTTGGCTCGACTGGAGGGGGATGCTCGTGCTGCTTTCACCCAGGACCCGAGCGAGCGGGAGCTGGTGGATCTAGACCTTCGGAGGTTCCTTTTCTTCTTCCTGGGCCGCCTTCTGCTGGGGACGAAGGGGGACGGCATCCACTGCCGTTTCCTCGGGATCTTGGCGGATCTGGACAGAGTGGGACACTACGCGTGGGGAGCGGCTCTGCTTGCCCATTTGATTGCTGATCTCTCCCAGACTTCGGAGAAGGAGACGACAGTCAGCGGCTTCGCACCTTTCCTCCAGGTAAACATTTTATTTATGCATTCCCACAGTTAAATATGCAATTATTGTACTAATGATGTATGATGGATGCAGGTGTGGAGCTATTACTATTTCCCGATGGGGAGGGCTAGGCATGGGAACAGGAGGGCCGTGCCTCTGGCGCGGCGGTGGAGGCCGGTCGTGGTTGCAGCACCCCACGGCTACCAGCTGGCGTCGCTTCGTCGGGAGCTGAGCGAGTATCCCGAGGCCATGGTAAGATGCGTATGATTTTTTTTTGTGTTTATGCATGAGACTGAATGGTAACTAACATAATGTATGTATGGTGATGCAGGTGGTGTGGAGGCCCTACCTGGGCATGGGCGATGCTGGCCAGCCCTGGGTTGTAGCGGGTCTTCCTCGTTTCAGGCGGGACGTGTGGGTCCATTGCCTGAACGAGATTGAGCCGCTGCGGCTTAGACTGGTCATGAGGACGTTGGGGCTGGCCCAGGAGTGGGTAGACGTAGATGCGCCGGCCCGCATCGGGCGGAAGACCAAGGGGAAGGCGAAGATTGTGGACTGGCGTACGCGCTTCCCAGCACAGTACCAGGACTGGCAGCAGGGCGGGGTCCCAGTAGTGTCCCATGTACAGGACAGCACAGATTACATGAGACGGTACCGAGCTGCGTACGGGGACCGCCTCTCCTTGGGTGGTATGGCAGGGGTAAGTGAAATGAAATTGCTCCACCTTTCTATATGTATATGCATGGGACACTAACTTATGTGTAATGCAGGATGCTCGTGATACCATGATCGCCGACCTGCGGGCCCAGTTGGCGGACGCCAGGCGACAGTTGGTGGCCATCCGTCAGGAGTTGGAGATCCTGGTGAGTCTATGCAATGCATTTTTTGTGACCTGGATTTTTGATGCTTAGCCTTTGACTGACGTTTGCCCCGTGTTTCAGCGGGCCCACCAGACAGCGGCAGCCGGGATGGCTGGTGGAGCGGGTTCCAGTTCGCGGGGCCCTCCTCCGGAGGTTTCTGCCCTCCAGGAGCAGCTGGCGTATGCGGTGGCTCGGGCTGAGGAGGCCGAGCGTGACCGCGAGGCTCGAGTGAGTGCTTGCTTGGCCCTGACCCTCTTCTAGCTGCTTTCCTTCTATCACTGTTCTCTTACGGTGCATGCGTGCTTTGACAGGTGGCCGAGATCCGAGAGGCCCTGGCGCGTGCTGTTCGTGCCGAGCAGGAGCGCGACGCTCGGGTGGCGGAGCGTGCGGAGCGTGACGCCCGGATTGTGGAGCTGGAGGAGGAGCGTCGACGAGAGGTTGAGGAGCTCCCTCGTGACGTGCTGGATCTGCGGATCGCCCTCGAGTTGTCGAGGAGGGAGGCAGTGAGAGAGAGAGAGGAGAGGGAGAGAGAGAGGGAGGAGCGACAGCGGGATCAGACCGCGAGGAGGGCTCTGGAGGCCCAGCTGCTGGAGCTTCGATTGAGTCTTGGCACGGCGGAGGGGAGGCTTCGGGAGAGCGAGGAGCGGTACCAGAGGGCGAAGGAACGCGGGGCGCGACTTCGTCAGTCTGGTTCTTTTTCCATGGGCAGCTATCTGGTTTCTTCGGCCGAGGAGCGTCGTCGCGCCTTCGAGGCTGGAGTGCCACCGCAGGGCGAGGCGAGCACAGCTTCTCAGGGTTCGCAGAGGCCCCCTAGGGGTCCCCGGCAGAGGAGGGAGGAGAGAGATGACCAGGAGGGTGATGGTGAGAGTTAGAGAGTTGCTTGTACACGTCACCCTTCTCACTGTATGATGTACTTTCGGCTATTATATGAAATGAAAATGGCTTTTGTGTTGTGTGTACTTTTCTCTCTCCCACACTTTCTTCTTTGTACTGAGTTGTCCCTTGAGGCACGCTTCGCGAGACCTTGCCCTGAACAGCGGGGAACTGTACTTTGCACGGGGGGATTTTGTTTCCTTTTCCCCCTTTTGGGCGCGTCCAGGCGCGAGGACGCGTCTTAATCCTTGATTTCAAATTTAAAGCGACGGGCGGTCCTTCTTCTCCCGTGCCTTACCCGCAAACGAGCCCGCCTTCCGCCGAAACTCGCTCGCCCCTTTTTCGTCTTCCTCCTCTTTTGATCGATGGAGTTCGGTGGGCCCGACCGTGGTGAAGGTGGAGAGGGACGAGGAACTCCTCGCCCAAGGAGGGACGCGCCCGAGCACGGAACGGCGTCCATGGAGGAGGAAGGGCCGCTTCGGGCCCCCGAGGGACCCGAGGGGCCCGATGGCGTGGGAGGAGGTGAACACGGTCCGGTAGGTCCTCCGATCTCTTCCTCTTTTAATTCATTTTGGGTTTTGAAGCGAGCCGCGCGAGGAGGAAAGGGTTCGGCGAGTGTTGCACTCAAATGATGGACGCGTCCTAGACAGGGGACGCGTTCCTTTTGACTGATATGGGACCCATTTCTTGGTGCAGGACATGGCAAGGACCCTGGGCCTGGCCGATGAGTGGGCGAGTGCGGACGAGCCGAGCCGCGTCAGGAGGGAGAGTCGCGGCAAGGCGAGGCTCGAGGACTGGCCCGTACGTCTCCCTGGACAGCAAGGGGGCGTACTGGTGCAGGACAGTGCCGACTTCCTGCGGCGGCAGAGAGAGAGTTACGCGGGGCTTCCCCAAGCTGGGGACACGCGTGGCATCGGCGGCTCGCGCGCCCAGCTGTCAGAGACTAGGCGGCAACTGGCCGTCGCTCAACATGAGCTGTCGCTCCTGGTAAGTTACGTGCCGCCCTTTTAACTTCAGATTTTGGAGTTTCACTGACGGCCGTTGTTTATTTTGTTCCAGCGTGCCCAGCAGACAGCGACGGTGGGAGCGGCTGGCGGATCTTCTAGCTCCTCGGCCCCTTTTCTCGAGATTGCTTCCCTCCGGGAGCAACTTGCCGGTGCGGTGGCCCGTGCGACCCGGGCGGAAGAGGAGCGTGACGCCTGGGTGGCGACTGTAGCGGAGCTGCGGCATCGTGGTGAGGAGAGACCTTCTCCAGACATCCTGGAGTTAAGGGTTCTTCTGCAGATGATGAGGAGAGAGGCAGAGAGAGAGAAAGCCGAGAGAAGGTCCGAGCGACAGCGGGATCTGACCGAGAGGAGGGCCCTGGAGGCCCAAGTGAGGGAGCTCCAGCTGGGCCTTCAGGCCGTCGTGCAGAGGCTAGGAGGGATGGAGACGCGCTACGAGAGAGCGCGAGAGTTCGGGGAGCGACTCCGGCAGTCTGGTCGCTTTGCCGCCAGTGGCTTCCTTGCCACGCCAGGGGAGGAGCAGCGAGTCACTGCTGCGGAGCAGGCGCCCAGAGGCGAGGCAGGTGCTACTGCACGGGGATCCTGGAGGCTTCTGAGGGACCCTCACCTCGGGGGAGAGGAGGAGAGTGCCCGGAGAGATGAGTGATGGTGAGGATTGGCGGGCTAGTGGACCCGCCACCTCTTTATGTTTTGACTGCTTATGACAGCTTATGTAGAATTATGAATGGAGTGATTTGATTTTCTGCTGCTTGTTTGTCTCTTGTGCGTTCCTTCTTCCCTACACTTCTTCTCCTTTGCACTGTTCCCATGTGACGGATCTGTCGAGACTCCGCCTCGAGCGGAGAATCACGTCTTGTTGTGACTATTTTCCACGGGATCTGCCGTCGAAGTCAATACTGACGGCCCTAGTTCCTTTTCCCGGATGTTGTGCCAAATTTTGCGTGCGTCCTCCAAAATATGATAGGGTATCCCTAGACAACATAGGGGCTATTCGTCCTATTCTTCGTCCAGTCAATCACCATGTGCGAGCGGTGAAGCGACACATGGGGCCGCTTGGCCGGTGTCTTATCGCGAGGGCTATCATCGGCAGGTGATGGAGGCAATCTTGGCCCGCACTCCTTCCATTTCTATAAATTCTTGTCCCTTTTATCCTCCCAGGTATATCGAGGAATAACTCGAGGAGCACAAGTTCTCACGGGAGAGGAGGAGTTCAAAATTCTGAGAGTTGGATGGAGGGCGAATCTTCCCATTCCTCGAAGAGAAGCAGGTCCAGTGGTAGTAGTTCCAGGAGGCTTTCAGACTTTGAAGGGCACTTCAGCGAAAGGGCCCAATCACAACTCGTAAGCCAAGTTTTCTTGCCCTTCTCTCATTTTTTCTTCCTTTCTTCTGACCAAACCTCACCCCCATTCCTGGTATGTGTAGGTTGTGATGAAATCACAAATCTTATGGGAGTTGGTAGTAGCAGCGTACAGGGGCCTCCCAGATTTTCAGAAGGCGAGGCTAGACGTGATGGGATTTGGTACCTTTCTTCGGATCGAGCCGATCCAGCCTGACCTAGTCCTGATCCAAGCCTTGTGTGAGAGATGGGACCCAGTGAGCCGGGCATTCCTGATGCCCTGGGGGCACATGGTGCCCAGCTTGGAAGATGTGGTCCGAATTACGAGTCTCAAGGTGGATGGCGAGGCAGTGACCGGAGTCACTTACGCGGACTACCGAGAAGGTGCCCAGAAGTTACTGGGTTTGGACCTAGATGGTCGGAAAAACAGGTCGGTAGCTAGGGCGTCCCTCATGGATGCATTAGGGCTCACCGACACTCGTCGGCGGGATGACGAATCCTCAGAAGAGTTCATGGAAAGGATGGAAACAGGATGCCGTGCCGTGTATTGCACAGATTTCGGCAACTGGGAAAGATGTAACATAGATTTGAGGAGATTTCTCCTCTTCCTTTTGGGGAGATTGGTACTGAGCTCGAAAGGGGACGGTATCCAATGTTGCTTTCTGGAGCTGCTGTCAGACCTTGAAAGAGTAGGGTATTATGCCTGGGGAGCTGCCATGCTGGCACACTTGTTTGCAGGCCTATTCCAAGAAACGGATCGTGAGATGACTGTGAGTGGTTTCACACCATTCATCCAGGTATTTTTTTGGTTTTACTTGTTTTGTATATTTTTTTTGTTATTTTCGCAAGGTACTGATGACCTGCGCTGAGCAGCTATGGAGCTATTATTATCTCCCGATGGGGAGAGCTCGACATTGGCGACCTGCGATGGTGCCGCTAGCCAGGCGGTGGGAACCCATCATGAGTGCGGCACCCCTAACCTACCAACTAATGGCGCTAAGGCGGGAGTTACAGGAATTCCCTGCAGCGATGGTAAACTGGAGGCCCTACTCAGACATGGTCGATGCCGACCAGCCGTGGGTTCTAGCAAGTCGTGCCCGGTTCGGACGTGAACTGTGGATGCACTGCCTGAATGAAATCGAGCCGCTCCGGCTACGATTGGTTATGAGACCTTAGGACTGGCTCAAGAATGGGTGGATTCAGCTGCGCCACCTCGTGTCGGGAGAAAGACGCGGGGACCGGCGACTTGCATTGACTGGCGCGTGCGATTCCCGAACAGTACGAGACTGGCAACGGGGTGGCACGATTGTAGAATCACAGGCGCGGGATAGCGAGGACTACTTGCGTCTATATAGGACAAAGTACGCAGAACGGTTCCAACCCCGGGGACTTGTGGAGGTAGGTTTCCCCTTTTCTTCTTCTCTTCTTCTCCTTTCTTGGTTTTCTGGTGAAAATGCTGACTTGTAAGGCTGCAGGATGTCCGGGATGCCATGATAGCGAATTTACGAACTCGCTTGGCAGAGATGGAACAACAGTTGGGTGATGCCCGCGGAGCTACGAGCGCCTTGGTAGGTGTACAGTACATTCCTAATTAATCCCCAGATTCCAGATGTTGGCTGCTAATTCACATGGTCGTAGCATGCCCAGATTGGCGCGGCCTCCCCAGCGATGGGAGTAGGTGGTGCCTCTTCCAGCTTGTGGATTCCCACCTCAGAACTTGACTCGCTTCATGAGCAACTTGCTCACGCCACGCAGCGTGCTGCGGAGGCAGAAGGGATGCTCCGTATACAGGTAAAAGTTTCAGCGTTGAGTTCTTTTGTTTACGCCTTATCGCGTATCTGAGATGGTACACTCGGCAGGAAAAGGAGACGGAAGGAGCGCTTGCCCAAGCTGCGCAGAAGGAGGCTAGGATAGCAGAACTGGAGAGGGAACTGCGGCGTCATCCTGATGACGACTCATCCAGGGATGCTATGGAACTGAGGATCACTCTCCAATTGGAGAGGGAAGACCGTGAGAGAGAACGGGCAGAGAGGGAAAGAGACGCAGAGAGAGAAAGAGCCAACAGTTTGGCTGAAAGGGAGGAGCGAAGGGCCATGGAGGCCCAACTATTCGAACTCCGAATCGGCCTTGGTCTTGCTGAACAGTGGCTGAGAGATGGTGAGGAGCGCTACCGAAAAGCACGAGAGCGTGGATTTCGTGTTGGTAGCTTCTCTGCTGCTTCCGTGGATCAACGCCGGGATGTGGGAATAGGAGAGGAGTACAGAGCGGCAGGAGTACCGCTTTTCGTAGTTGGGTAGCACCTTTGAGAGTGTTTTGCCCGGAGAGTAGTGGGACGAGTAATGCAGAGAGAGAGGGCGGAACTTGATGTAATATTTTTGGTTTTTTGGAATAAAACACAAGGTTTGGTTTGTTTGTTTTTCACCTTTGCTTCAGTTACCTGAATCCCTGCACATATCACTGAAACAAACAAATCAGAATTTCTGTTCTGACTTGGCCCCTTGCTCAATAAGCAAATGGTCACTGTGACTGTCCTTGATAGCTGGTCAAGGGGCCAAGCCTTTATTTAACGAAGGCAAGGGAAAGATATGGTGATGATAAATGCGACAGACAAGCACACGAATGCAAGCGGTATTTAAAAGTGAGATGCTGCACGCAGATGTAATCATGCAAAATTGATTTGTTTTCTTTTTTATATTTGATATTTTTTTTTTTTCATCATAAAAAGATTTTTTTTGTTTGCAAATATGTACATTTCTCTTTTCCATTTTTTTGTGCTTTTATCATTTCAAATTTTTTTGCTAACGCCTGGCAAGCACCCAAATGGCACCTAACCTACGTGAGACAGGGGGTTCTTACTAACCTCCCGGGTATCCTAAGTGCACATCTAGGTTGATTTGGGCCTCTAGACCCCTCGAACGACGATCCCGCCGGCTAAGACTTACCCTGATGACAATACCGTCATGCCATGCTTAGGCTCCCAGTTGCTTCCGACCACAGGGATTCACCCAAAAGGTGTTTGAGGTAGATGATTTGCCCGACCCGGGTCTGTTTCCTCACAACTCTAGATGGTATAAGATGGAACACCCTGGAACCCTAACGACCAACCGCGCGACGCTGACCCGGAATCAGACGCCGTCGCACCCATAGGTGACGCGCTTGCATTGGCCTAAGCCCGAGGTTAAACAAGAAGACATCAAGGTGGTAAACAGGGGTCTTGACCAGCCAGAAACACGGAGACTCCTTCGCAGCGATAGCTTTTGCTTTTTCAAAGTAGGCAACCAAAATGTGTGTATTAAAATAAGGTCGCAGACCCTGGGCAGTTTTCACCTTTCAGAAACTCCATCGAACCTTCATCTTTAGAGGGAGAAGGAAGAGTGTAGGGGATAAACCTCCTGAGAGGACCGGCAAAGCCGTTAACCCGGCGAGCGAATAAGGGCCCATTAACTCTTTCCTTTCGGACAACTTCGGACCAAATCTCGAGCATTTACATACCACGGCCCCCCCTTTGTGGATTCAGACTTTTGCTTTGAGGGGTTTCGTTTATCGCACCAGGCACGGTCACGACCAGGCTTTTCTCTTGATTTTGATTTTATATTTCTTTCTGTGAGGGAGATATAGTCGTTTGACGTTTGTGGGCTCCCTCTTCGTATGCCTGCGGGGACACTGCCCTCTTCTCGTGCTCTGATCGATGCTCGAGGAAATGGGTCCTACTCTTGCCTTTGGGGTTTGAGTTTCGGTTTCTCATGCTCAGCGTTTTAAGGGCGCCGACTGTCTCATTTGGTCGAAGAGAAAAGAATAAAGATTACGGCTTCCGGAGATCTTCCGGGTGGAGCCCCACCGTAGGTGATGCTACCAACTTTTTTGAATAAAATACATAAGTGAGCACATGTTAGCTTCCTTCGAGCGAGCATAGGCCGACGTGGCCGGACAGGGATCTCCACGGTTCTGGCAAACCAAGACCCGGTGCCTACCAAGCCTTAATGGGCCCTATCCAATATGAAGGTTAGGTGCAGGGACTTAACTACATGGTGACTGCCAGGCATCAGCGTTTTGAATTTTCCATATTTTTAGTGGTTTTCAGTATTTCTTTGTTTTTGATATTTTTTATCTTTTCATCATTTTTTTGTTTTGTGCTAAGGGTAGTATTTCTTAAGATAAAGCCCATTCCAAGGGTGGGATAACTCTGTCCCTTCAGCGTTGACTAGCTTGTAGGCGTTGCCAGGGTACACGGCTTGAATTACAAATGGTCCTTCCCAATTGGGTTGGAGCTTAGAACGCGGCCCTCCAGGTTTGACAAAAATTCTTTTTACGACCATCTCACCGACTTTGAATTTTCTCTCAACGACTTTCTTTTGGTAAAAGCGAGCGAGTCTATTTTGATACACACGCGCGTGTTCGGCAGCGGCCAGCCGCTTTTCATCCAAGAGTTCCAACTGGGCGAGGAGTGAATTACGACGATCGTCGAGGGGAAATTCCTCGTCCAATTGTACCCTGAGAGAAGGGATCAGAGTCTCGTACGGGACTACCGCTTCCATACCATAAGTGAGGGCAAATGGAGTCTGCCCGGTGGGGGTACGGATTGAAGTGCGATAGGCCCATAGGGCTTCGATAAGCTTTTCTGGCCAGTCTGAAAACTTACTAGACTCGCAGGTTTTTTTGATGATTTTGAGCAATGTTTTATTGGTGGCCTCCGCTTGGCCGTTACCTTGTGGGTAATAAGGCGATGAATGATGCAATGCAATTGCGTACCTTTTGCAGAGGTCCTGTAGGTCCTGAGAAATGAATTGTGGCCCATTGTCGGTGACGATCGTGCTTGGGATGCCGAATCTGGCGAGAATGTTCTTCATGATGAACTTGCAGACTGTTGACGCCTTGATTTCCGCGTAAGCTTCGGCTTCGGCCCATTTGGTGAAGTATTCCGTCGCAGTAAGGATGAAAGATTTCTGCTTGGTGAGGGAATTGGGATCACCTAGGGGACCAATGATGTCGAATGCCCACATGGAGAAAGGCCATGGGGAGGATATTGGATGAAGTGAGGAAGATGGTGAATGGATTCTATCGGCGTGAAGTTGACACTTGACACACCTACGGACATAGACAGCACAATCCTCTTCCATAGTGGGCCAATAAAAGCCTTGCCGAATGATCTTCTTGGCGAGCATCTGACTATTCACGTGGCCACCGCACACACCCGAGTGCGTCTCTTCTACACATTTCCAAACCTCATCGTCACCAAGACATCTTAACAGAATACCAGTAAGGCTCCTCCTATAGAGTAGACCTCCAATCAATGTGTATTTCTGAGCCACCCTTCTTATGGCTTTCTTGTCCTCTGTGGTGGCCCCTTCAGGATAAGACTGATCTTGGCAATATTTGACAATTTCATAGAACCATGGTTTCTCTTCATCAGCCAGTTCTTCTTCGGCCTCTGCCAACATGATTTCCCTCTTCTCAAGGATATCTTCCTGCAGGATCTTCCTTGCTATCCTGTCTTTGATGTTTACGTAGGAAGCATCATCGACTGCAGGAGCATGAAGTTTGTAGATGGAAATGGACTTAAACCATCTTCCTAGAGGGAACCTTATGGATGATGCCAATGAGGCGAGGGCATCGGCAAGAATATTCTGATGACGAGGGATATGGACAAAGATCAGTTTTGTGAACAGTTTGGCAAAGGCAGCAGTGAGTTCTTGGTATGGCTTGAGTTTGGGATCGCGAGTGCGATACTTAGTGAGTACCTGGCGAAGGATGAGCTGACTGTCACCTACAACTCGCAACTCAGTGATACGTAAAGAATGAGCGAGTCCTAGGCCAGCTAGAAGGGCTTCATATTCGGCTATATTGTTGGTAACTGGAAATTTGAGCTGGTATGCCAATGGGAATGTGAGGCCTTCCGGTGACAGGAGGGCGACGCCGATTCCTTTCCCTTGAGAATTCAGAGCTCCATCAAAATATAGTGTCCACATTGGCTCATCTGATTGGTTGACGGACATTAGTTCCTCATCTGGAAACTCTGATTGGACGGGATCGAACTTGGGAAGAGGATGGTGAGCGAGATGCTCGGCTATGGCATAGCCTTTAATTGCCTTTTGCTGGACGTAGGTGATGTCGAACTGAGAGAGAAAACTTTGCCAGCGAGCTAGCCTATCCGTAAGGACGGCTTTCTCCAGAAGAAATTTGATAGGATTCATTCGAGCAATTAAATGGACCTCATGAGCCAAGAAGTAGTGCTTCAACTTCTGCACTACCCAAACGAGGGCAGCACAGGTTTTCTCCATGCCGGTGTACTTCTGCTCACAGGGATTGAGAAGTTTGGACAAGTAATAGGTTGCCCGTTCCTTGCCTTCTTCATCAGCTTGTGCGAGGACGGCTCCCACGGAGTCATCCAAGACTGAGACGTAAAGGATCAGAGGTTTTTCTGGTTTGGGTGGAATAAGAACGGGTGGACTAGCCAGATATTCCTTCAACCCTTCAAAAGCTTTCTGACATTTAGAATTCCAGTGGAATTCTACTCCTGGCTTGGTCAACTCGTAGAGAGGTCTACACCTTTGTGAATGTTGGGACACAAACCGACGAATAAACTGCAACCTCCCGATTAAACCTCGGACTTCCCTCAAATTCTTGGGAGGCGGCATATCCCTGATAGCCTTGGCTTTGTCGGGATCAATCTCGATCCCTCTTTTACTCACAATGAACCCCAACAATTTACCCGATGACACCCCAAACACACACTTCTTCGGGTTCATTTTCAATTGGAACTCCCTTGACCTTTGCAAAACCTTAGCCAAAACTTCTGGATGTTCCATCCTGGTCCTTGATTTCACTAATAAGTCATCCACATACACTTCCAGATATATGTGCATCATGTCATGAAATATGGCCATCATCGCTCTTTGGTAAGTAGCTCCAGCATTCTTTAACCCAAATGGCATGACTACGTAACAATATGTTCCCCAAGGGGTAGTGAATGACGTCTTTTCCTGATCCTCTTCTGCCAAACGAATTTGATTGTATCCCGAAAATCCATCCATGAATGAGAGGGTTTCATAACCTGCCGTGTTATCAATCAACACATCAATGTGAGGCAAGGGAAAATCATCCTTTGGACACGCGCGGTTAAGGTCCCGGAAGTCAATGCAAATCCTGACTTTCCCATCTTTCTTCATAACCGGGACGATGTTCGCCACCCATTGAGGATAAAGGATGACTCTAATGAACCTGGCTTTGTGGAGCTTATCGACCTCTTCCTTCATTTTCAGAGCCATCAGAGGGTGGAAACGCCTTAACCTTTGTTTTACCGAGATGGACCCTGGTTTTAGGGTTAAACGGTGTTCGACCAAGGTTGAATCCAGACCCGGCATATCTCGTAGCTCCATGCAAACGTGTCCTTATATTCCTTGAGGACCCCGATTAATGCCTCTTCTTCAGAGGGTGGTAGGTTGTCACTTATGAGGATGATCCTAGGGTCTTCCTCAGTTCCCAAGTTGACTTCTTTGGTGGATTCTTCTACGGCGGTTGACGGCTCGTCGAATCTCCTCATTCCACTAGCGTATGCGCCCGCCACATCCTCATATTCTTCACCCTCATCTTCAGTGGGGCATTCTTCATTCGTGATCTCGTAGACTCCATACCCTTCATCAGATGCACAGTCGCCCTCGCATTCTATTTCGGGTAGCTGGATGGGATTTTCTAACAACTGGGGGATGGCAAGAAGGGCCTGACACCTGGCGGCCAAATCCAGAAGGAATCGACGAGGGATCTGCCTACCCTTGGATTTCTTCCTAGGTACTACCCTTGGCCTATCATTCCTAGATTGACTGACAATATTTACAGAAGAAGAGGAAGATGAGGAGGATGGTGTAGAATGTACAGGAGAAGACCCCTCAGAGGAGGGGTAGAAAAGGTCGCTCATCGGACCTTGGACGGGTGGTCCGCAAGGCGGTACGCACCCGTGGGAGATGTAGGAGGTTTCCTCAACGAAGATGTGTTGTTGGAGAGTTTGAAAATTGACGTTTTTTTTTCGTTTTCATTTTTAATGACAAAGCAGTGAAAAGAGATTGGAGGAGAGAAAAAAGTGGTTATGGCTAGAGGATTGTGAGGCTCATAGAGCAGATCATGGTTGAAGACCTGGCGCGGGTTGAAAAGCCCGCGTAGGTATGTAAGCAAAGAAGGGGACCTGGGAAGATCATCAGACAGTTGTCTGGCCCAGGAAGAAGATATCAGCAAAGGCTGAGACGAGTGGATGGAGAGATGGCGGCTAATGAGCCGTCGACTGCAATGTTGAGGACGGATGAAGATCCGTCGATGACAGGGTCCTTCTGGCGAGGACGAGGATAGTTTGGAACCTTGGCAAGAGTGGTAATATTCTCTGGTATTTTGGAGATCAATGGTGGTTCTTCAAGCTGCGGAGATGAGAACATCCTTTCCAATGCAACGGAAATGTCCCGTATGTCGAACCATTTGTCCCATTCGCATTCCGGATCTTTGATCTTGCCTCTTTTGGTGATCCTCGGACATTTTTCAACCAAATATACGGCATGTGATCCCCCATATGCTTCCCGTGGGTGATCTCCCATCTGAACAATGGGCCCTCTGTTGAAGTGGTTAGATAGAGTCCACGTGAGGGGCTTCCAATCTGCCTTGAATGGTCCTTTGAAGCCCAGGCCGAACCTGCGGTTCGGCCTAATTTCCTTTGGCGGTTTGAGCATACCCTGTAACTGTGCGCCCAGACCTTTTCCCTGTTGATAGCCGATGTTCCTCATAATCTCCCAACCTTTGGAGTGAAAAGGGAGACGTGATGTTGCGGTTGCCCTGACCGGCTCCTTTGGTGCTAGTGGAACATGAGATGGATCACGTACGTCCAGCAGTGACAATATGGGCCGATGAGACGGCCAAACAGATGGCAGAGAGGTGTTGATAGCATCCACTGTGTGAAGGACAGGTGTACTGACCACTTTAATAATTCTCCCATTGTAAGGAAACTTCAGGCACTGATGGTTGGTGGAAGGCACAGCGTCCATGGCTTCGATGTAAGGGCGACCCAGTATAGCCTTGAATGTGGGGTCCATGTCGAGGACATGGAATTCCGTGAGAATTGCCATGGGGCCTAGTTCTGCCTTCAGAATAATCATCCCCTGCGGCGGCCTTTTGCTATTGTCATAAGCCGTGACCGTGATCGAGGAAGGTCTTATTTGTTCCTCGTCGATCGCACACAACTGAAGAGTGCTCATGGAGATCACATTTATGGACGCACCCGTGTCCACAAGACACGGGTTTATGGATACCCCATTAATTTTTATTGAAATGCACAGTGCATATTTCCGAGCCTCCTTGGGAGCGAGCTCGTAGTTGTGGAACATGATGGCCGGTTGTGTGTCTGTTGGGGTCAGGACGGTTGAAATCTTCTCCACGGGGAGGTCTTCATTAACCATGACTTTTTGAAGATATTCCATCAAGGCCGCCTGGTGGGATGTGGATCTTTGAAGAAGCTCCAGGATGGAGATCCGAGCAGGCGTCTTGTCCAGGTGTTTCAATAGATCATACTGTGATCCAGGGATAGCTTTTTCTGGTTGTTCTCCGTCATCCTTCTCTGGCTGAGATTGCTCAAGATTCTGACTGTTATGGGGGAAAACTCTGTGGAAAATCCTTCCACTCCGGAGCACCATTGCATGCGGCTTTTGTACCTCTGTGGGGGTAGCAGTGGGTCTTAGCAGGGGTTTGAGGGGTAGTAGTGGAGGAATGGTTGATGGAGCAGGGGTGATGACGGGAGCAGGGATTCTGATGAGGGGTTTGTTAGGTGGAGGCATGGTTGATGGAGCAGGGGTGATGACGGGAGCAGGGATTCTGATGAGGGGTTTGTTAGGTGGAGGCATGGTGGAGGTAGAGGGGATATCGCGCGGATCATGAAGGATAAGGGGTCTGGAAGGTGGAGGTGGAGACGGAGTAGGAGTGGGTAAGGTTTGAAACGGGTAATGGTTTTGAGGTGGATGGTGGGTGATGAGTGGTTTTGAAGGCATTAGTGGTGATGTGGTGGAAAAAGACGGGGTTATGTATGGTTGACGGATGATAAGGGGTTTAGAAGGTGTAGGGGTAAATGTGGTAGATGTGGATGGTAAAGTGGGGGAGTGGGAGAAGGTGAGAGGGTGTGAAGGCGTAGTAGAAAGTGTCGGTTGATAGGAGGTCGGGGTGCGGATGAGAGGGCGTAATGGTAGTGGAAATGGTGAAGGCGATACCGATGCAGGTTGATGAGAGAGAGGTGCTACCCGGGCAAGGTGAGGGGGTTGCATGACGATAGGGTTGGAGGTATAAAGAATGGAGGTACTTTCCTGGTGCCACACCTGCTCTCTCCCGACTTCCGGGAAGGAGGAGATGGGGTTAACCTGATGATTGGGCTGTTGGTGCTCCGGTAGTGGATTCTGGATTATGCCCATGTCGGGCTGTTGTTGTGGGGCCTGCTGAGGCTGCTGTTGTTGTTGTGGTTGCTGCTGCTGCTGCTGTTGTAACTGCTGCTGTGGCCTTTGAGGAGGTCTCCTAGCCTTGAGAGCGGCGACGTATCGTCTCATCTCATCCCAATCTATTTGATGTTCATCGTTCATATCATGTATGTAATCTTTGAAATGGAAGCAGTAATCTACTGTGTGTCCCGGCTGCCTGTGGTAAACACAGTATTTGGAGGTATCAACATTGGGGGGCCACATGAGCCTTTCTCTGGGTAAGGCGAGTTGGTTTGATGCCATGAGGGCATTAAAAATGTCTGTTAAAGTTTCTGGCAATGGTGGATAGTAGGCTCTCTTGGGACCGAGCGGCCTCCTTTGTTGCTGTTGGGGAGCATAGTTCCCCGGGGGTGGAACTTGGTTGTACTGAAGCGGTGGTTGTTGTTGCTGAGGTTGTGGTTGTTGTTGCTGGGGTTGGCGTAATGGAGGCATATTATCCTGGGGTGGGTTATTTTGGGGTGGAGGACGAAGAGGGAAAGGACCTGGTTGAAGGGGAAGTCGGGGCATTTGTGGAGGCCTTGGGTTGACTGCATAGTTGGCATTGTTGACCGCACTGACCTGCTCATTTGTCACGACCCCTTCTGTGGCTCCGCCCGGGACACCAGCGCCTGTCTTTCTGACCACTTTGGGCTTCGGTGACTCAAACATGTTCATGATGGGGGAGTCTTTTAGCTGGGTTTGGATGTATCGGGCCCTTTCATAGAGTTCCTCCATCGTAGTAAGTTTATTCATGGCCAGGACGTGTCTGAACTGTGGGGTTGCATTAGACACAATCATCTTCACTTGTTCGGGCTCAGAGAGGGTATCCCTTATTCTTTCCGCCAGAGACCTCCATCTATCAGCATATCGGACAAAATCCTCGTCGGGTTTCATCTTTTCGGCCACTAGGTCGGTAATGGAGAGTGAGGGACCGACCCTATCCCTATATTTCTGCAAGAACCTTCTCTGAACTACTTCAAAATTCTCGGCCTCGCGGGGCTCCAGAGAATAGAACCACTCAAGCGCGGGACCATCCAATGATCTCCGAAAGAGGTACGCCAGGGACCTCTGATCATTTTGCCAATAGGAGGACTCATACATGAAGTCCTTGAGGTGAATGAAGGGGTTGCCGGTACCGTTGTATCTGCGGTACGTGGGCATTTCGGAAGGAGGAAGATGAATGACAGGGAGGATTGGCAAAGCAACCTCCGGGGTGGCTTTCACGTCCACCATCCTTCTTAGATTTTGAAACTGCTCGTCCATGCGGTTGAACCTATTGAGGAGCGATTGGGCGAGCTCCTCTGGGGGTGAAGGTGGCACTTGCCACTGGGGGAGAAACTGTCTCCCGGAGACTTGAGGGGGAAACCCGGAATGAGAGGGAACTGTCGGACCACCGACAGTTGGCCCTGGCTGAAACGGTGTGTGAGGAACACCGGGAGTTTGAGATTGTGACGGGAATTGGAATGAGGGAGGTTGTTGGCTCGCTTGACCTTGAAGCGAGGGAGACTGGATGGCTTGCGCCAATGAAGGAGATGGAATGGCCTGCACGGACTCGTGGAGTGGTGCGATAGCCGGAGTTGACTCCTGGGGCGTGGGGGAAACAGATTTCCCCTTTAGAATGGCCTGGAAGGCCCGGAGCTGTTCAGAGGTAAGCTCCGTGTTGGCGAGGACGCCCAGTAAGGAAGTGATATCCTGTGGCGGGGACGTGTCCCCGGCAGTAACATGCACCTCATGCGAGGGGTCATGAGAAGGACCCGAGTCCATAGCATAGACTCGCGGGTCGGCCGTCAAACCACGACTAGGGTGGTTCTCCTCAGAAGACTCGTGAGACATGCTCACAGTTTTTCCAGAACGTAAAAACATACACTAGCAAGTATGTAGCAGAGATTATCAAACAAGTGGATGCTTTTACGCCCTTTTTTGTGTTTTGATTTTGATGGTTTTTTTTGTATTTTTAGCGAGATCCGAAGTTCACACAAGATAGGGACCCTAGTTTATTTTTGTTTCACCGCCGTGTCAGCTAGGGTCTCTCGTCTCACCACGAATGAAATGACTAACTCCGGGGAACTTCAATGGTACAACCAGCCCAGTGAACGAAGAGGAGATTCTTCGATGTCGGGGACTTACGGAGGTCCCAGTGTAGGAGATTCTAGTCCGTTGAGAGGAATTCCCAAACGGAGAGTCCTTCCTTCACCGGGAAAGGGTGATCCTCAAAAAAATGAAAAAAAGATAGAAAGGAGGAATGGATGTATGCAATGGAATGCTGACAGATATATGGAGTGGGAAAACAACAGAAATAACAGACATATAATAAACAAACAACCAATCAACTGACGGTGCTGCCGTGAGCACAACGGGGGCGCGCGTGGGCGCCAAGGTGGAGAGGCACGGGTGGTGCCGAACTTGCAAGGGTAGCCGAGAGGAAGCAGTAGACGTCCCACCGTGATCGCCAATCTGTGAGCGACGTCACGCGGTTCCGGGAAGAGCGGGGGAGAGGAAGAAGCGGAGAGCGCGCGGGCTCCTTCTTTTTTGTTTGTTTTGTTTGCTGCAACACAGAAATGAGAGGAAAGAGAGAAGGGGCCACCACGGGAGATTGCTCCGGCGGGGCGAGCGGGACAAGTGTGATATAGCAAAATATGGGGGTTAAACGGCCATAGCGGGAAGTGACTCGCCGCGGCCTCGGGGGGACGGGAATGGTGCAAAAATTAAATAACAAGAATTGAAACGGCCATTGGGGAAGTGACTCGCCGCGGCCTCGAGAATATGAGCAGATAATAAGATGACAGAATATGAAGAGGATACAAAGAGCGGGAATTTAAACGGCCATTGGGGAAGTGACTCGCCGCGGCCTCGATGATAAGAGCAGAATATAACAGAATATAAAGAGAATGTAAGAACGGAAATTTAAACGGCCATTGGGGATGTGACTCGCCGCGGCCTCGATGATATAAGCAGAATATAACAAAACATAAAGAGATTATAGGAATAGAAATTTAAACGGCCATTGGGGAAGTGACTCGCCGCGGCCTCGATGATATAAGCAGAATATAACAAAATATAAAGAGATATAGGAAACAGAAATTTAAACGGCCATTGGGGAAGTGACTCGCCGCGGCCTCGATGACAAGATGTGATCGCCAGGGGCCAAAAGACCCCAAAATAAGAAGGTGATCGCGCCTACCTCAAGAGCGGGAGATGGCGGGTTGCTTCTTCCTCTCCTTCCGGCCGGCCGACGGAGAGGGCTTTCCTCGGGTACCCTTGCAAAACAACAACAAATAAATGACAAGTGGATTAGAAAGATGGAGGTGTAGTATTCAAATCCTTGCGGTAAAAATAACGAAATGATGGCAAGACACACACCTGGTTGGTGTTATCTTTTAAACCCCTCTCGGACTCGAGTAGGAGGAAAATGAGATGATGGATGCAAGAAGTATAAGAGAAGAGGCGCCCTTGTAAAGGGGGATAGAGGATGCAATATGATGAATGTAAAGAACTATGGAGAAAAAGGGGAAGAAAAGGCTTATTGGATGAGCCGAGGGTGAAATCCGGCGGAGCTCCGGCAGCGTGGGGACGACGTGGAAGCGCGGTGGATGAA
This sequence comes from Amorphophallus konjac, assembly GCA_022559845.1. Taxonomy (NCBI): domain Eukaryota; kingdom Viridiplantae; phylum Streptophyta; class Magnoliopsida; order Alismatales; family Araceae; genus Amorphophallus; species Amorphophallus konjac. Next base: position 957 of record JAHNEJ010002022.1, on the reverse strand, counting down.
GACGACCTTCCTCTCGCGAGCGTGGGCACCCGAGAAGCCGGCAGAACCACCACCTACAAAAGACCCGACGGGTTAGAAAATGACTCCGTAGCCTCTGGGCTCCGGCAGCCTATCGGATCACTTAGAAGCTCCCCTAGAACTGAGGGGGTGGGGCTCTATTTATAGAGCTCCGGAGGGTGGAGGCGTCCAGGACCCTGGACACCTCCATCAGGACCGAAATAATATTTTATTCTATTTTTATTGATTTTTTTAGAATACTTTTGTGGAGGCGTCCATGGTCCCGGACGCCTCAAGCAGGTCCACCGAAAACCGACGACGGCCGCACGCGGTTCGGTACAACGCGTGGTTTTGTGAGCGGCGCCTCGTGATTCAGAAATGGGCGCGTCCAGGTGACCGGACGTCTCTATATTTTGGCTTTTTCACACACGACAAACCGTCGTTCGGTGGGCGGCGCCCGTGAGGGAGTTTATGGAGGCGTCCAGGGACCGGGACGCCTCCACAATTATATTATTTTTATTCCTTTCTTTTGTCTTTTATGCCAAGGCTGGCATTTTTATTATTTTTTATTTGTTTTTATGGAGGCGTCCAGGGGCCTGGACGCCTCCATTAATATATATTATTATATTTTTTTTTATTATTTTATGCCAACTGGCATTTTACAAACATATATATTTTTTTGTTTTTATGGAGGCGTCCAGGGGCCTGGACGCCTCCATTAATTTATTATATATATTTTTATATTTTTTATTTGGTTTTGGGCCCTGACAAAAATAATAAAAATATTAAAAGATGGGGGCGTCCAGGGGCCTGGACGCCCCCATTAAGACCCACTCGGGTCCTCGGATCAGGCGTCGGCGGCCGCCCGGTAGACCCCCTTCTTGATTCCGGAAGCTCCCGATGCGTTTGACTGGTATTGATGTCGTCCGAATGCCGTGACGAGACGATTCCGGATGCCAA
>JAHNEJ010000528.1:0-114127 GCA_022559845.1 Amorphophallus konjac | reverse complement strand
ATAACGGGCCCCAGCCCAGTATCAGCTCACCGGGTCGGTATCCTGACCCGTTCTTCACAAGTTGACAATATTATCCTTGGCTATTTTCTATTTTAGTTTGTTTTAAATTTTTCTTTGAACCCAGCATGCATTCATATAGGACTTTGATTTATTGCGGAAGATCATTCAAGTGATTCGATTGTGAAAGCCGTTGTGCTCCAATTCCCACAAATATGAGATATTCCACTCCGAATGAAATACTGAGTTTCCTTGAGACAACCCTACGCTGCTCTTCCAAAGGAGACCCTTGTTTGGACAGACCCTCAGATATTCCTTTACCTTTTTTGACCCACCTTGGCCGCAGCACTTCCACATTGGCTGGTAACCGCTCCCCAAAGGTGAAACCTCCGGTTTATGACCCAGGTACTTCCACACCGAGAAGTTGGTCTCCTTTTGTTTCGTGCCTGAGCGCACATCTCACCCTCCCTTATTTGATCTCCGTCCAAGCAATCGTCAATATTTGAAAGACCTTCTTCAAGGTCGCCTCATTGAAACTTCAGGAAAGATTCCAAACAGTAACGTCAAAAGCGTGTCTCATCACACCTTGGCATCAACTTATCAGTCCGCTCCCACTTCATTTCACTCCACTTCGATACCATTCCACTACATGTCGCTCCCTTGCAAAGCAGACGCCAAGGCGGGGCAGCTGTAGACACGCCATTCCTGACGTCTCCTGAGAAAGTCTCATATTACTATACGACGCCCCGCAACGGCTTACGCATTTTTGAATCATTCGAGTGCTTCCTTTTCTTGGGTCTTCTTCTACCTTTTTCGGCATTCGGAATCGTCCCGTCACGGCAGTCGGACGGCATCAACATCAGTCGAACGCATCAGGAGGTTCCGGAACCAAGGAGGATGTCTGCCGGGCGGCCGCTGAGTAGGACCCGGGTGGGTCTTAATGGGGGCGTCCAGGCCCCTGGACGCCCTCATATTTTTGATTTTATTTATTTCTTTTCTCAGGGCCTTAAACTAACTAAAAAATATATATATTAATGGAGGCGTCCAGGCCTCTGGACGCCTCCATAAAAATAATAATAAAAAATGTCTGTAAAAAAGCTAGTTGGCATAAAAACACAAAAAAATAATAAATAAAAAAATATATATTTGGAGGCGTCCAGGTCCCTGGACGCCTCCATAAAAATAAATAAAAAAATCAAAAATGTCAGCCCTGGTATAAAAGACAAAAGAAAAATAAAAAATAAAATAATTTTGGAGGCGTCCAGGCCCCTAGACGCCTCCATCAACTCCCTCACGGGCGCCGGCCACCGAACGACGGTTTGTCGTGTGTGAAAAAATCCAAATTATAGAGACGTCCGGTCAGCTGGACGCGCCCATTTCTGAATCACGAGGCGCCGCTCACAAAACCACGCGTTGTGCCAAACCGCGTGCGGCCGTCGTCGGTTTTCGGTGGACCTGTTTGAGGCGTCCGGGACCCTGGACGTCTCCACAAAAGTATTCCAAAAAAAATAAATAAAAATATAATATAATATTATTTCGGCCCTGATGGAGGTGTCCAGGGTCCTGGACGCCTCCACCCTCCGGAGCTCTATAAATAGAGGCCCACCCCCTCAGTTCTGGGGGAGCTTCTTAGTGATCCGATAGGCTGCCGGAGCCCAGAGGCTACGGAGTCATTTTCTAACCCGTCGGGTCTTTTGTAGGTGGTGGTTCTGCCGGCTTCTCGGGTGCCCACGCTCGCGAGAGGAAGGTCGTCTTCATCCACCGCGCTTCCACGTCGTCCCCACGCTGCCGGAGCTCCGCCGGCTTTCACCCTCGGCTCATCCAATAAGCCTTTTCTTCCCCTTTTTTTCTCCATAGTTCTTTACATTCATCATATTGCATCCTCTATCCCCCTTTACAAGGGCGCCTCTTCTCTTATACTTCTTGCATCCATCATCTCATTTTCCTCCTACTCAAGTCCGAGAGGGGTTTAAAAGATAACACCAACCAGGTGTGTGTCTTGCCATCATTTCGTTATTTTTACCGCAAGGATTTGAATACTACACCTCCATCTTTCTAATCCACTTGTCATTTATTTGTTGTTGTTTTGCAAGGGTACCCGAGGAAAGCCCTCTCCGTCGGCCGGCCGGAAGGAGAGGAAGAAGCAACCCGCCATCTCCCGCTCTTGAGGTAGGCGCGATCACCTTCTTATTTTGGGGTCTTTTGGCCCCTGGCGATCACATCTTGTCATCGAGGCCGCGGCGAGTCACTTCCCCAATGGCCGTTTAAATTTCTGTTTCCTATATTCTCTTTATATTTTGTTATATTCTGCTCATATTCTCGAGGCCGCGGCGAGTCACTTCCCCAATGGCCGTTTCAATTCTTGTTATTTAATTTTTGCGCCATTCCCGTCCCCCCGAGGCCGCGGCGAGTCACTTCCCCAATGGCCGTTTAAATTCCTGCTCTTTGTATCATCTTCATATTCTGTCATCTTATTATCTGCTCATATTCTCGAGGCCGCGGCGAGTCACTTCCCCAATGGCCGTTTCAATTCTTGTTATTTAATTTTTGCGCCATTCCCGTCCCCCCGAGGCCGCGGCGAGTCACTTCCCGCTATGGCCGTTTAACCCCCATATTTTGCTATATTACACTTGTCCCGCTCGCCCCGCCGGAGCAATCTCCCGTGGTGGCCCCTTCTCTCTTTCCTCTCATTTCTGTGTTGCAGCAAACAAAACAAACAAAAAAGAAGGAGCCCGCGCGCCCTCCGCTTCTTCCTCTTCCCCGCTCTTCCCCGAACCGCGTGACATCGCTCACAATATGCACACTGCCGTGAAGCCGTCTCCGGAGTCACGATAGTGAAGAGAAATCAACCACCAAGAGCCTCCACAATCCATGGGCCTCGAAGAAAATTAAATGGGCCACAACTTGTGCTCACAACGGGCTCAGAACTGCCCATTTTAGCCCTTCAGCGACACAGCCTTTTGGCCCTTCAGCGGTACACCCCTTGGGCCTTCAGCGGCACAACCTTTTGTCCCTCCAGCTGTACACCCCTGGGCCTTCAGCGGCACGCCCTTGTGCCCTTTCAATGGCACACCCTGCAAGCCTTCAACGGCGCACTATTTCAAGCCTTCAACGGCACACTATTTCAGGCCTTCAACGGCACACTATTTCAAGCATTGAACGGCACACTATTTCAAGCCTTCAACGGCACACTATTTCTGGCCTTCAGCGGCACGCCTTTTTGGCCCTCCTGCGGCACACTTATTGAGCCCGCCAGCGGTACAGCGCGAAGGCATTTCAACGGCCGAACGACGTGAAGCCCATGCCCTACGTATCCTTGGCGCGCAGTGAGCTGTCCGAGGTGTCAACCAACGGTTGGGCCACGCAGGCTACTCCCCTGACAGCCAGGACAGGGGAAGTCAAACCCCATCATCACCAGCCGCTTCCCGCCCTCGACGGCCGTGCTCGAGGGCGCCCGCTGCTGGGGGTATAAAACCCCTCCCATTCCGGAGAAGGAAAAAAAAGGAGGATAGATGGAGAAGAGACCCAGAGGCAGAGACGAATAGAGGGGGTTGCATACTAGAAGAAGAAGAAGAGAGAAGAAAAGGGAGAGGGCTCCGGCGTGGTGTCTTCCGACAGCCACCAGGCAACGAGAAGAGAGTAAGAGAGAGAGAGGGCTTGATGTAGTAGGGGAAGGTGGGGGAAAGAGCAGTGGACTATCGTCCCTGCTTCGATCCCCAACACCTCCTCCTCTTTTGTTTCTCTGTTTTCCCCCTCTCTATTCCTTTGTTCTTAGGTTTTCTTTCTTGCCTATAGCCTTAGCTCGGGCATGTTTTATGATGTATACGGGTGGCTACGGCCCTTTATTTCCCATGAATGAAGATCTCCCCCCCTCAGTGGGTTTTCTCTTTGTCTCATTGTTTTGGTCTGCAGTGCGTTTGATCATTTTTCCCTTCGCTTCCCGGTGTTTTCCTTAACTCCTCCTGCCGGCAGTTTCCTCCGGACACCGCACCACCTCGGGTGGTATGAGGTCGTGAGCCTTTCCAGTGCACAGCCCCTCCGCGTTGTGATCTTCTGGTAGAAGCCCACCTGCAAGTCCCTTGCCTGCCCTTTGAGCCACCTGCCAAAAATCTTTTCCTCGTGGGCTTGATCAGCCCAATGCCCCTGCCCCATTAGCACACCAGCCCCTTTTGGGGGCCTTGCCCGGTGCGCCTGCACCCCCGTCTAGCGGTACACCTTCTGGCTCCTTGGCCGGCACACCCTTCTGTGCCTTCAGCGGCACACCTGCACTTTCCCCCAGTGGCACACCCTTCCGGCACCTCGGCCGGCACACCCATATTAGCCCTCCAGCGGTACACCTCCCCTTGGTGCTTCAGCGGTACGCCTGGCCACTCCCTAGTCCGGTACACCCCTCAAGCACCCTGTGCTGGTCCTTGGCCGGTACGCCTTGGCTAACCCCCAGTCCACCCTATCCAGTCTTAGAGGTCTCCCGCTCGTTGTTTTCTCCGAGGTTTTCTGAAGTTTCATTAAAGGTTGTGTCGCCTTTGGGCGCACACCTCCAGTTGACGGGTTCCGCCACTCCCTGTGGGCGCGTTCCCTTTATCTCCCTTACGCTCGAGTCAAGGGGAGATGCTGCCGAATTTTTGCTAGAAACGATAACATATTAAAATGATAAAAGGAAGCAACCAACAAATGGAACAACAAAATATTATAAAGAATAGGCTGTGAGGAAAAGGAGGAAAGACTTGTATAAAACTACTCAAAACCCAAAGAAAAGAAGAAAAGAAAAGCCTTAAAGCAAGTAGCAGGGGAGTGGGCCTTCATCGGTACGTCTGTTCCAGCCTTCACCGGTGCACCCTATTAGCCCTTCAACGGCACACCTTCTTGGCTCCTCACCGGCACACTCCTCCTCCGTTTCAACCTTCCCCTCACCGGTACACTCCCATCCTCCTTCGTCGGTACACTCCCACCGTCTCTCCCTCACCGGTACACACCTCCTCACCGTCCCACTCTCTTTCTTACTCTCCCTCTCACCGGCACACTCCATTCCCCCCCTCATCGGTACACTCTCTCCCTCACCATCATACTCTCTCCCCCCACCGGTACACCCTCTGTCTCTCCCTCATCTATCTCCCTGTCTTACCTCTTCTTCCACCGTCTCCCAGAAATAGAAACCAATGTACAGACTTGGCAGGTTGAGGCACGAACGCAGCAACAAGCAATGTACAGACTTTGAGCTGCAATGTGTAGACTTCGAGCTGGCCAACGTACAGACTTTGAGTTGGCCAATGTATAGACTTTGAGCTGCAGCCAATGGCCAATGTACAGACTCTGAGCTGCAATGTACAGACTTTGAGCTGCAATGTATAGACTTCGAGTTGGCCAACGTACAGACTTCGAGCTGGCCAATGTATAGACTTTGAACTCCAGCCAATGGCTGATGTATAGACTTTGGGTTGGCAATGTACAGACTTTTAGCTGTAATGTACAGACTTTGAACAATGTATAGACTTTGGGTTGGCCAATGTATAGACTTTGGACTGGCCAATGTATAGACTTTGAACTCCAGCCAATGGCTAATGTACAGACTTTGAGCTGCAATGTACAGACTTTGAGCTGAAATGTACAGACTTTGAGATGTAATGTATAGACTTTATGTTGGCCAATGTACAGACCTTGGGCTGGCCAATGTATAGACTTTGAACTCCGGCCAATGGCCAATGTGTAGACTTTGGGTTGGCTGATGTACAGACTTTGAGCTGCAATGTACAGACTTTGAACTGCAGCCAATGGGCAACGTACAGACTTTGAGCTGCAATGTTTAGACTTTGAGCTGGCCAACGTACAGACTTTGGGTTGGCCAATGTATAGACTTTGAACTGCAGCCAATGGACAATGTATAGACTTTGAGCTGCAATGTACAGACTTTGAGCTGCAATGTATATAGACTTTAAGCTGGCCAACGTTCAGACGTTGAGCTGGCCAATGTATAGACTTTGAACTGCAGCCAATGGACAACATATAGACTTTGAGCTGCTGCCAATGCACAATGTATAGACTCTGGGTTGGCCAGTGTATAGACTTTGAGTTGGCCAACTGTGGAACGCACTAAAATTTTCTTTTATTTTATTGTATTGTTATATCGTTTATTGGTTTATCGAGTGCGAGGGCGTGCCAGTCACCTAGGTGACAATGTGTTCGGGCTTCAAGACCGGAGTGGTCTGAAGCCTCAGAGTGCGCTCCGTCTGACTAATCAGACGATTATGGGTATCGGGCCGGGACTGGAGACCCGCCGCGCCATAAAGGTCACGGCGTTAATTATATCCCCTCGGAGAGGGAAAAACCTCTGATTAATCGCCAAGATATGGGGCCTCATGGCCTAAACATCAATTATCATGAAAGAAGTAAATAGCATATTGAAAGGCATTAGAATTCCCCTATGATGGGATACAGAAAGACATTTGGAGTCATATTGGTCATAAATTGACCATTTAATGTTCGAACGAGTGTCCGGTTTGAAACGCCATAATCGTCACGATAAAATCGGAGCATATGTATACCAGGACACGACAAGTTTACTGTTGAAGGGATGGAGACATTCGATTAAATCCTGGTCGAGCCGGTACAAAACGACAGGATATCAGCCAAAGAAGGGGCAGCTCCGGATGAATGTCATTGGACACTTGGTTTGCATTTCATTTGTATATCCATTTTTTGAGGTGAATGATCTTATTTAAATGAGTTCGGGTCCGCCGACCCGAGCAGGGACAGCCCAGAGGGTCTCTTGTGGTGATGGCTTCCTTTCCTTTTTTTTGCTCGATATTTTCTCTTCTTCTTGGTTCACTCTATTGCATCTTCTAGTTTTTTTTTTTTTATGCAAGTGGGCAAGGCAGCATGATGCACATGAATATGCCTAATTCTGGAACATGAGCAGAAGGGCAAATATATGAATTCACATAGCTTCAAATGAAGATCTGATGCAATTTATTATGCACATGCTTGAGTTTCTCCCCCCCCCCCCCCTTTTTGCACATTCTTCTTTTTTGAAAGGGAGGCGGGTTGGCCAGTAGGAGTCGACTCCGGGAGTCGACTCCCGGGCGGACCCGCGCCCAGGCAGCCTAGACAGAGCTGGGCTCTTATGTGTTCTATTTCTTCTTCCAAGTTTTGTTTGTCCTATTCATGTTTCAAAATTGTCAGGAACTAAATTTATGTGGAGCAATGATGATCGGGCAGGGATATGCCATGCCTTTGCCATGCTTGGTTTCTTTTGTTTCCCCTTTTTTGTTCTGCGCCCCTTGTTTAATTTTTTTTTTATCAGATTTCCAGGGACATTTAATTAAACCTCTAGTTTGCCCTTCTGAAGTAGGGGCAGGGTGCACATGGGTGCAGAAGTTCATGCATGGAGTGCAAGAAACTCTTATCTGTTGATGTAGGCAAAAATAAATCCATATAAGCTCACCCTGAATTCCGATGTTGATACTCTCATATGCACCAAATTGTATATGCCATGGGGAAACACATGCAGGGTGCAGATGGCTTATTTAACCTTGAAACATATGAGGCCTATCATGGGTTCCAATGCAGGGTATACCACACAATTGCAGTCAGCCATTCAGAAATTCATGCTCAAACATTCAAAACGTGAAGCACACATAAGATTATATATATATATACTAAAGGGCCAGTGACTATGGGTTTTACGGCAACAATACCATCTCGCAGGCTATTTTCATTTCTTTCATTCCTCTGAGTGTTTTCAGCATTTGTAGCATAGCCATTCACCTGGCTCAGTTTATATGATATTTGGTTTCCTTTACACTCTATGGTGACAAGCAGATTCTGCACTTCTCCATTTCTTAATAGACCTAGTTCTTCTACCTGACATACACCTACCTTGAAGAGAATAAATCTTTGACAACCATCATTCCATTTGATACATTCTTGAACCTGAAAGACTTTCATCCCAAGAGAGATAGCTTTTGCTTCTTGGTTGTCATTCAGAATGCAACCCTCATGCAATTCCGGAGGACAACCAATTTTTGTAAGGTGTTTTCAGCATTACGGACGTCCTTCAAATTTTCAACTCTGGAACTTTTCCAAGTGTCAAATTCCTGAAAACTATCATATGTGCTATATCTTTGATTAGATTAATTATCTTCAGGTAACTGAAAAATACAATTGTCTTTGGGTGTGAACTACCTCTCCCCAAGACTTTCAACTAGAAGATCATTTCCTGCTCAGAAGAATGTTTTCAGCACCCAGCTTCAGAATGCTTCAGATGACGTTCTCGGAAGGTCACCCAGAGCAGATCTTAGATGCCAATCCAAAAGCTCACTTGCAGAAGATATTTCATCCACACCGAAAAAATATCAATTGAAGCTCTCCTGCTTGATTGTTTTTTTTTGAGTTAGCCCATGCTTCCAAGCCACTGGCATCAGACTGGTGAGAGCAGCACTTATGCTGCTCAATTGGATGATAAGTGGCAAGGCTTCCAAAGAGGGAGCGAAGTAGATTGTCACCAGCTCCATAAACCTCCCAAGGGGAAGCATAGAAATGTATTCCGAAATATAAGCACCAATGCATCTATGTATATCAGGCAAAATGCAGAGTTACAAGTGCCATGTGAAAGGGGCTGGCAGGCCTCACAAAGGGGTCGACCCCTATGCAGGTGGCTGCACAGGGTCAGCCCAGACGGCCACTTTGCCTTTAAATTTAGTTTTTTTTTTTGTTGGGTGATATTCCTAGAGCATCAAATACTCAAGAGACAGCATGCATGTAAATGCCATTATACAGGAATTTCGGTCTTAAACCGAAGACTTAAGGTCTCAAATTCATCATTTCACTCTGCTTATGCTTAATCTGTTTTCTTAGCAGGTTTTAGAATGTTGCCTGATCAATTGGAGTTCAATGTGCACAAATTTATTATGACTTAAGTTCATGTCCTGATCTGTGGGATTGTGTCCCGTTTCATTCTAGAATTCCCATCTGAAATATAGGCAAGATGCATATGTAAGTATATTCATGAATGGATGATTGGGGGAGGGGACTGTTGAGATCTGAGTTCTGCGACTCCTTTTTAACCCATTGGACTTCAAAAAGTTCAGGGAATTTAGTGGCCACCTCCTTGGTGGCCATCATGCAGGAAATTTTTTTGCTTTTGATCTGGGGGTCCCCATTCATTATTTCTGTTCATCTTAATTTCAGAAATTCAGGGGATCAAACCTTCCTCTCCTCTTAGATCTATTAGCCCGAACTGGCCCCCAGCCCTTTGCTTCATTCACGTTTTTTTATCTTTTTTCACAAGACTTCAACATAATTTTGAAATCAGATTGGCTGTTACTTTATGTTTGTTGTTTGGAGCTTTCAGTTTCAATTTTGAGAAAATAAATCTTTGTATTCGGAATTTAGTCCCCATTGGAATGCTCAATCTGATTTCCAACAAATTCAGATGATTTAGTCTGCTCATCATTTTTTATGTATATCAATCCAAAACTGGATATTAGAATTAAGGAGCCCCAGTATCCGTCATTTCTTTGTTTCACTTATCTAATTTCAACAATCTTCAAATCCGTTATTCTGCCATTGAACCACGGTGAGCGTATCTATTTCACTCAATCCATTCTTCCTTTTTTCTTCTTAGCCCATATTAATAGACTCTTTCCTGAATTTAATTTGTAGTTAAGTTTGGTTCCCATATCTTGGCCCCCTTTTTTTGTTCCGCCATCAGTTTTAATTATCTGGCAAAAATTCGGCAGCATCTCCCCTACACCCGGAGCGTAGGGAGTTTACACGGGGCCCGCCCACAAGGAGTGACGGCCCCAAAATAACAAGGTGGGCCGCGTAAGTGACAACACCGGAGCGGATACCCCGTTTGGGGCTAGAGGTCCCGAAGGCCTAGCCTGCGTGGGAGCCCAATGACCCATGGGTTGCGATCATGTAGACTTCTCCCGTACGGGACCGGGGATCCCGAAGGCTAACCTGCGTGGGATTCCGGTTACCCGAGAGTCGTCTCGGTCGCGGCCGAACACTGCATGAGGGCCGAGGCCAACACGACAGTGCGGCTAAAGAAAAGGAATCGGAGGGACAACAAGAGGTATTCTTTTTTTTATTGAGCTACGAGGGGACTGAGGGTGCAGAAGACAACACAAATCGGACAAGCTCTCCTTTTTACTCCGTTACACGATGAACTTCCCCCACATCCGGATGAATGTGAGGATGGGGTTTACATAATGGGGAGCAAAGAAGAAGAAAGAAAACATTGCAAGGAATACATAGAGAGAGGGGCAGGACTCTCCTCTTCCTCACCTTTTTTTCTCTTCTCTGAACAGATACAGGAGACTAAAGATGGTTCTCATTCACCGATCCATCGAACTCCCGAGAGCCGAGCCTTTTTCACCCGGGGGATCCCTTTTATAGGGTTGGAGATCCATGTCCGAGGGACAACCTTCGGGGCTTTTTCTTCTCTTGTCCGCGGTCGCGTGTTGTTGCTCCTGGCGTTGTTGTCGTTGCCCCATACGGCTGCCGTCGCTGTCGAAGGTACCTTTGTTGCTGACGTTGCCGCCGCTGCTGTTACCCTTCTGCTGTCACGCTGTCAACCGCGCCATGATGCCGCTACTCTGCCGCTGCTGTCCGTTCTGTTGCTTCGGGTGATTGCCACGCCACCAAGGGACACAGTGGGCGTGAGGGGGGGGGGCGACCTATGCTGCTGGCCGGCGGAGTGGGCGAACGGCGGACAGAGAGGGGTAGGCCGGCCGGTATGCGCGCACGACGTGGGGGAGCCTCCGGCCTGTGGACGCGTGTGCAGGGACTTCGGCGGGCATTGAATGCTTGCACGGAGAGGGGGAGAAGATGAACAGGGAGGGGAAATCGCGGTGAGATATACAGACACGGTGTACTGTAGCATGAACAGTAACCGCGATTTTCCTTCCCACTTTCCTTTTTTTTTTAATAAAACCTCTTCTTTCTCTTTCCCCCTTCTCTTTTCTCCATTTGCGCATATACCCTTCTGCGCCCCTTTTCTTTCTTTTCTTTTTGTATTGGGCTTAGCCCATTTATTTGGCCCGTTTCATCTTTTCTCCTTTCTTTTTTTTTTAGGTGTCAACACCAACGTACAGACTTTGGGCTGGCCAATGTATATACTTTGAGCTGCAATGTGCAGACTTTGAGCTGAAGGATGTACAGACTTTGTATGCAGCAACCAGACGATGTACAGACTTCGGGTCGCAGCGACCAGCCAATGTATAGACTTTGGGCTGAGGGACGTACAGACTTCGTGTGTGCTAGTAGCCAGTGTACAGACTTTGAGTTGCAATAAATGGACGATGTACAGACTCTGCGCGTGTACTAGCAGACGATGTACAGACTTCGAGTTAGCCCGGCACGCCCGCCAACTCCCTCCCCGGCATACTCTCTTGGCGCTTCTCCGGCACCCTCTAACCTACCCGGTACACTCTCCCAGCCCCTCTCCAGTACGCTCTCCCAGCCTTCGCCGGTACACCCTTTCTGCCCCCAACGGCCCACTTTTCCTTTCAAAATAAATATATATAAACATATATAAATATGTCATGATAATGATAATGATAATAATGATAATAAATTAATAAAAATTATGATAAATAAATAAACATGAATATATATATGAGAAATAAACAAAAAAATGTGAAATAATAATAATAATAGTAAAAAAGGAAAGGAAAATATAATAGTGATAATAATAAACAAAATGGAGAAATCATCCAGAATAACTACATAAAAGGGAAATAAGTAATAAAATATATATGCACATAATTTAAAGCCCAGATAAAGAAAATGGTAAAATCTATGTTGCAGCCCCGTCTCTCCCGTGACTCGATGCTGAAGGAACAACAATGCCGCCCTTCCAGGTTGGGCCTAAGTCTTGGGAATTATCCCGACATGGCCAGGCCCCGACCAAGTCTTGGGCCGACATTCCAATCAGACCGGACTCGTTCCTCAGGCCGGATCCCCTCCGAGTCACTACTAAAATTACCGCATGTTCGGCAAACATTTGAACGGGTTTGCCTCGGTTTTCGCCGCGTTTCTATCATGGACATGTGTCTGAACATGAAAAGACCCGTGAACAACCAACATGGCCGACGGCTCCTACCCCGACGTGGTCATGACCCAGCATTACTCTGGGCCGATAGCTCGTCAAATCGGATTCACCCTATCGGGATTCTTTCCCGCCCTTTTATTGAAATTACCGTAAACTTGACATACACTTGTACGGGGTTGTTCCTATCCACGTCGCACCTTCAATATGGACCCTTGTCCGAATATCAAGTGGTCCTTAAGTGACTGACATAAATCTGAATAGAACGAGATGGCTCCTGTCATCCCTGGACCCTATATACGGAAATATCAATAAGGCCTTTGTGGGCTGTGCTTGGACCTCGGGTCCGTCCCGATTATGGTCATTGTCTGACCCACGCCCTCGGCCTATAGCTCGCTTCCTTCGAACATGTTTTGGGTTTTGGAATCTAGTCCCGGGACTCTTCCCCGTTGCCCTCCGGCACCGGGAACATTAATGATGCCCACGCAAGCCCCGTTTGGACCGCGGGAGGCGCCCCCGATATGGTCCCGACTCGATCTCGCACCGGGCCAATAAATTCGCTAGTTTCCTGCTACACTAATCGAGATTTAACCGAATGTTTTCAGTGTCTCAGAATAATGTATTTGCTGTATCACAACATACATATGTTCCAGGTCCTCCTGCGACGATTATGATACTCTCAAGCCGGACACCCGTCTGAATATTAAACGGTCTCCCGAATGACCGACACGTTTCGAACGTCCGCTTCCCTAGACACAGGGCCTTTCAGCCGATTCAAGGGATATTCCCTCATTGCCCCTTGGCACCGGAAATATTAATGACGCTCATGCAAGTCTTGTTTCGACCGCGGGGGGCCCACCGCAGTATTGTCGCAGCTTGCTCTTGCACCGGGCCAACATATTTACTGGTTTTTGACCGCTCCAATCGAGGCTCAGCTGAACGTTTTCCGCTCTTCCGAACAATAAATTTGCCGTACCTCGGCTTACATGTGTTCCGGTTTTCCCGCGACAACCGCGATTTTCTCGAGCCGGACATTCGTTCGAACATTAAATGGTCAGTACACGACCGACATGATCGCGAATGTTTTCTTCTTACCCTCATACGGGGGTTTCGATACTTCCTAATAGACCTTTCGTGCAATTAATTTCTTGGCCATGAGGCCCTGAATCTCGGCGATTAATCAAGGGTATTCCCTCGTATGGGGGATGTAAATGACACAGTGACCTTTATGGCGCGACGGGTGTTGGTCCCGACATGAACTACACAATCGTCTGACGAAGTCAGATCGAGCACACCATGGGCTCTTCTGGGCCCGAATAAATTGTCACTTCGGTGACTGGCACGCCCACGCACTTAATAGACGAACCACCTGAACAAGCGACTTTTAGTGCGTCCACAAGTCTGGCACGCCCGGTGGGACTAAACCACCCTTCATCTCTTAGCCGGGATTCAGGGCCTCATAGCCCCCTAATAAACGATGTTTGCCTGCTTTGATGAATTGCAGGTGTTGTCTCCGCCAGTCCTATAAAAAAAAAAGAGAAGCCAGACTCGGTGCAGCTGCCTTCGTGGCCTCGAGGACGCTGCTTCGAAGCATATGCGGCTTCCAGGAATCATGGGGGCTGTTATAAAAAGGGGAAGATAAGAGAAGAGAAAGAGAAGAGAAGGAAGGGGAAATCAAACCCTCCCCTTTTCCTCAAGAAGAAAGGGAAGAAAAGAAGAAAAGAAGAAGAGAAGAAAAGGAGAAAAGAAGAAAAGAAGAAAAGAAGAAAGAGAGAAAAGAAAGAAGCAAAAAAGAAGAAGAGAAAGAGTCGGCGAGAGAGGGCTGCACGGCCACGCCCGTCGAGACCCGTGCTGAATTAAGATTACCATTGTGGGGTTGATGCGGTGAAACGAACCACTCATCCCCTCCCTGAGGGGTGAGCGCTCTCCTGCACCTCCACCCTGGTCAATCATACAAAAAGGGGGAGAAATAAAGAAGAAAGGAAGAAAAGTTGGCCAGCATCGCCGATTGAAAGAGCAAGAAGAAACCTGGCATCCCGCCCGACTCTAGGAGGTCCCGAGTCCGCGGTGCAATGACCCCGCTCGTTCCTCCTTCCTGCTGCCTCCATCCAGCACAAAACGGCCCCCGAGTGGTTGTTAAAAGACCCAGCGAGCCACAATTGTAGCTTGGTGAATGGTTGCCCGCTGTGGGGAATGCTTTACAGCAATGAGGCCAAGCATGGCCACCACTCCCGAAGAGAGCATGCACATACCCCGCCATGGGAGATGAGAAGAAGATATATACCCTGCTACGGGGGCATAGGAGGCAAAAAAGAAATACACCCCATTCCCAGGGGCACATGAAGAGAATCCGCCCCGACTGAGGGGCACACAAAGTAAAAGCTACACCTCGACTTCGGGGCATTTGAAGGAGAATCCGCCCCGACCTGGGGACGTAAGAAGAAATAGAGCTGCACCCCGGCTTAGGGGCATTTGAAGGGGAAATACACCCCGATATGGGGGCACCTGAAGCAAGAAACATATCCCGCCATGGGGGCGTAAGAAGAAAAGAATTCACCCCGCCCTGAGGACACACAAAAAGAGAAACTCACCCTGGCTTATGGGTATATGAAGAAGGAACGTACCCCGGCCTGGGGGCATAAGAAACAAAAGCACACCCCATGCTAGGGGCATATGGAGAGGAATGCGCCCCGCCCTGAGGGGCAAAAAAAAAAAAAGAGTATAAGAACACACCCTGGCGTAGGGGCATTTGAAGAAGAAACATACCCCGCTAGGGGACATAGAAGTCATGAAGAATACGCCCCGACTTAAGGGCATTTGAAGAAGTCACATCCCGCCTCGGGAGCATGAGAAGCAGCAAGAATACACCCCGGCCTAGGGGTATTTTAAGAAGAAATATGCCCCGCCTAGGGGCATAGAAGCCGTAAAGAACACGCCTCAGCTCAGGGGCATTTGAAGAAGCTACATCATGCCTTGGGAGTATAAGAAGAAAAGAGTCCACTCCATCTTAGGGGTATTTGAAGAAGAAACACATCCCGCTATGGGGGCATAGAAGCCATAAAGAATACGCCCCGGCTTAGGGGTATTTGAAGAAGAAGGATACCCCGCCTCGGGGGACATTGCAAGCAGCGATACACTCTGCTTGGGTGCATAGGAAGCAAACCACACCCCACTCCTGGGGACACATAAAGAGAGTACACCCCGCCATGGGGGCACATGAAGAGAATCCACCCCGACTCGGGGGTACATGAAGCAACAAAGAATACACCCCGCCTTAGGGGAATCTGAAGAAGAAGCATACACCCCACCAACGGGGACACAGGAGCCGTCGAGAATCCACCCCACTTTGGGGGCACAAGAAGCAGACATTCCCCTGCATGTCGGGGCAGAAGAAGAAGAATCCCCCTCGGGGGCATATAAAAAAAAAAGTAAAGATACACCCGGTGCCCGACGCACATGAAGAGAAAGGCACCTCCCTCTGGGGGCACAACAAGTAACAAAGATACACCGCATTCCCAGGGGCACATGAAAAGAAATACACCCCTGCTCCAGGGGCATATGAGACAAAACTATACCCCGATTTAGGGACATTTGAAGCAAAGACTTCACCCCGCCTCAAGGGGGGGTGCATAAGAAGCCAAGAAATATACCCCACCACGGGGCAACGGAGGCAAAATGCATTCCGTTCGGGGGCACATAAAGCAACATACCCCTCGCCTCGGCAGCATATGAGGCCAAGAAGCTACATCCCAGCTCGGGAGCATAAGAAACAAAAGATATACCCCACGTCCGGGGCATATGAAGCCAAGAAACACACCCCCGTCTCGGGGGTATTTGAAGAAGAAGCATACCTCGCCTCGAGGGCCTAGAAGCTATAAAGAACACGCCCCGACTCAGGGGCATATGAAGAGAAGTCCACCATGGCCTAGGGGTAATTGAAGAAGAAGCATGCCCCGCCAGGGGACATAGAAGCCATAAAGAATACGCTCCGATTTAGGGGTACTTGAAGAAGCTACATCCCGCCTTGGGAGCATGAGAAGAAAAGAGAATCCACCCCGGCTTAGGGACCTTTGAAGGAGCATATCCCAGGCTCAGAGTCCATGAAGCAACATGCACCCCCCCGTGGGGGACATCTGAAGCAGAACAAACAACATCCCCCGACTTAGGGAAGCATATGAAGAGAGGAATACACCCCGATATGGGGGCACGTAAATAAAGAAGAAGAATTCACCCCGCATCGGGTGCATAAAAAGTAAGAACCACACCCCGCATCAAAAGCGGCAATACACTCCACTCTGGGGGCACTAGAAGCGGAATACACCCCGTGCTGGGGGCATATAAAAAAAAGGGGATACCTCGCTCTGGGGCATCAGAAGCAGCAATACGCCCCACCTTGGGAGCATAAGAAGCAAACATTCCCCCCGGTGTGTCTGGGAAGAAGAAAAGAATTCACCCCAGCCTAGGGATATTTGAAGAAGAAGTATACCCCGCCAGGGGACATAGAAGCCATAAAGAATATGCCCCGGCCTAGGGGTATTTGAAGAAGAAGCATACCTCGCCTCGAGGGCCTAGAAGCTATAAAAGTGCATGCCCCGACTCAGGGGCATATGAAGAGAAGTCCACCCCGGCCTAGGGGTATTTGAAGAAGAAACATACCCCGCCAGGGGACATGGAAGCCATAAAGAACACGCCCCGGCATAGGGATATTTGAAGAAGATACATCCCGCCTCGGGAGCATAAGAAAGAGAAGAATACATCCCGTCTTAGGGATATTTGAAGAAGAAATATACCCCGCCAGGGGGCATAGAAGCCATAAAGAATATGCCCCAGCTCAGGGGCATTGGAAGAAGAAACATACCCCGCCTGGGGGACGTGGAAGCAAAGAGACAGAGTACACCACCACCCGGGGGCGTAAAGAAGCAAAGAAACATACATCCCGACCTGGGAGCACATGAAGAAAGAATATACCCCGACCTAGGGGCGTCAGAAGAAGAAACATACGCCCCGATCCAAGGACATAAGAAGCAAGAGAATACGCCATACGAAAAGGGTATAAGAAACATGAAGAATGTACCCCAGCCTAGGGGCACAAAAAGAGACACACTCCGCCCTTGACGCATAAGAAGCAGAAGCACCTACCCCAGCCTGGGGGCACAAAAATACACTCCGCCCTTGGCGCATAAGAAGCAGAAGCATCTACCTCGACCCGGGGCATAGAAACAAAGAGACATACATCCCGATCCGGGAGCATGAGAAGAAAGATATACTCCGCCCAAGCGGCATTTGAAGAAACAACATACCCTGCGCGGGGGCACAGAAGCCGTAAAGAGATACACCCCCGCCTCAGGGGACGTAAGAAGCAAAAGACACACTCCACTCTGGGGGGCATAAGAAGCAAAAGATACACCCCCGTCCAGGGGGCATTTGAAGAGAGCTACGCCCCGTACCAGGGGCATATGAAGAAGAAACATATCTCGCCTCAAGGGCGTAGAAGCTATAAAGAACACGCCCCGGCTCAGTGGCATATGAAGAGAAGTCCACTCTGCCTCAGGGGTATTTGAAGAAGAGACATACCCCACCTGAGGGCATAGAAGCCGTGAAGAGTATACCACACCATGGGGGCATTTGAAGAGAGCTACACCCCGCCTCGGGGGCATTAAAAAAAACACACCCTGGTCTGGGGACATAGAAGCCAAAAAAAATACACCCCGCCTGGGGGCACAGAAGCGAAGAGGCAAAACACACCCCCCTCAGGGGGGATGCACACCAAATGAAGCTACGCCCCAACCTGGGGCACATTAAGAGAAAAAAAGAGCAGCGTATAGAAAAAGACACGCATGAGACAGACGTGGTCTTCGAGCTCGCCTCATCACAGAAAAGAAGAGAAGAAAAGGAAAAGAAGACACATGAGGCAGACGTGGTCTTCGAGCCTGCCTCATCACGCAAAAGAAGAGAAGAAAAGGAAGAATAGACACATGAGGCAGACGTGGTCCCTGAACCCGCCTCTTCACATAAAAGAAGAAGAGCAGAACCAAAAGAAGACACATGAGGCAGACGTGGTCTTCGAGCCCTCCTCATCACACAAAAGAAAAGAAGAAAAGAAAGAATACACATGAGGGAGACGTGGTCTTCGAGCCCGCCTCATCACACAAAAGTCTCATCACATAAAAGAAAAGAAGAAAAGGAAGAAAAGACACATGAGGCAGACGTGGTCTTCGAACCCGCCTCATCACGCAAAAGAAGAGAAGAAAAGGAAGAAGAGACACATGAGGCAGACGTGGTCCCTGAACCCGCCTCTTCACATAAAAGAAGAAGAGCAGAACCAAAAGAAGACACATGAGGCAGACGTGATTTTCGAGCCCGCCTCATCACACAAAAAAAGAGAAGGAAAGAAAGAATGCACATGAGGTGAACACGGTCTCTGCACCTGCCTCTCTACAAAAAAAGAGAGAAATAGTCACGAGGCGAACATGGTCTCTGCACCTGCCTCTTTACAAAAGAAGAAGAGAAGAAAAAAAAAGAGAGTCACGAGATAGACGCGGTCTGTGCACCCGCCTCTCCATGGGGCGAACATGATCTCTGCACCTACCTCTACAAAAGAAGAAGAGAAGAAAAAAAGAGAGTCACGAGGCAGAAGCGGTCTTTGCACCCACCTCTCCATAAAAGAAAAAGAGAAGAAGAGAAAGAACAATCACAGGGCGAACACGGTCTCTGCACCCGCCTCTCCATAAAAGAAGAAGAGAAGAAGAGAAAGAACAATCACGGGGTGAACATGGTCCTTGCACCTGCCTCTCCATAAAAGAAGAAGAGAAGAAGAGAAAGAACAATCACGGGGCGAACATGGTCTCTGCACCTGACTCTATACAAAAGAAGAAGAGAAGAAAAAAAGAGAGTCACGAGGCAGACGCAGTCTTTGCACCTGTATGTCCATAAAAGAAGAAGAGAAGAAGAGAAAGAACAGCCATCGGGACATTAAACCAAAAAAATATTCAGCCATCGGGACTTCAAGCCGATAGATATTCCGCCAATGGGGCGTTAAACCGGAAAATATTCCGCCGACGGGGCGTTAAACCAAAAAAAATATTCAGACATCGGGGCTTCAAGTCGACAGATATTCAGCCATCGGGGCTTCAAGCTGACAGATATTCAGCCATCGGGGCTTCAACCCGACAGATACTCAGCCATCGGGGCTTTAAACCGACTAGACCTCCCGCCGACAGGGCGTTAAACCGACTAGACCTTCCGCCGACGGGGCGTTAAATCGACTAGACCCTCCGCCGACGGGGCGTTAAACCGACTAAGCCCTCCGCCGATGGGGCGTTAAACCGACTAGACCTTCCGCCGACGGGGCGCTAAACCGGCCAACTTTCAGCCATCCGGGCTTCAAGTCGACAACTACCCCTTCATCGGCCTTCGGGTCGACAACTATTTAATTATCGGCCTTTGAGCCGACAGCTACTTCATCATCGGCTCTTAGCCGACAGCTTCCTCATTATCGGCCTTTGAGTCGACAGCTACCTCATCATCGACTCTTAGCCGACAGCTACCTCATCATCGGCTCTTGGCCGATGGATACCCCTTCATCGGCCTTCGAGTCGACAGCTATATAATCATCGGCTCCTAGCCGACAGCTACTTCATCATTGGCACCTCAGCCGACAGCTTCCCAGTTAAAAAAAATAATAGACATCTCACTTTGGTTCGGATCCTTCCCCGGCCAGAGGACAATAGAATAAACCTTTCACTTTAGTCCGGACCCTTCTCCGGCCAGAGAACAAAAGAGACCCGTCTCTTCGACTCTCACATCCCGCTACCCAACGCCCCTCTGCAGGGCCATTTCGGCCGGAGCCCACTGTCAGGGTTAATCCATCTGTCCCACTGCGCTTCCCTTAACTTCGGCTCCTGCAGCCCGCTTCCTAATTTCGACCCTTATGGCCCACTCCCCTAATGTCCCTTGGGTTCTGTAGCCCGCTTCCCCAATACCCTCTCAGCCGTTCGCGGTCTGCTTCCCTAATACTTCTACTACCACTACACTTATACGTAACAACAATATTTTCTTATGCCACAAAAAAATAACAAAAAAAAAAACACAGAAAAACAAACAAAAAAAAACAACAACAAAACAACAAAACAAAAAAGAAGAAAGAAGAGAATGCTTGATTGTCCTGTTTGCATGGTTGCTTAATATAGAATAATACACCTCCTTGGAATTTTTTAGGACCATGTTTCCTTGCTAAATAATATCGCCTGATTCCGGATGCACGAGCGTCAGGGCACGTGCTCGAAGGGAACCCTATTATGGCGGGTGCACACGTCAAGGGGAAGAGTCATGGCTGAATCGCTAAGCCCAACTCACAAAATAAACTTGAGGCAACGCTCCCACACTTAGCACGTAACGTGTTCAATAGCTTTTAACTATAGGGATTGCCCGAATTTCTTCTTAACACTCTACGGATGCTTGAATTCCTACACTCGCGTGAAAGGTAATCGTGAGGAAAAAGCTGCCTACCCCCACTGTAAAAAAATAAAAAAATAAAAAAAATAAAAAAAGAGAAAAAAAGAGAAAAAAAAGAAAAGAGAGAGAAACGCGGAGCCGAGTAGCCGGGAATCCCCACTGAAACAAATGAGGAGACTCGCGCGAAATGGTGAAGCGAATCACAATAAGGATGAATCTTAGTAGCCGGGAATCCCCATTGAGACACATGAGGAGACTCGCGCCGAACGGTGAAATCTGTTACCAAAATAAATAGATGGGGGCTGTGTGAAGCTACCGAAAGTCGAAAGCCTGGAACTAATGTGTAAGCGCTAGAGTGATCCTCGAGTGTCACCAGGAAAACCTGCATATCCCTATGGTTAGGGCTCTTTGTTCACACATTTATACCGCCACGCCACAGAGAATTGCCTCGGGTGAAATACGTGAATTAAGGCTATGCATGCAAGATGTGCGATATCCTCTTGACGGGTGCACCACCCCGCAATTGTGCCTCATGACCCGCACCGTGTCTGTGAATTATGGGCGATGTCCCTACCCCATCCCCTATAGAGGGAGCTATCACATACGTATATTTATGTTATGTCTGCTAATGAATGCCTGCATGCTTGAATAAAAAATAATAACAAAGAATAATAATAATAAATAAAAAATAATGTGTGTATACATTAAAATCAATTTCGACCATCACAGCCTATTTTCTCAGCTCTGGCTCGTAGAGTCCAATCTTGCCCCCCCCCCATGGCCTACCTCTTGCCCTCGCGGCTCGTTAATCTCCCAACTCCGGCTTCTGTAATCCGCTTCCCCGATTTGGGCTTCCACATCTTACGCCATAATTTCGGCTCTTGCAGCCCGCTTCCCAACAACTTTGGCTCTTGTAGCCTGCTTACCTCGGCCCCCATGGCCCGCTTTCCCGATTCTGGCCTTCACGGCCTACTTCTCAGAATTCGGCCTTCACGGCCCGCTTCCCATAATTTCGGCTCTTGCAGCCCGCTTCCCAACAACTTTAGCTATTGTAGCCTGCTTACCTCGGCCCCCATGGCCCGCTTTCCCAATTCTGGCTCTCGTAGCCTGCTTCCCGAAATTCGGCCTTCACGGCCCACTTCCCATAAGTTCGGCTCTTGCAGCCCGCTTCCCAATATCCTTGACTTTCATAAGTTGCTCCCCCAATTCGGCCTATGCGGCCCGCTTCCCGACTTTGGCTCTTCTGGCCTGCTTCCCTTCGGCTCTCGCAGCCTACCTTCCCAGTTTTGGCTCTGGCAGCCTGCTCCCCAAATTTCAGATTTCGCAGCCCGCTTTCCTGATTTGGGGACACTAAATAATTTCTCACCCCATGTTTACGTGCAGGGGAATATAGAAGAGGAGAAAAGAGAAGAGAAGGTGAAAATAAGGAAAGAAGAAAAGGAAACACTCTTGAAGTGCTCCAACGGCGCATTAGCCTGCAAGCCCTTCAGCGGCACACTACTAAGTGCCCTCAGCGGCACACCCATTGTGAAGCCTCCAGCGGTACGCCCTTCGGGGCACACTCCCAGCGCCCTTCAGCGGCACAGCCTCACGCCCCCTCAGCGGCACGCTCCCAGGCGCCCGCACACCTTCGGAGTGCCTTACGCGGCACACCCTCCTGTGCTATCTCCCAGTGCGCCCTTCAAGCGTCCCGGCGACAAGCTCTAGCCAGTCCTTAAGCGGCACGCCACCCCCGCCCCCTTTATACGGCGAGCAAAAAAAAATAGAAAAAAAAAGGAAAAAAAAGAGGAGAGACGGTAAAAGAGGAAGAGAATGGATAAAAAAAGAAAGCAAAAAGGAAGAGAGGGGGGGGATTTCGACGAAAAAAAAGAAAAGAAGAAAAAAAGAGAGGGAAGAAAATAAAAAAAAATAAAAAAAAGAGAGAGAGAAAGAAGAGAAAATAATAATAATACTGATATATATATATGTGTGTGTATACATATGTCTCCCGTCTGCACGCCCCTACGTATCGACGGGCATCTGCACGGGCAAAGACGGCTCCACCCTGCATTGGCGTTAGTCCCTTGCCAACAAATAAGTCCTTTTTCGGTGCAAGGCTTCGTGCCCTAGCCACCCGCTCTCACACGATACTGCCATTACGGACCTTACGTCCGAATCGGCAGGAATTCTCCCGTTGCGTTGGCATTATCTTCTTGCCAACGAGTGAGTCGTGCCTTTCGGCGCAAGGCCTCGGGCCCTAGCCAACCATTACATATCACCCACTTGTCAAATATATATATATATATATATATATATATATATATATATATATATATATAAAATAAATAAGAGAAAGGGGCTTAAAATAGAGGTGCCCCGCCGGACTTGCCCCTACTCAGGGACAAGGGCAAAAATGGCAACAACCCAGCTGTGGCGAAAACCCGAAGGGGCGCTGCAGTCAAAATCGAGTACCCCGCCACGCGAAAATTCGAGAGGGCGCATGGGCAAAAGCAAGAGGGGGCCGGTGCCGGCGAAAACCCGAAAGGGCGCTTGTACCGGTAATGTGGTTCAAAAAAAAGGGAAAAAGAGAAAAGAGACGAAAAGACCAACATATCATGTCAGCTCCCGGCACCCTGTCGACACTGACGAAGAGATAAAGAGATCAACAAATCAGGTCAGCTCCCGGCACCCTGTCGGCACTGACAAAGAGACAAAGAGTGTCGGCACTGACGAAGAGACAAAGAGACCAACAAACCAGGTCAGCTCCCGACACCCTGTCGGCACTGACGAAGAGACAAAGAGACCAACAAACCAGGTCAGCTCCCGGCACCTTGTCGGTACTGACGAAGAGACAAAGAGATCAACAAACCAGGTCGGCTCCCGACACCCCGTCGGCACTGACGAAGAGACAAAGAGACCAACAAACCAGGTCAGCTCCCGGCACCCTGTCGGTACTGACGAAGAGACAAAGAGACTAACAAACCAGGTCAGCTCCCGGCACCTTGTCGGCACTGACGAAGAGACAAGGAGATCAACAAACCAGGTCAGCTCCCGACATCCTGTCGGCATTGGCGAAGAGACAAGGAGATCAACAAACCATGACAGCTCCCGACACCCCGTCGGCACTGACGAAGAGATAAAGAGACCAGCATACCATGTCAGCGCCCGACGCCCTGTCGGCACTGATGCAAAAGAGAAGAAGAGACCAACACGCTACGGCGGCTCCCGACGCCATGTCGGCACTGATGAAGAGGAGAAGAGACAAGCATGGTACGTCAGCACCTGACACCCCGTCGGTGCCGATGAAGAGAAAAGAGACCAGTACACTCGCGGGCACCGCCCGGCTCATCCTTCGCCTGCGCTACCCGTGGGTGGGGGGCATTTGTGGACACCAAAAATTGTACGCACAGATATCCAGCTCAGCCCAACATTAACAACGGCACCAAGTGAAGAAGCCCGGGAGGGACTGGTCATCCGGACTCCCCAAATATGCACACTGCCGTGAAGCCGTCTCCGGAGTCACGACAGTGAAGAGAAATCAACCACCAAGAGCCCCCACAATCCATGGGCCTCGAAGAAAATTAAATGGGCCACAACTTGTGTTCACAACGGGCTCAGAACTGCCCATTTTAGCTCTTCAGCGGCACAGCCTTTTGGCCCTTCAGCGGTACACCCCTTGGGCCTTCAGCGGCACAGCCTTTTGGCACTCCTGCGGTACACCGCTGGGCCTTCAGCGGCACGCCCTTGTGCCCTTTCAACGGCACACCCTGCAAGCCTTCAACGGCGCACTATTTCAAGCCTTTAATGGCACACCATTTCAAGCCTTCAACGGCAAATAATTTCAGGCCTTCAACGGCACACTATTTCAAGCCTTGAATGACACACTATTTCAAGCCTTCAACGGCACACTATTTCTGGCCTTCAGCGGCACGCCCATTTGGGGCTTCAGCGGCTCGCCCATTTGGGGCTTCAGCGGCACACCTTTTTGGCCCTCCTGCGGCACACTTATTGAGCCTGCCAGCGGTACAGCGCGAAGGCGTTTCAACAGCCGAACGACGTGAAGCCCATGCCCTACGTATCCTTGGCGCGCAGTGAGCTGTCCGAGGTGTCAACCAACGGTTGGGCCACGCAAGCTACTCCCCTGACAGCCAGGACAGGGGAAGTCAAACCCCATCATCACCAGCCACTTCCCGCCCTCGACGGCCGTGCTCGAGGGCTCCCGCTGCTGGGGGTATAAAACCCCTCCCATTCCGAAGAAGAAAAAAAAAGGAGGACAGACGGAGAAGAGACCCAGAGGCAGAGACGAATAGAGGGGGTTGCATACGAGAAGAAGAAGAAGAGAGAAGAAAAGGGAGAGGGCTCCGGCGTGAAGTCTTCCGACAGCCACCAGGCAACGAGAAGAGAGTAAGAGAGAGAGAGGGCTTGATGTAGTAGGGGAAGGTGGGGGAAAGAGTAGTGGACGATCGTCCCTGCTTCGATCCCCAACACCTCCTATTTTGTTTCTCTATTTTTCCCCTCTCTATTCCTTTGTTCTTAGGTTTTCTTTCTTGCCTATAGCCTTAGCTCGGGCATGTTTTGTGATGTATACGGGTGGCTACGGCCCTTTATTTCCCATGAATGAAGATCTCCCCCCCTCAGTGGGTTTTCTCTTTGTCTCATTGTTGTGGGCCGCAGTGCGTTTGATCATTTTTCCCTTCGCTTCCCGTTATTTTCCTTAACTCCTCCTGCCGACAGTTTCCTCCGGACACCGCACCACCTCGGGTGGTATGAGGTCGTGAGCCTTTCCAGTGCACAGCCGCTCCGCGTTGTGATCTTCTGGTAGAAGCCCACCTGCAA
This sequence comes from Amorphophallus konjac, assembly GCA_022559845.1. Lineage (NCBI taxonomy): Eukaryota > Viridiplantae > Streptophyta > Magnoliopsida > Alismatales > Araceae > Amorphophallus > Amorphophallus konjac. Next base: position 88,812 of record JAHNEJ010000528.1, on the reverse strand, counting down.
GTCCCTTGCCTGCCCTTTGAGCCACCTCCCAAAAATCTTTTCCTCATTGGCTTGATCAGCCCAATGCCCCTGCCCCATTAGCACACCAGCCCCTTTTGGGGGCCTTGCCCGGTGCGCCTGCACCCCCATCCAGCGGTACACCTTCTAGCTCCTTGGCCGGCACACCCTTCTGCGCCTTCAGCGGCACACCTGCACTTTCCCCCAGCGGCACACCCTTCCGACACTTTGGCCGGCACACCCATAGTAGCCCTCCAGCGGTACACCTCCCCTTGGTGCTTCAGCGGTACGCCTGGTGTTGAGCTATGACTTTGATGATAACTAAACCTCATGTGTGATGATAGTGGTTTTGATAATCACAACATATTGTGTGCTTGATTAGTGGAAAACATCTTCATGATAAATGAACTCACATGTGGCTATCTTATCTTGCAGGTTGCTTTACTAAGTAGGTTGATGATTGAATCATGCATGCTGCACATTAGTCTTTGGAGGTTTCATGTGAAGACTATGCTTCTCAGTGAAATGGTTGAGTCTTTATGGATATGAAATTGATTGCATGACCTTGTGTTGTGTAAATGCATAGCCATTTCATTACATGCTCTGTTGAGGATTTCCTCTGGTTCTTGTGTATCATGAATGCATGAGTGATGGCTCCTAGTCATTCTGATCATATGGCTTAAATGCTTTGAAATGGTTTAAGGGAGAACTGGGTTGAAGTTGGGATCTTCAAATTCGTTGGTTGAATATTAACTTGCTTCTAAATTCCCGGAAAGTGCAGGTTAATATTTCCCACATTATGATGGATTCAAGGTAAGAATTTATATTGGAATCCATGGTGACACTCTTCTAATCTTGAGTTGAAAATTGGGTTCTCAAGTGCTTTCATACAGATTTTTCATGTGGATTCTTATATGCCTCATGATAATGCTTTCGTAATCATATTTCATGTCATTTGGGTCTTGGTCTCAAAACTAGCTTCATATGTTAATGCATGACCCATATATTTTGATCTTGATCTAACCTCTTGGTTTATCATGTTTTTCAGGATGCAAAATCATTGTTGATCTTCATGGGATTATGGTAATATTTAATCAATTGTTTCCCTTTAGTTTGATGGAGGTTTTAGTTGTTTTTCAAACTCAAACTGCCTTACAGTCTTAACCATTTTCAATCCAACCATTGGATCTCTATTCTAAAAATTTTATGTTATAGCTCTGGAAGTCCTCTTTCCAACGCTTCTAGTCTCGCTTCGATCGGAGTTCGGAGCTAGGAGAATTAATTCCTGCCGCAGAAGCGTGCAGAGCTATTTTTATGAAGCTGCCTGAAAGGGTCGACCCTTAGGGTCGACCCCTCAAGAAAGGGTCGACCCTAAGGGTCGACTCCTGTAAACCAGAACCAAAATTTGTTCTGTTTGGGTTCTGGAAACTCAAGGGTCGACCCTTGGGGTCGACCCCTTGAATTCTGGAAACCCGAGGGTCGACCCCATGGGTCGACCCATGTAAAACAGAACACAAAATCCATTCTGTTTGGCTTCTGTATGCCCAAGGGTCGACCCCTATAGGTCCTCTTGCTGTTTTTGTTGAACCAGAACCTGGTTCTGAGAGGGTCGACCCCTGGGGTCGACCCATGAACTTCTGGACCTCTAGCACAGCACGAGGGTCGACCCCAAGGGTCGACCCTTCTGTTCTGGGCGGCGCCGATTTTGTTGACTTGTTGGTTTCGAGCCACATGGGCTTATACAGCTGTTAGGGTCTCCGGGAATCACTCCATAATATATGGATCTGGTCCCCTGAACGTCCCTTGACCTGTCTAGGAGTATAAATCATCTTGTTAAGGGTGTAAACCCTAAGGGATTTTCGTATACACTATTTTCGGGTTTCTTTCTAACCCTTCTTTGTGCAGGTTCCAGCAGCCACCTCCAGCCCTTGTTCCTCTTGTGTTTGTGCGTGAATGTGAAGGGAAGAAGGAGGATTCGAAGTTCCAATCAACCCTCTACTGCTGGCTACGAGTGAAATCAAGATTCAAGCTCATCCGATTCAAGATTGTCAAGAACGTCTTCCTGCTGCACAAGTGTTCGATTAAATTCCGAGAAGAGAAAGGGGGAGCTTCTACAAGGATAAATCATTCTCTCTTCACACCTTTCATTTTGATTCTTTGAGTTTAAACTTCAGCATATGTTGTAATCTTTATCTCAGATATTTGTGTGTGTGTGGATCATTGTTGGATCCGTGGTCGTGTGTGTGTCGTGATTTATTCGTGTGTGTACGTAGGTCTTCCTAGATCTACGTTTGTGTGTGTGGGTGTCTAGTTAGATCAGTTCTGTATCTTGTGTGTGGTTTGCTGCACTTGTGGCAGTGTGTGTTCGTGTTGGTGATCCGGCCATCGGATCGTGTGTGTGTTGTTATTCCGGTCGTTGGACCGTGTGGGAGACTACGTCTTTGTGTGTGTGTCTGTGTTTTGGGGCGCGTCCCCGTGTGTGTGTGCAGGCGTCATCCTGCGTGTGTATTTGGAGCGTCGTCTCCGGTTGGGAATTTATTCCCGAGTGAAGCCTCACCTAGTTTGGTGAGGGGTGGACGTAGGGAGCCCGTCGTGGTCCCGAACCACCTTAAAATCCCTGTGTATTGTGGTTTACTTTGTGCACTGGTTTAGTTTATTTTGTGTATCCATCTATATGATCGTGTGGGATCGGTGAACTTGAGAGAATCGGTTTAATGGCTTAATCAACTTCCTTAATTCTGTTATATGTCATTAACTCCACCGTGTGCACTCGTTTTGTCTCATAATGTTTGTTGTTATCAAGCTTGCCAGATCAACAGTTTTGGGTGTTTTAATTGTTGTCTCATTGCCTTTGATAAAAGGTCAAGAGTTTTATTTAAAATTGTAGTCACCCAATTCACCCCCCTCTTGGGTGTCATTGATCGAGGGACCCAACACCTGGCCTCTCCCTAGTCCGGTACACCCCTCAGGCACCCTGTGCTCGTCCTTGGCCGGTACGCCTTGGCTAACCCCCAGTTCACCCTATCCAGTCTTAGAGGTCTCCCGCTCATTGTTTTCTCCGAGGTTTTCTGAAGTTTCATTAAAGGTGCTGCCGCCTTTGGGCGCCCACCTCTAGTTGACGGGTTCCACCACTCCCGTGGGCGCGTTCCCTTTATCTCCCCTACGCTCGGGTCAAGGGGAGATGCTGCCGAATTTTCGCTAGAAACGATAACATATTAAAAGGATAAAAGGAAGCAACCAACAAATAGAACAACAAAATATTATAAAGAATAGGCTGTGAGGAAAAGGAGGAAAGACTTGTATAAAACTACTCAAAACCCAAAGAAAAGAAGAAAAGAAAAGCCTTAAAGCAAGTAGCAGGGGAGTGGGCCTTCATCGGTACGTCTGTTCCAGCCTTCACCGGTGCACCCTATTAGCCCTTCAACGGCACACCTTCTTGGCTCCTCACCGGCACACTCCTCCGCCGTTTCAACCTTCCCCTCACCGGTACACTCCCATCCTCCTTCGCCGGTACACTCCCACCATCTCTCCCTCACCGGTAGACACCTCCTCACCGTCCCACTCTCTTTCTTACTCTCCCTCTCACCGGCACACTCCATTCCCCCCCCTCACCGGTACACTCTCTCCCTCACCATCATACTCTCTCCCCCCACCGGTACACCCTCTGTCTCTCCCTCATCTATCTCCCTGTCTTACCTCTTCTTCCACCGTCTCCCAGAAATAGAAACCAATGTACAGACTTGGCAGGTTGAGGCACGAACGCAGCAACAAGCAATGTACAGACTTTGAGCTGCAATGTGTAGACTTCGAGCTGGCCAACGTACATACTTTGAGTTGGTCAATGTATAGACTTTGAGCTGCAGCCAATGGCCAATGTATAGACTCTGAGCTGCAATGTACAGACTTTGAGCTGCAATGTATAGACTTCGAGTTGGCCAACGTACAGACTTCGAGCTGGCCAATGTATAGACTTTGAACTCCAGCCAATGGCTGATGTATAGACTTTGGGTTGGCAATGTACAGACTTTGAGCTGTAATGTACAGACTTTGAACAATGTATAGACTTTGGGTTGGCCAATGTACAGACTTTGGACTGGCCAATGTATAGACTTTGAACTCCAGCCAATGGCTAATGTACAGACTTTGAGCTGCAATGTACAGACTTTGAGCTGGAATGTACAGACTTTGAGATGTAATGTATAGACTTTATGTTGGCCAATGCACAGACTTTGGGCTGGCCAATGTATAGACTTTGAACTCCGGCCAATGCCCAATGTGTAGACTTTGGGTTGGCTGATGTACAGACTTTGAGCTGCAATGTACAGACTTCGAACTGCAGCCAATGGGCAACGTACAGACTTTCAGCTGCAATGTATAGACTTTGAGCTGGCCAACGTACAGACTTTGGGTTGGCCAATGTATAGACTTTGAACTGCAGCCAATGGACAATGTATAGACTTTGAGCTGCAATGTACAGACTTTGAGCTGCAATGTATAGACTTTAAGCTGGCCAACGTTCAGACGTTAAGCTGGCCAATGTATAGACTTTGAACTGCAGCCAATGAATAATGTATAGACTTTAAGCTGCTGTCAATGCACAATGTATAGACTTTGGGTTGGCCAGTGTAGACTTTGAGCTGACCAACGTACAGACTTTGGGCTGGTCAATGTATAGACTTTGAGCTGCAATGTGCAGACTTTGAGCTGAAGGATGTACAGACTTTGTATGCAGCAACCAGACGATGTAAAGACTTCGGGTCGCAGTGACCAGCCAATGTATAGACTTTGGGCTGAGGGACGTACAGACTTCGTGTGTGCTAGTAGCCAGTGTACAGACTTTGAGTTGCAGTAAATGGACGATGTACAGACTCTGCGCGTGTGCTAGCAGACGATGTACAGACTTTGAGTTAGCCCGACATGCCCGCCAACTCCCTCCCCGGCATACTCTCTTGGCGCTTCTCCGGCACCCTCTAACCTACCCGGTACACTCTCCCAGCCCCTCTCCGGTACGCTCTCCCAGCCTTCGCCGGTACACCCTTTCTGCCCCCAACGGCCCACTTTTCCTTCCAAAATAAATATATATAAACATATATAAATATGTCATGATAATGATAATGATAATAATGATAATAAATTAATAAAAATTATGATAAATAAATAAACATGAATATATATATGAGAAATAAACAAAAAAATGTGAAATAATAATAATAATAGTAAAAAAGGAAAAGCAAAATATAATAGTGATAATAATAAACAAAATAGAGAAATCATCCAGAATAAATACATAAAAGGGAAATAAGTAATAAAATATATATGCATATAATTTAAAACCCAGATAAAGAAAATGGTAAAATCTATGTTGCAGCCCCGTCTCTCCCGTGACCCGATGCTGAAGGAACAACAATGCCACCCTTCCAGGTTGGGCCTGAGTCTTGGGAATTATCCCGACATGGCCAGGCCCCGACCTTATCTTGGGCCGACATTCCAATCAGACCGGACTCGTTCCTCAGGCCGGATCCCCTCCGAGCCACTACTAAAATTACCGCACGTTCGGCAAACGTTTGAACGGGTTCGCCTCGGTTTTCGCCGCGTTTCTATCATGGACCTGTGTCTGAACATGAAAAGACCCGTGAGCAACCAACATGGCCAACGGCTCCTACCCCGACGTGGTCATGACCCAGCATTGCTCTGGGCCGATAGCTCGTCAAATCGGATTCACCCTATCGGGATTCGTTCCCGCCCTTTTATTAAAATTACCGTAAACTCGGCATACACTTGTACGGGGTTGTTCCTATCCACGTCGCACCTTCAATATAGACCCTTGTCCGAATATCAAGTGGTCCGCAAGTGACTGACAGAAATCTGAATAGAACGAGCTGGCTCCTGTCATCCCTGGACCCTATATACGGGAATATCAATAAGGCCTTTGTGGGCTGTGCTTGGACCTCAGGTCCGTCCCGATTATGGCCATTGTCTGACCCACGCCCTCGGCCTATAGCTCGCTTCCTTCGAACATGTTTTGGGTTTTGGAATCTAGTCCCGGGACTTTTCCCCGTTGCCCTCCGGCACCGGGAACATTAATGATGCCCACGCAAGTCCCGTTTGGACCGCGGGAGGCGCCCCCGATATGGTCCCGACTCGATCTCACACCGGGCCAATAAATTCGCTAGTTTCCTGCTACACTAATCGAGATTTAACCGAATGTTTTCAGTGTCTCGGAATAATGTATTTGCCGTATCACAACATACATATGTTCCAGGTCCTCCTGCGACGATTATGATACTCTCAAGCCGGACACCCGTCTGAATATTAAACGGTCTCCCGAATGACCGACACGTTTCGAACGTCCGCTTCCCTAGACACAGGGTCTTTCAGCCGATTCAAGGGATATTCTCTCGTTGCCCCATGGCACCGAAAATATTAATGACGCTAATGCAAGTCTTGTTTCGACCGCGGGGGGCCCACCGCAGTATGGTCGCAGCTTGCTCTTCCACCGGGCCAACAGATTTACTGGTTTTTGACCGCTCCAACCGAGGCTCAGCTGAACGTTTTCCGCTCTTCCGAACAATAAATTTGCCGTACCTCGGCTTACATGCGTTCCGATTTTCTCGCGACAACCGTGATTTTCTCGAGCCGGACATTCGTCCGAATATTAAATGGTCAGTACACGACCGACATGATCGCGAATGTTTTCTTCTTACCCTCATACGGGGGTTTCGATACTTCCTAATAGACCTTTCGTGCAATTAATTTCTTGGCCATGAGGCCCTGAATCTCGGCGATTAATCAAGGGTGTTCCCTCGTATGGGGGATGTAAATGACGCCGTGACCTTTATGGCGCGACGGGTGTTGGTCCCGACACGAACTACACAATCGTCTGACGAAGTCAGATCGAGCGCACCATGGGCTCTTCCGGGTCCGAATAAATTATCACTTCGGTGACTGGCACGCCCACGCACTTAATAGACGAACCACCTGAACAAGCGAATTTTAGTGCGTCCACAGTACCTCCACGAGTGGACATGCAAAGACACACGAACTAGGAAACACAGACTAATACAAACACCGACTAATGCACCTATACCTAAACCAATATCCGGTACGTGACGGAGTTAATCGATCCGAAGATCACTCGCGCAAGTGTGCAGCCTTCCCGATAGGCGTAGCCTAACGTTCGGACAACACCTTTTAAAATACCAGATTATCGGGATGAAATGTAATTTTAAAATATTTTTTTTGAAAATAATGATGATCCTAAACTCGACTTAGACCGTGCAAGACTTATGCAACAACTACCCTAGACTCAACTCGCTCTGATACCAAACTGATGCGGGACGGACACGGGAACCGATTCTAAGTGATGTGGACCTCGGACTCTAAATGCGGACATGACCAGCAACATACAACAATGGAGACGCTTTGGCCCGACACTAAGAGTTCCTATGGGCTATACGTCGTTAACAGAAACGCAAGCTCACTCGTCGTCCCAAGCGAGGGGAAACGCTGATCCGCGCGGTTGAGAAACCGGCAGAGTCAAGGGTAGTCGACTCACTTCCGTGCTCGGATCGAGCCACGGGACGGTTCACTCTCTCGCTCACAGCGGTGACATAGACTCACGGGCTAAGTTCCTATCGTACTCAGCAGCGGCACACGACCATATACTAGCTAAGCAAGTAAATGCCAAGAAGTCAAGATCGTTACCTCAACGCTCCCGGCGTGGGGAAGACAACCCCGGCCAATCCTGTACTCCCGGTTAAACAAATACACTGCGGTACAAAGATTGACCCACTCCACGTAGGGAGGTAATAGGTCACATGTGGGGCTGGGGAGTAGCGGGAATTGGGTTGACGGGCAGCATCTTGATGTCGTCCGTCGGTGCCGAAACCCGCATTTTAGTGCTATCCGGATGGCGCGATCTACGGGTTCGTGGGGCCCACGCGCTGCCCCGTCCTCTGGACCTGATGGAGTGGGTCCCACTATGATGGTGACCTCTGATGGTGCGCTTCCCTGGACGGCGGCCGGGCTGAAACTGTAACGACCCGAGAATCCGATTACCGGGAAGGCCCGATAACCCGAGACTCGCACCGCCACCCACGAGCCCGAAGACTCGGAAGGGTTAAAAGGATGGTGTGGAGACTACACGAGTATCGCAAGTAATTGCAGAAATTAAATAGTTATAATATTGAGCAGGGAATAAATTAACATTTTACATGGTCCACAATAAAATAACAACAACAGTAGTAGTCCACGACTAGTACAGAGACAAGAAAGGAAAGTACAGCTACACGGGGCATACCCCGGCTCTGACCTCTGGCACTACCTCTGGGCACCCGCACCACGCTGCACTCCTGACGCGCTCTCCGAGGGTGGCGCCTCACCTGAAACACGGTGAAAACACGCAGGGAATGAGTCTCGGAACAAGACTCAGTAGGGATCACTCGGACCCTATCTCGTAAAATGAGAAACCACTACACTAGCAGTAGAAGAGTACCTCGGAAAGGAAAGCCCTGTACTCTACAAAACGAGATCCCATAGCACGCAAACCGACACCCGTGCCATGGTAAGAAGACCAAAGCTCAAAGGTCGAACCGGTAAAACCCGAAGGTCGGAAACACTCGACTGACAGTCTATCACTCCGTACTCGACAGGAGTACCACCCACTAGAAGCACAGCCGGTAGCGTCCCCTGACGTCTTACACCGCACCGCAGGTGAACCGCCTGACGTGGTAGGTCCTACCCGAGGCGCAGACACCCTACAAGTAACCACGAACAAGTGACTAGCTGGGGTCACGCCCGTCGACGTGGGTCCAACCTCCCCCAACCACGTGTGCACACACAGACCACGCGTCCCTAGTCTGGCCCTCTGACCGGTTTTCCCCTCAGCCGGACTCTGGCTGCAAGACGTGGGGCCCAACGGTAACCGGTCCACAAACCGTCTCTAAAGGTCAGCCCGTACACCACTCCCTGGTGCGACCAGCACCTCGCACTGGTGGGCTACGACTAGTGGAGGGTCACTGAAGGAGTAGACGCTCAAGACAACGGAAAACAACGTCCGAACCTGATGAAGTACGGGGGCCGTCCCACGTACCAGCACCATCGCACGGTGACCACGGTCGGAGAAGAAATGGACGCACCGCCCACAGCCAAACGCCTGACCAAGGCAAACGGAACCTCCGGACACCCAAAGACACGGTCCCGGAACTCCACGGGGTGTCCAGGACACACACACGGCCCAAGAGGAACACCCGACAACAGGACAGATCGCGCTAGGGACCCCTAGCGCGACAAGGAAGGACGCGCTAGGGCCCCCTAGCGCGACAAGGAAGATCGCGCTAGGGCCTCCTAGCGCGACAAGACAGGTCGCGCTAGGGACCCCTAGCGCGACCAGAACCGCCCTACTGTTCATCTTCTCCGATGAACGCGCCCCATCGGGGCAGCGTGACCATCAAGAACGCGCTACTGGAGTATAGCGCGTTCTCAGTCCGCGTCCGAAAAAAGGCGGAAACGCCCAAAAACTCCAACCACGCCCCCATGCCTCCACCGGAGAGGGGGAAAATAAGGGGAATGACCCCTAAGGACCCCTAGCATGCTTCTAAGGCACCAAAACATGAAATAGCGGGCTAAAACCATAGATCGGGCGAGCTCTCCCCAAATCATGGAAAAACCCCAAACCCGCTCAAACAAGCCTCTCTCGGCCTCCCCGCGGCCTACAAATCACGGAAACGAATGGCAAGAGGCTAAGGAACGTCACCCTACCTCACTGGAGCGAATGCTCCGTCGGATCGTCCACAAACCACGAAGAACGCTTTTAGAAACCTCGCCTCCCCACGCTTCCCACGCTTGCCGCACGCCCACGAGCTCGCCTCGCCGCCACCCACGCATCCGCGCCGTCGCCCTGCCGCCGTCCACAGTCGGGGAGGGGCTCACCGCGTCCGAATGGGAGAGAGAGGAGGGCGGCCACGGTTGGGGAAGGAAGGAGGAAGAAGAAGAAGAAAGAAAAAGAGGAAAAGAAAAAGAAAAGAAATAGGAATATATAGAAAATCCGATTTTTCAAAAAAATACCGAAAAATAGAAAAATATATTTCCAGAATCCTCGGAACGCACTGATCGCAACGGTACCACTCGTGCCCGGGTGAACCGCCCGGTTCGCCCGCAGCAAGCTTTCGAAGAAAGAGCCGAAACACACACCGGGAATCGGAAAACCCACGCGGAAAAGCCGCGGAACGCCTCCGGGCCTCCGAAATGACTCCGGATCGCACCGATCCGAACACGAAAGATGTCCGAAACGAAATTTCAGACATAACAGAGCCATACGCTCCAAAAACCAGATCCGGGACCCACGAAGAAAGGATCCGAAAGGTCCGGGATATTACAGAAACACCGGTCGGAGGCCGATCGGCTCCGATCTCCAAGTCTTGGAGTTGCTGCCCACGGATCTGTTGCTTCTGTTTTATCGCGCGCGATCCGGCGAGATCTGCTGCTGCGATCACTCTCGACGTCAGATCGACGCGCAAGAAGTATCGTTGAAAAGCTCTTTCAAAGTACTTCGACCCTCTGTGACTCCAGACACCTCGTTGAGATCGTGCTTCTGATGGGGGATTTTAGAACCGGACTGATCTCAGTTTCAGATCTGGCCGGGCAGAACTAAAGTTTCTTGAGAGTTAGATTTGACCGCAGAGTAGAACTCTGATTCAGACCTCGGGCTCTTCATGAAAGTTGTAGAGATGAGAGAGAGGAAAACGGAAATAATTCTTATGACCGATCTGGTGGAGGGTTGGATGGGGAAAGGTATTTTATATTGGTAGGTGGTCGGATCTGGACAGAGGCAGACAAAACTGAGTGGATATCTGAAAATGAATTTTAGAAAATAGGTGAATACCTTTAGAAATTCCACGAAAATTTTTGGAAGGAGGGGGTGGTGGAAAGAAGCTCCAGTAAAATTGGGGACTCAAGAAAAAATCAAGAAGGGGTCCGAAGAGGGGAAACTCAGAGCTACTGTGAATCTAGACTGAAAGCTGGCAGATCTGGATGGAAAGGAAGAACGAAAATAGAAAATTGTAAAATGGAAGATAGAAGTCCAACCAAATTTTATGGGACGTGGTGAAGACCCCTGGAACTCAGCCTGAAAGTTTGGGCTCTAGATGAACTCGTGGCTGTGGGTTAAAAATCTTAGAATGGCTTACTGTCTCCCGATTGGTAGAATACCGACGGAGGCGGTGGCGGTGCAACGGCGGCTTGATGGCGGCGACGGCGGCAACGACGAACTCCACACCAGATAGATGAGGCTTCCCACCTCATAACACAGCCTTCTCAGTTGCAAGAAGAAGAGAGGAGAGAGAGAGGGGGGCGGCCCTTGCTCCTTTGGAGGAAATTCAAGATTTTCTTTGCATTAATTCTACTCAAAATAGAAATACTAGGCTTTTATAGCAAATACAAAAAGTCTAGTTCTATCCCTAGATCTAGGATTGGTGGGGGGTAAAAGAGGGAGTCCACAATTATTTCTCCCATGTGATTTGGAACAAATAAAATAAGACTACAAATATTAATAAACTACATTAAACATGGGGCGCCCCCTTGACTTTTATGGTTCCACATTTTGAATTTTTGTTTCCTTTGTCCCCCCTTGGTCCAACCCTTCTAGAAGCCCACCATGGAGGGTTGACTGACCCCACATGGGCCCAAGAGATGAGGTGGATCAATGGGAGAAGAGATGGGGGGCTCGCGGGACCCAAGTGATCCCATTTTACAAATAAACCCCTGTTAGAATTCAAATTCAATCCAAATAAAGTCAAATAAACACACATTACACACAAATAAACTTTCAGTAAATACTATAAATATCGAGACTCAAGGGGGAGTCTACAGGCTGTCTCCGACCCAGATAGAAGCCGATGTAGCCCGAGTGGTGCTCCTCGTACGGTACCGACGGCTCGCCGGTTCGTGCTTCTCGCTCGCTCTGGTGTCCGCACCAGTTGTCCCTCTTTCGGAGGGGCGTAATTAACGTCGTAACTTTTACGGTACAGCGGGTTCTGAGTCCCACATGATCACTCACCTTCGTCTGATCAGTCAGACGGTGCGCATAATAAACTCGTCATTTTGTGACTGAAATGCCTACGTAATAAATAAATAAATCAAATAAACCTAACAAAATACTAATTAATAAAAATCTCAATTCTCACACAATTTTATACACATTTGTCCTAATAAGTCCCCTCTATCTCCTTCTCGTGCTACATCTCCCATCGCCGTTATGTGTGTGTGTGTGTGTGTGCGCGCGCACGCGCGCACGTGAGAGAGAGAGAGAGAGAGAGAGAGAGAGAGAGAGATTATGGGGGAGAGAAAGAGAGAGCGCAAGAGAGCATAGATAGAGATAAGAGAGAGGGAGGGTCCCCCTGCACTAGCACCCACCTGGTCGAGGGAGTTGTTGAGTAGCAAGTGGCGAGAGAGAGAGAGAGAGAGAGAGAGAGAGAGAGAGAGAGAGAGAGAGAGAGGTGCAGATGCCATCTAATCAATTTTGGATGAGTGCACGGAGGAAGGTGCTGTGGACACTAGTAGAAATGGCCTAAGCAAAGGCGGGAGGGGATGAGCTCTATCGTAGATGGTGACTACTTAGCTACCCCGCCATTGGCACCACAACCACCCTCCCCAAAATGCAATTGCACACACACACACATAGAGAAACAGAGAGAGAGACATGACTTGAGTAAGGATAGGTTAATTAGTCATTTTTCTCCTCCTAACCCATCTTGAGTTATCGATTATAAGAGATCATTGATGGTAGGGGTATACGGTGCGGCCCTCGTAAAGATTTGAGGGGTATTGGAATAAATTCCATAAAGATGTGGATGTAGTGATTATTTTAAAAGATTTTAGGAGTGCACGAGTAATTTTTCCAAATGTTTACCACAAGGCCCATTTAATTCTTGACTCTAGTCCATCAAGTTTTGGAGTTTCATAAGTCTTTGGAAGGACTTTAAAGGATAATGAGATTTGTTCATAATCAATTTGGATATGAAAGCAATTCAAAAGTGGCAAGAGAGAGAGAGGGAAAGATGCCATCTAGTCAATTTCGGATGAGTGCGCGGAGGGAGGAAGGTGTTGTGGACGCCGGTAGAAATAGCATAAGCAAAGGCGGGAGGAGATGAGCTCTACTATAGATGGTCACTAGTTAGATACCCTGCTATTGGCACCACAACCACGTACCCTCCCCAAAATGCAATAGAACACACACACACATGCGCGCGCGCGCACACACACATGGAGAGAGAGAGAGAGATGACCTGAGTATAGGTAGGTTAATTAGTCATTCCCCTCCTCCTAACTCACCTTGACTTACCGATTATAAGTGATCATTGACGGCAGGGGTATACGATGCGACCCTCTTTAGAGAGAGAGAGATGACCTGAGTATGGGTAGGTTAATTAGTCATTTCCTTCCTCCTAGCTCACCTTGACTTACCGATTATAAGTGATCATTGACGGCAGGGGTATACGGTGCGGCCCTCATAAAGATTTGAGGGGCATTGGAATAAATTCTCTAAAGGTGAGGGTATAGTGATTATTTTAAAAGATTTTAAGAGTGTACGAGTAATTTTTCCAAAGGTTTACACGAGGGCCCATTTAATTCTTGACTCTAGTCCATCAAGTTTTGGACTTTTATAAGTCATTGGAAGGACTTTAAAGGATAATAGATTTGTTCATAATCAATTTGGATATGAAAGCAATTTAAAAGGGCATTAATGTAATCATAACTAGACATAAAGGTAATAACACGTTGAAACATCAACTTTTTTGCTTTCTTTTTTGCTTATTTTGAGCATAGAATTGCGTTGGTAATTATTGCAGTTACTATTAGACATAATTTTGTGATTTAGGCCAATCATGCTACAATATTACCGCTATATTCATATTGCAATAATTTTATAATTATGCCTCTTTTGTTTATATGTATACATTATTGCATTAATGTTAACTATAATTAATTTTGTGACTTTTGGCATATATTTTGTTCTCTTCTTTGCCATAATATCCCTATTTTTGAAATGCAATAATGTGCTTGGATTGGTTGAGTGGCCGTGGACACTAAAAAAAAAATTCTCACCCCATGTTTACGTGCAGAGAAATAAAGAAGAGGAGAAAAGAGAAGAGAATATGAGAAGAAGAGAAGAAGAAAAGGAAGTCTCTGAAGTGCCCCCAGCGGCACACTTTTTGAAGCCCTCTGCGGCACACTTGCTGTGAAGCCTCCAGCGGCACACCTGTTGAAGCTCCAGCGGCACACTAGCTGCAAAACCCCTCAGTGGCACACCCTCTTGAAGCCCTTGCCCGGCACAGCCCAGGGCAACTCCACCCGGCACACCCTACAGATGGCTCCAGCGGCACGCCCAGGCTAGCCCCACCCTCAACGCCCAGAGGTTGCCCTCCAGTGGCACACTCCCTCCAAGGGCTCTTCAGCGGTACGCTTTTAGAGCTCTTCTGCGGCACGCCTCCAAGCTCTTCTAGCAGCACGCTTTTTCTGGCTTCCAGCGGCACATGTTTTTGCCCTTTCAGCGGCACACTTTGGTTGTTCCTTGTCCGGTGCAGCCGGCAAGCAAGATCTTACGCCATGACCAACGATCCTTGGCGCGCAATGGGGGGTCGTGCAGGGTCGGCTGAGGTGTCGTTCCCTCATGGAGGCACGCAAGCTACCCCCTACCACCGAGGACGAGGGAGTCAAATCCCATTCAATGCCGGCCCGAGCCGTTCCCGCCACCGGACACCCCTGCCGCTGAGGGTATAAAAAGGCCCCCTTCTCCACGATGAAAAGGGGGAAAAACACACAGACACATAGAGGGGTACGCACAGAGGAGAGAACAGAGGGAGAAGAGAGAAGAGAAAGAAGAAGGTTGCTCCGGTGCTGAAGATTGTCCAGAGGCCACTGAAAGAGAGAGAGTAAGAGAAGAAGAGAGAGAGGGAGTGAGAGAGTTCGATGTAGCAGAGGGAGTGGGGGAAGAGCGGGGAGCAGTCGCCCCTGCTCGGCCCCAATGCTCTCTTCGTCCCTTTTTTCTCTCCCATTCTCATGCTATCCTTCTTCCCCCTTTGTCTATAGCATAGCCCGTATGGGCCTTGTAATGTTCGTGGCCGTCTACGGTCACCTTCTCGCATGAATAAAGATGTTCCCTTCTTGGGTTCCCTGTCATTCTCGCTAGCTCCTTCTCTCGATGTGTTTTCGTCGCTTGCTTCTTCCCTTTCCCCGGGTTTCTCACTCTTTTGGGTTATTTTCCTTCCATGATGCTGGCTTGCCCAATCCAATCAACGGTGTTTTGGGTGCAATGCCATTCGGGTGGCCCTCCATGAGTGGCTTTCCATGTAGAGTCTTCCCCTCTCCTTGAAGCGTTGGAAGCCCAATGCCTCCATCTCAACACCCCCAGACCCCTCTCTCCTTCATGTTGGTGTACCCCTCGGTTCAGACTGAGCCCAGTGTGCCAACACCCTCTCCTCACTGGCATGCCAACCCATAGCCCTTACCAGTGCTGCATCTTACCCCTTGGCCAGTGCACTCCCCAGCCTCTTAGCCCGGTGCACCCTTCGCCCTTCCAGCCCGGCACGCTTAGCCTTTCCTCTTGCCCGGTGCGCCCTGAGGCCAGCTTGGCCGGCACACCCTTGACTACCCCTAGGCCGGCGCACCCCTCAGCCTCCTTGCCCAGCACACTTCTGCGCCGGCCAACCCGGCACAGCCTCTGTTGGGGCCTTCCCCGGCACAGCTTGGCCACTCCCAGCCCGGCACACTGCCTGGCCACCCTAGCCGGCACGCCAGGCCCCTCTTCTTACCCGGTGCACCTCAGCTAGTGTTAGGCGTGTCTTCCGTCCGTCGGTTCCTCCAGGCTTTCCAAAGTTTTATCAAAGGTGTTGCAGCCTCTGGCACCCACCTCAAATTGTCGGGTTCCGCCACTCCTTATGGACGCGTTCCCTTTTACCTCCTTACCATCCGGGTCCAGGGGAGATGCTGCCGAATTTTCGTCAGAACTAACATAATAACGATAATAATAAAAGAAAAGTAATAATGCAAAAAGAAACAACAAATGAACAAAATAAACACTAATGCAACGGCTTCGTCGAAATAACAAACGAACTACGGAGAACCCGAATATCTGAATACTCGCATCTTTTATGACGGACTATCGAATATAACCATGAATATGGTCTACATGAATAAAAGAAAACCAAATCAAAACTCACACATCCACTCCATGAATAAAAAGGAGAACCCCTTCATGCATTTCATGAATGAAAGAAAATCCCAACGCATGCATTTTATGAAGAAGAGAAAACCCCTACCAAGCCTTGCCCGGTGCACCTTAGCCATGCCTTACCCGGTGCACCCCTCCACAAACCTTACCCGGTGCACCCCTCCACAAACCTTACCCGGTGCACTCCATCTAGACCCAGCCCGGTACACCCTTAGCCCTATCCTCGCCGGCACATCCCCTTACAGACCCTGCCCGGTACACCCTAGTTCGACCTTGGCCCGGCACAGCCTAGCCATGCTTAGCCCGGCACGCCCCAACTATGTCTTGCCTGGCACACTTCGCCTAGCTCTTACCCAGTACGCCCTTCCCTCGCTTTCCATGACACACACCCCTTAATCCCTCCTGCCCGGTACACCCATCCAAGTCTTGCCCGGCAAAGTCCCCTTGCACCGCTGCCACCTTGCACCGACCTTATTTGCAGCCTACACCGACCTGCCACTAGCCCAAGGAGAACTTGCATAGGCCCAACCCCAATTGCACAGACTACGAGCCCCGATTGCACGGACCCTGCCCCTATCTGCACCGACCTAATCTCTTTTGCACGGACCTTGCCTGAACCTTGCACAGACCTTTTCCCTTGCATGCATAGAACCTGCACTGATCTCATCCCTTGCATGCATGGAACCTGCACTGATCTCATCCCTTGCATGCATGGAACCTGCACTGATCTCATCCCTTGCACGCACAGGCCCTGCACCGACCCAGCCCCTAGCTGCACAGACCTCAGCCTCCACCCTGCACCGCCTTATCCCTGGCGTGCACAATCCTGCACCGACCCAGCCCCTAGTCGCACAGACCTCCCCATCTCTCTGCACCGACCCAGCCCCTAGCTACACAGACTTCACTCCTCCTTTGCACAGACCCTGAACCCCGGCTGCACAGACCCGATTCCCAGTTGCACAGACCTTATTCCCCACCTGCACGGACCTCATGCCGACTTGCACCGACCTCAGTCCACTCTGCACCAACCCTAAACCAGACCCTGACGTACGCTCCAAATGCAAATAATAATAATAATAATAATAAATAATTATAATAATAATAATAATAAAACTCATAGAAAGATAAAAAATATAAAATAAATAAATAAATAATAATAAAAGAATGATAATAAAATAAATAAATAAAGGAGAATATAACGCACCGGTAATAAAAGGAGAATCAATGAGCAATACAAGAAAAATAAATAAAAAATAAATGAATAATGATTACAATAATGAATAGAACGGTGCGTCTCTCATCACCCCCAGACCCTACGCATGGGAATATCAATAAGGTCTTCGTGGGCCACGCTTAGACCTCGGGTCCGTCCCGATCATGATCATTGTCTGACCCACATCCTCGGCCCATAGCCCGCTCCCTTTGAACACATATTGGTTCTGGGATCTGATCCCAGGACATCCTCCCGTTGCCCCTTTGGCACCGGAAATATTGACGATGCCCACGCGAGCCTGACTTCTACCGCGGGAGGGCCCACCGCAGTATGGTCGCGGCTTGATCTTGCACCGGGCCGATAAACTTAATGGTTTCCAACCGCCCCAACCGGGATTTAACTGAACATTTCCCGTTCCTCTGAACAATAAATTTATCGTATCCTGACATACACATGTTCCAGTTTTCCCGTGACGATTACGCTATTCTCAAGCCGGACACTCGTCCGAACATTAACTGGTCCCCTGAGTGACCGACATATTTCAAATGCTTACTTCCCTAGACATCGGGCTTTCCGACTGATCCGAGACAGCTATCGGCTTGTTTCTCTCGATATAATTTTCTGGCCATGAGGCCCTGATTCCCGGCGATTAATCAAGGGTGTTCCCCTCTCCGAGGGAATGTAAATAACGCCGTGACCTTTATGGCGCGGCGAATTTTGGTCCCGACATGAACTACACAATCGTCTGATTAGTCAAATCGAGCGCACCATGGGTTTCCTCGAAGCCCGAACAAATCGTCACTTTGTGACTGGCACGTCCACGCACTTAATAAACGCCAATAAACGAACAAACAATTACTTTGATAAAAAGTGCGTCCACAGTGGCCTAAGATATGACAAATCAAGAGGGGGAATGATTTGGGTTTCCTCATAAGTATGTCTGATTTTTGCGAAAAAAGATATGTATCACTAGATCTAGATAGCTAAATAAGATCTAATCGTTCTAGCACAAGTTTGATGATTGGTTAATATTTTAGCCTCCAGGTATTATGGTTGTATATGTAAAAAGTATACAAAAAGAGAGGGAAATAAGGAGTATTCACACCAATAAACACCTGAACTTTTCTATAGTGGTGTATTCTCTCACCCCACAGGGGAGGGGTAGTAGCGGATGGAGAGAGAGAGTATTACTGGAAATAAAAATTTAGCGGAAAGAATATTATGCAAAATGGATGGCATTTTTAGTTTTGGGACGTTTGTTAACCAAGGTTTGCAATCTCGAGCCCGGACAACCCGATTCGCACGACTCGGCCCGTCCCAGCCGGGGGGTGGGACGCACGGACTGGGGGTTGTGGCCGGGACGCACTGGACCGCATGGTCCCGTGCGTCCCGCCACGTACCAGACCGGTCCGCAGCGAGGCCGGCCTGGTACGTACGGGTCGGCCGGCTTGTGCCGGTCCGCCCATTTAACGGTTCGGTGGAGGGCGTAACAACGGCCACCGGTGGAGGGCGTTGTAGCGGTGGAGGGCGGCCAGGGGCGGTGCACGATGGTGGACGGTGATGTACGGCTGCGAGCGGCAGCTCTGGGCGAAGGGGACCGGCCATCGGAGGTAAGTGAAACGTTTTGAGTTTTTTAAAAAACAATGGGGGAGGGTGGCCGGTGGGGGGACGTGGGAGGGCGGTGGAGGGCTGAGGAGGTGGGAGGCGGCGGTGGGAGGTCGGACGAGGACAGGGGGGCCGTGGGAAAAAGGGAGGAGGGGGACGGGGAGGGGGCGGTGGGCGTCGGTGGGGGACTGATCAGGCCGGTGGGGGAGGTGGGGGTGGGGTAGGGGACGGTGGGCACCGGTGGGGGACGATTTGGCCGGTGGGGGAGGTGGGGGTGGGGGAGGGGGCGGTGGGCGCCGGTGGGGGATGATCTGGCCGGTGGGGGTGGGGCAGTAGGCGCCGGTGGGGGACGGGCCACTTGTGGACGCAGATTTTTTTTATCTTATCTATTTATTTGTTTGTTTTAATTTAATTTATTATTATTATTTATTTATTTATTTATTTGGTTGATTTGATTTATTAGGCGTGCCAGTCATCGGAGTGACAATTTCATTGTGCGCTCGATCTAACTTGGTCAGTCGATTGTGAAGTCCGAGTCGGGACCGAAAGTCCGCCATGCCATGAAGGCCATGACGTTAATTACGCCCTCCCTTGAGGAGGACAACCCTTGATTAAACGCCAAAGACATGAGGCCTCATAAGGCAGTCAAAATACTAATGTGCGAAATAAAGGCTTCATGCTTATGGAAGAGGACGAATGGAGGGTGGATTTATTTAGTTCAACGGACTAAATCGGGCGGCACAACCTTTAACTTTGAGCCATGCCGGGTAAGGATAGAAGACCATCCATGCAGTGGCGGGACGGAATTCGGCTAATCATTAGGGTATTCCCTTTTGACACTTCCACTTGACCGGATGCTCCAAATAGGTTCGTTTCCCCCGAAGATGGAGCCGGATGGGAAGTGTATCGGTGACACTCCCTTGACTCATCGGGGTTGATGACATTGGACTGGATTTCGGCAGCATCTCCCCTCAACTTGGAACATGCCCAAGGAGAAATAGGTGATCATCCACGGAGTGCAGGGATGAAAACCGAAAGAGAAAGGCACTGGGCCCTGGCACGGTGTGATGTTGGGGATGGTTCCTCGTTTATTTATTCCATGGGGTGTACCCTGTGACCTGTAGATATCCCTCGAATTAGTGTGGCAGGGTGCTCAAAGATTGGGCAGAGGAGGAGAGGCTCTCGGCGCAGCAATAACGAGCATAGGCAGGCTTCCCGGCGCGGGGGGAATGGGTTCTCGGCATGAGGTTCTCGGCATGGCTTTAAAGAAGGAGGAGGGAGCTCTCGGCGTGAGGTTCCCGACATGGTTTAAAGAAAGAGGAGGGAGCTCTCGGCGTGAGGTTCCCGACGCGCTGAGGGCCGCGTCGGGAGCTATTCATGGCACCGAGAGGAGTTGGCGCTGAAAAGGTTTGTGGGGTTTTACGGTGCTCTGTTTTGGGGATTTTTTCTGGGATTCAGATAACGGCTGGGGGGTTTTAGGATGCAACCGAGGAAGGGACCGAGGGCTCTACCAAGTTACCAGATTAACATCAAGGAGTCACATGGATAGAAGGGATTCGAGGGATTAAAGTCACCAGGCGTTCGAACTCTCTGGAACAGGCTTTATGCCATTCATATCGCCGACCATCTAGTAGATCAAGAGATGACTGTCTCTGATCCCTGTAATGGCCCCAATGGCTTGGGAAACTTGAGAGGACTACGGACTTCGCAACGTTTAAATCATCGATGTCGTCGAGGGAGAGAGAGGGACAAAGCCCAAAGATCCACAGTGAGGATTGGGGCTCTGTTACCTCCGTCCCATCTGAAACAAGCATGCATATAGGCACAAGAAATCACTAGAGTTCTAAGCATCCGAACAATTAATGCACGCGGGGGATAATATACATTCCGAAAGAGAGAGCACAGGGAGAAAAGGGCCAACCACCACCATTTCATCGGAACAGCCGTGAAATTACATTTCACTATTTCATCGTTTACATCGTTCATAGAACAGGGGGAAGGAGAGAGAAAAAAAAAAGACTAATACTCTATCTCCTCGACAACAGGGAGATCTCTTCACTTCGAAAGCGGAAAACGGAATCGAAGCTTATACATCAAAAAAAAGGGGAAGTAGGAAGGAAAGACAGCAATAAAGGGGAGGGGAGGGCGGAGCATTGACTCCTCTCCCTCCCCTAGCACCCCACCTTCTCCTTCCTTCAGACCTCACAGCAGCTTTTCTTCTCTTATCTGCTTTTTTATCTGGCCATCTGGAGATGTCTCTCTTCGTTCTCTTCGATGGCTCTCTCCGTATATCCTCTCTTTCTTCTCTTCGATGGCTCTCTCCGTATATCCTCTCCTTCTTCTCGGACGAAACGGGGGGGTTTATAGGCAGTGCTGGATATCCTCTCGGCAGAGGTGTCTCGGCATGACTCACTTCGGCGCATCTTTCACACCTTCCCGGCGCGCCTCAGTCGACTGCGGAAGCTTCCCGGCGCCAAGGCTATGGCTTCCCGGCGCCATTGCCCTATGGGCTTTGGGCTTTGGTTAGGGGCTCCCGGCGCCACCCTCATGAGTCCATTTAGGGCCTTTAATGCTTTGGCTCGTCTCATCGGTAGACTTGAGCTGTCAAAGGTGCCTAACCTGTCTTTAGAACCTTGTTAGAACAGGTGAAGGCCAGTTGGTGAGTTGACATAGTTTTATCAGAACATTTCTGGAGATTTTCATCAATCGATAGACCGCATTTCTTCATCAGTATTGCCATCTGAGCGATGACAACACCGGACATCAGCTTGGCCGGGGAGGGCTTCAACCGGGTGGTAGCTTTAGTGATGAATTTTCTGTAGTTCTGGCGTTGCAAGAATCCCTGGGATCTTCATTTCTGTTTCAATCTTCTCTTCGGCCTCATCTTTATTCTTGATTATATTTCAGGTGTCAACACCACTCGATAGGGGAGGTGGGGGTGGGGCAGGGGGGGCAGCCACCGACACCCACCGGCCAGGCCGGTGGGAGGCCGGAGGGTGCGGCGGTGGCCGGTAGGCGTCGGTGGGAGGCGGTGGGGTGCAGGTGGGGACGAGTGGGAGGTGGGGGTGAGAGAGCGGTGGGGTTAAAAAATTTTAAATTTTTTTTATAATATGTGAATTTTAAATTAAATTTAATTTAATTTTGTAGTGGTAAATATTTTAGAATTAATTTTAATCTTTTAGATAAAATTTACATATTGTAAATTTTATTCGATGGTTATATATAAATTTTAATTTGTAACAAAAATTGTTGATTTAATTTAGATGTATTAAATAAATTTTTTAATTTTACATGTTTTAGAATTAAATTTATTGTTTTCATTAAAATTTTATTTGTAATTTTTTTTTTGATTTAATTTAGATGTATTAATTAAATTTTTTATTTGTAGTCGTAGAACAATAAAATTTAATATTTTAGATAAAATTCACAGATGGTAAATTTGATTCGATGGTTCTAAGTAAAATTTAATTTATATGTATTATTTAACTCTTTTAGTTGTAGATGTTCTAAATTTAATTTTAATGTTTTGGATAATTTTTTCATTTGTAAATTATATTCTATGGCTGTATGTAAAAATTAATTTATAACAAAAATGATTTATAAAATATTTATAATTTATATTTATTTATTGTCATATTTTGTGATATTTATAATTTATATTTCTTAAATTTATGAGATACATTTAAGTACTCTATGGCTTCTAAGGAACGTCCAAATGAAATTGGATGGTCACATGGAGTTATGTTGGATGGCAACCGTAGGTGTTGGCGTTTCAACTACTGCAGAACAGAACACCGGAGAGGAGGTGTGTCTCGGTTGAAGAGGCACTTGACAGGAGGAGCGGGTGTGGGATACTATGAGATTGCTGGGTGTACCCATGTGCTTAGATATGTAAAACTTGCAATGGCCAGGCACCTGCGGGAGAAGAGAGTAGAGATGTAACAAAAGGAAAAAAGAAGAAAAGAGATGAAGCGGTAATTAGCGGAAGAGCAAGCGGCAGCGATAGTGATGAATGCGCATGGAGACCCAGTGACGAAGACCAACAAGTGCGTACTGACCAGCCTAATGTGTATGTCACGGTGAATGATCCACATGAAGCGTAATTTTTGGAGAATTTTATATACCGTCCACCGCTGCACATGACCCATTATTTGTGCAGATTGTTACATATTTTCAGGCTCACGCACATGCACGTCCACCCACTAGGATAGTGTTAGATTATATGGGTTATGACTCTCATGTATCTAATTCTGATTGTGATTCGGGATTCGCAGATGAGTCAGATGAGTGAGTTTTGGTATTTTGTACTTTATGAGTGGGGTTGAATGATGTCATTATTATGTATATGTTTACTTTAACATATTAAAAAATATGTTTTTCCTCACCAAATAAGATGTTTAATTAAAAGGTGTAATATGTTATTTTTATATATTTAATTATATATAATTTAGTATGGATCTATCATCATAAAAAAATAACTCAACATTCTAATATTTTTAAATGTATCTATTATTTACAATTTAAATAGATTTTATTTAAAAATTTATTTTTTAAATTTAAAATTTAAAAAATTTTAGAAAAATGAAAATCGCGTGGTCTCGCCGGGCATACCGGGATGTTGGGCGTCCCGATCGTCCCGTCCCAAGCCATGATCGGGACGACCGAGACATCCGGGACGACAAACCTTGTTGCTAACAAGATGAATTTATATCTTCGAGATTTGAAGATTTCGGGTGCTTTTAGTTAAATAGATACATTAAGGGGTTTATTTCAAATTATGAAAGTTTATAAAGGATATATATATATATATATATATATATATTGATGGGGAGTCAGTTTACATTGTGAATAAGGGACCGAGGCCTGAAGAAGGATTAAGGAAGAGGGAACCCTTCCATCGTGGAGACCCTCTCCGTTTATAGACTTCATGGATGTCACCCCTTAAACTTCAAATGCATGTTGTAACATCCCCTTTAATTGTGCACGTTCATGCGAGTGTGAATAATTAAGGAAGAGAGAGAATCTAAAACGGTCACCTTAATGACCCCCTTTAAATATAAATCAATATACAATCTAAATAAAAAAATTAAATACCACCTCGTGGGGCCATCACTAGGAGATGAATTGGGTCAAACCCACTTCTAACAAGCCATACATATACGACTAAGACGATACAACTGTTACATACGCGAATAAATAGTGATGTACGGACATGCACGGGTTGCTACAGTTGGAACAGTAGTTTACATAAGCGCTCACTCACCCTTGGCCCAACCATCATTCGTGTCCTGTCATCATCAGCTTCATTCGATTCCTAATTTGCCCGGTCGAGGTCGGGCTGCAGCAGACCCAGCGGCTGGTGGGCACCCCCAAACAATATGTCCTGCCAACCCCACTGCCCCCAACAGTACTCTATCTCCTCTGTCCAATGGCTCCCGTCGAGAAGCTCTACTCCGCCTGCCCGGCTGTGGCCAGTACACGAGACGATATTGTCATGTTCCCATTGCTGCTGCCGCTGCTCTTCGTCTCCACCTTCGTCTCCCAGAAGATTTTTCAACCATGACAAAGAATCTTCCTCTTTGCAGGCAGCGTTGTCGTCTGTTGCAGACGGCCCGCACCTTGTTTTATGGCATGTGTTAACCACCGGCAGGGGAAAGTTGGCCTTGGATGGGACTCGAGGTTGAGGCCTGATGATCACAGATGAGGGAGGCGCAGCATTAGGAGTACTGCCTCGAATTCCGGCTGGATGGCTGCAGGGGGCGTGTTCTTTCAGAGGATATGATTCTTCAGTTAAGGGGCTGGGGTTCCGCTCGGCAGCGGAGGATCCTGCAGGACCTTTGTTGTGAACCACTCCCTGCGGCCAGTTGGGCTTCACCTTCTTGCCAAGACTGCTGTTCCAGTAGTTCTTGATGTCATTTGCCGTCCTGCCCGGAATTCGACCTGCTATTAACGACCACCTGGAACCCAAAAGAGTAGTATATATATATATATACATTAGTGTACATGATCACACTAATCAATCATAAGATGCATGTGAGATTAGGCACAAATAAAAGTGCCGCGCCTTCTCGACACGTACGTGCGCGCGCCCGAAGAAGAATTACATATATGGATGGCCTTGGTCGTCGAATTAATATATAATTTACTCTTGGAATGATCGATCACTACTCTGTGGAGACAGAGCATCTTAATTAATTAATGAAGTAATTGTGTACACGTACCGGTTCCCCAGTAGCCGGTGGAGTCTGATGATGAGATCAACTTCGTCTTCGTCAAACGTCCCCCGCCTGATGGTGGGCTTGAGATAGTTCAACCACCTCAGCCGGCAGCTCTTCCGGCACCGTCTTAAACCTGCAGATGTTTTGAGAATTGGAGTACTGTTATGTATCCTGGCTAGTTCAAATGGAAAAGCCGTAACTAGGTATACATATGGCATATATACCCAACCGTAGACTACAGTCTTTTATGATCTTTTTACGTACGGCTAACTAGATCAATGCCAGTTCGATCCTGGGGAACGAAAGAGATTTGGACACTTATCGATCTCCCCCTTCCTGGCCGCCACTCAAGGCCTCTCTCTCTCTCTCTCGATGGTCAGGGTAGTTCCTACACAGAGAGATCTGCACGCTTGGTTCGCTCTTAATTCCCTCCAGCCAAGTCCCTCCTCCCATGTCTTCCCCCCTGACACACACAGCGCCCCCCCTCCCCCCCCAAGCATGAACATACCTGCCCTGGTTGGTACTAGATGCCACCGCCCTTCGCCATATTTCTCGACGCATCTCTTGAGGAGGAGATCCTCTTCCGGAGTCCATGCGCCCTTCCTCACCCCCCTGAATTCGATCCCCGTGGTGGGGAGCTGCATGTGCGCGTTCTCCATCGCGGACGCTCGTCGTCTTGGTCACCAGTACTGCGCGCGCGCCATTCCCAGAGTCTTCTATTTAATTAGCTCGGGATGGCATCGTCCGCACGTCGGCCGCCCGGCCCCCAACCCAATCATGTGGTGTGAAGATCTGTACGTGGATCCATCGTTGACAGCAGCACGTACGTACGTAGCTGGGAATCCCTTGCATGTAAGTCATTTTATTTACATTAAAATCTCAGGGCACTCCGGTGAGATGACATCAACTACGTATCTTGCGTATCCTTTATTTTATAATTTCTATAGAATGTGAAATTATTTTCGCATGACTCCTTAGCTGTAGGGTTATCTTTATCGCAAAAGACCAAAGAATTGTGGGCATTATCTATATTTAAATATTTCAAGTACATATCAGTGTTATCATAATCGGATCAGACCGGCCGGTCGAACCAGTCCGATCGCGAATCGATCCAGAAACAGGTTCGATTAAGGTCGGTCCGATCTAATATTAAAAAATCGAACAAACCGGACGAACCGCGATTCGACCGGTGAATCGATCTGAACCGATCCGACCCGATTCATCTTTAAAAATAGAAAAAATTAAACATAAAAATATTTATATATTCAAAATAATATTTATGTGTGAACATAATTATCTTATTATTGTTGATTTATTATTATTTGTCATCTTATATTAGATTTGAGCATATATGTCAATTGTAAAGAGTGAAGATCAATAGAATATTATAAAATTTTAAGATTAGTTTATTTAACTATGTTATTGTTATTTTTTTACTTGTATAATTACACAATCATAATTCATGAGTAATAATTATACGTGTATGTTATTTTATTTTAATTATTATATCTTATTTCTTTATTATCTTGGACTATAAAATCGAGTTGAATCATATATCAATATTATGATGACGTCACGGTTCAAATCGATTCAATTAAACAGTTTAATCAGTTCGAAACGAACAAATTCGTTGACCGATTCAGATACCGATTTGATTCTGATAACATTGATATAGATCATAAGAATAAGCATATGTTTATTCTTAAACCTATGTTTGTTGATTATATATATTTCACGTTCAACTCTCTCACCTATCCGCATACACAATTAATCCCAATTGTATGTATTCCCACATTAATTAAAGCATAAACTGTGTGGAGTAGCAGATTGTAATTAAAGTAAATGATCATGTCGTGTGAAGATCTGCCCATCCTTTATTTTTGTTTTAGTACGATGAATGAAATGAAACACTCGGTATATCTGTTGTTAATGAGCCCTAGCTATCTCAAACACATGACTGCCTGCCGGACAGGTAGATCTCGTCGTGTAACATGCATGATTGGAATTGATGAGATGTCATAATTAATCCTTGGTAAGAGCAAATAGTTGATCTTGGTTTTTTCATATATATAGGAAATTTTGAGAGAAGAGAAATGCAGAAGAAATATGGGAAGAGAAGAGAGATTTTCTCGATCTGAACACTGATTTAATTATGTTCTTAAAAGTTTGAAATAACCAAAATTTTCAAATACTGTTTTTTTATAGAAAGGCAAAGATACTAAAGTGGGATAACTTAAAAGGAATCTATAATCTAAACACACACTCACTTAGGATTGGGTTTAGAAAGAAGAATGAGAAAGAAGAGACTTTTGATAATTATATATGAAACTCACTCTAATGATTGAAATCCATTTTAATATTTTAAAAATTAACCTCTGAGTTTCTTTTGGTGGTGCTAGTGAACAAAAAAATATCTATATATGTCTTTATCTTTAAATACACTCAACATATGCTTTTGAAAGTAATACTCCCTTTTAAATCAGTTAATGCTTATTCCCCCTCATTATCTCCGGTAAATGCTCGATCTCCCAATCATTAGAATTTACTAGACAATGTAGTTCCAAACATGTCCTTAGTAGACAAATGAGATTTTAAACCTAGGTATTCATCATTAAAAGTTTGTATCTTCTAAAAATCTCTTACATAATGATATTCATTAAATTTTATTGGATTAAGACATTCAACTCAAAACTTTAAAATGCTGAGTGCATAATGATCCATTAATATAATCATATTATATGTTATCCCGATTTTAATAAGGGGTCATTCTAACACCTCCCCTCACGTGCAGGTCAATTTGATCTCTGTCACATAGACCATGATAAACATAAGATACGCGGCTCAGATTATAACCATAGGTTCTAATATCATATTAGATTTTATTAGATTGAGTCATCCAACGAAAAACCTTAAAATATTGAGGGGGAGAATACTACACTAATATACACATTATATGGTAGCCCAACCTTTTTCTAATACAAGATTATTATAACATAAATCTAACCCAAAATCTCATCCATAAAATGTGCATGTACCATCCTTGTTACGTTAGAATGAGACGGTGGCTTGTGGGTGGAGTGAGGGATGCTACAATATATATCTATCTTCTCAATTTTATTCGTACATAGAGCTGTCAATGGGCCAGGCCGGCCCGATCCGCCTGCAGGCTTGGCTCGACATTGGGCCAAGTCACAAGCCCCTTTTCAGCCCATGGACTTTTAGTCGGACTTTAAAGCCCGAGCCCGATTATTAAGCAAGCCAGGCTCGAACTTTTGAGTCGGCCCATCGGGCCAAGCCTACCCGACCTTAGATTACCTTCTTATCATTTTTTGACATTGAAAATATATTAGGAGAGTAAAATGTAAATGTCACACTCATTCTCTCATCAGACTTGACAGCCTTAATCCCTAAGCATGCTACCATCCCGTACAATGCGCGAATGACGAATCCCATTTCAAATCATCCTTTCTTAATTCTCTTTTTAATTTCTTATGTCATCGTTATTATCACTCTCCTCTCCCCCACACAGTACGCACCCCACCCATTTCTTGTGTCTTTCGAGTGGTTGGGTGTGTCTGACTGTTTCGCTCTTCTCCTCACCTGGATTGTCATTGTCGCCTCCCCCCCCTCGTGGATCTGCTCGCCATGGCATTTTACAAGATCAAGGCCCCCAACCCTGTCGTTGAGATGTACGGTGAGCCTCTTCGCTTCCCTCTTTTCTACGATCATCGCATGTGTGATGTGTATTTTGCTGTCATTTACAGTTGCTCCGTGTGTTTTTTCTCATGTGCTCCTCGATGTGTGCTCCGACGTCTTATATTGTTGGCATGGCTCCGTGAAGGAGGGGATGTGTGCTCCGAGCTTGTCAGATCCGTTGTTAAATCTTCGTTGGCCATGTTGGCCATCAATTATCGATAGATCGGTTGCGAATTGTGATATGTTGACGTTGATCAGGAAAAATACAACGATTGATTTTTTATGACCCCCCGAGTTCTCCACATGTTTGTCATTATTTGTTGGGAGATGATGTGTTGATGATGATCACGGATAGTTAAAAGTGGAGCTTTGCTAAAATCCTCTTTGTTTATTAGTCTTTTGCCGTGAGGATACGATCTTTTAATGTTTAATCGTAATCGTTGACACTTTTATATTTATTATTTTTTCTTTGCAGACTGAGCCGGGCCTAAGTTGTGCCTTTAACGCGAGCCCAGTCCAACCTAACCCGAGCCCAGGTCAGACTTAGACTTTAAACTTAACGAGTCAATCCCGAGTCAAGTTGAGCTAAGATCGACCCGAGCCAAACCCATTGACACCCCTATTCGCGGGTCTTGGTACTGACTTAGATCTCACGGGATCATAGCCAATCCTTCAATTTCATCATTTGTTTATATATGTGCCCCCATCAAAGATTAATCATCTTGATAGAGACGACTACATAAAAACTATGTTGATAGAGACGTCTTGCACGGATGTCTGTCCATATCTTGTAGAATTTCACCCACCGCACTAAATGCCCCCCCCCCCCCCCTACCTCACCCCCGTGAACCGGTTCCCCTTCTTTCGATGGAAGTTGCATGAGCACGTTCTCCACACAACCTTAATTAACTCCATGTTGGGTCGGGTATTCACCGCATTCTTCATCTCGCGAGCTTTTCGCCCGACTTAAGAGTCGAAGCCCGTTAAAGAATCGGATCCCATTAATTTCAACTTTTGAGTCAACTCAAATGAATTGGAATAACTCGTTAAATATTTACATTTTAAATAAAAATTTATATAACATAAATGTTTTATGCCTCTTTATTAGATTGAAATGTTAATCAATTTTATTCGAAGATGATATTCTATTGTAAATTTTATGTTCTTGCATATATTATTTTTTATTTTTTTTTCATATAATTTGTTGAGATAAATATGCCTAAAGTCGGATCTTACAATTTAATAAAATAGTTGAATTTAACTCGATTTAATAAACTATCACTTAAACTTGAGCCGGACACCAACTTAAAAATTAAGAGTCGAACTTGAGTCAAATCGAGTTCGCGGATGGTATTACATCAGTTTGAATTTTATATTAATAAAAATAATTAACAAACATGTAATCCTCACTCCTGCGAACCAATCATATATATATATATATATATAAAAGAAAGAACACTCATGCCTGCAGTGACGTCGTAACTCTCTCCTTTGGGTAGGGGTGAGTATTATTTAAGTTTAACTTAAAAATTAAATTAAATGGCATTGATTTAAGTTAAAATTTAAAAAAATGATTTGAATTTAAATCTAATCGTATTAAAATTTTTATTTTAATTTAATTTTAAAATTCAAGAAATCAAATCGAATTAAATAATCTAGATTTAAGGATATTTTTGTCAAGTTAATATAAGTGTATATATAACTATGAACCTTAATTTCAAAAGTCCAATCCACGTCATCCTTACGAGTCTTTTGACTCTATGAAATAAATTTTAAATCACCTTCTATTTTACTGTAACTGAAGTTATTAATTTTTTTATGTGCAAATATATATCATGAAACTTACTCTTACACGTTATAACTTTTGATATTATTTCTTTAATATTTATTTTATTAGGTAAAAATTCTCTTACTATATCTTTCTTTACTCTTTTTTGAATTCAATCTAATTTTGAAAAAGAGACGTGAATATAATTTAAATCGAATCAAATCAAATAAAATTAAATTAATTTGATTTTATTTGATTCGATCTCAAAATAGTTTAATTTATTTATTTTAATTCAGATTGAACTCTTAATTCTATTTAATTTTTTAAAAAATCAAACCAAGATCAAACAGTACGCACCCCTTCGTTTAGGATGCCATGCATGGTACACAAGTCGATTGCAAATCATGGCGTTTGATATCTGTCCTTACATCGAAACCCATCTCATTGATTGCATTGGCAGCATATGCCTTAACCATTAAAATGGTGAGGGAGTACGTGCCCGTCTCCCGTGCCAGGCCTTCTCAATTAGGTGGTCCAGGCTTCACCAACGGCTTATTAGAAATTAAGAGAGTCGACGGTAGTGAGTCGACGGCCGTCGGTGACGACGACAGGTGTATTTTTGTAATTGTTGTTATAATGTAACAAGGTTATTTGCAAAGATAATTATTTAAAGACGGTGGTGATTCTATAATTGTTCGAATAACAACAAGGTTATTTTTGCAAATTTCCCTAAAACTAAATTAGTGCCCCGAGAAAATGTCAAGAGAGAGGAGAGAGACAAAGAGGGAATTGATGCATAGGGAGGGAAGAGATTTTCTCTAAACACTTGTTTATCGAATCTTGTTAAAAGCCTAAGAACACAGAAAGTAAATCAAGCACTTTAATAGAAAAGCAAACACATTAAGTTGGGATGGTTAATCAAGTATCTATAATCGCTCACTATGCTAATGAGCCTTTGAAGTTAGATTTTGATCATTGAAAGTTTGTATCTTCCCAAGATCTCATAAACTTAACCCATAACATGCATCAACCATTAGTCATGTACGATCCTTACTAGATTGGAACTAATTACCGACTCGTAGATACCCGTCGACGTAGAACCGGTCTAATTCGATACGAGTCGGTCGACTCGGACACGACTCGAGCCGGCCAGATTGAGTCACTTATTTTGGATCTTTTCGTATTTATTTTATAAAATTATAACTTCTTGTAATCTTTGGATTGGTTACCCTACACCTTAACTTGTAAAATGACTCAGTCTATTTTTAACAATATGTTATTATTATTATTATTAAATAATCAATAAATTAATAAATTTGACGGTACAATTGAATACTCATCGTACATGAACTGTCGGATCTATGACAATGGTACGTATATCTTTATGTAATCATTATGATTTTAATTTTAAAATATAATATTTTAAAAATAAATTATTTTTAAATATAAATTATTATTATTTAAATAATTCATAACTACCCAAAGTAACCTAGATAGATCACGTTTTAGAATTTCTCCGAATACAATACAAATGCCCGGCCGGCGGGCGAGAGTACCTTCCAAACGGCCAACGATGCCACGGCCCACCGCGCGTGGCTTCTCTTCGAGGATTAATGATGATGATAACAGGGACATATGTACAAGGCCACTTTAATTAATGATGGGGACCATATTTACTTGCTCAACGTGATGACACGTCGACATGCTCACCAACCTCTTGGAACATTTATTGCAATCCAACAAGATCTACGGCAGATCCGAAAGAATATTATCCAAATGTCCCCCTGTTTTTGAAGTCTAACAGAAGGATGTAAATGCAAAACTCTGTTAGAATCTCAAACGAGGATGTGATGTATTTCTTTATTAATCAATTAGACACGTACACAAATTTTATTTTCAAGATAAGATAGCGCGAATGCGTTAACCGGAGAGAGAGAGAGAGAGAGAGAGCGTGTGAATCTCACACGCGTCTCTTAGACGTAATCTTCTTAATCGGGATTAGATAGCGCATTCGATTTTCGAGATAAGATAGCACGAATGTGTTAACCGAAGAAAGAGAGCGTGTGAATCTCACACGCGTCCCTCATACGTAAGCTTCTTAATCGAGGTTGGATAGCACATTCGACTCTCGAGAGTCAAACTCACTATCCTACCCTAGTTTCTAATTGGGTAGAAAGCCTAATCTCAAGCAAGCTATGCAGACTCGATCATGGTTATGAAGCAGCCATGACGGATAACAATCTGGATCAGATCGGATCGGCCTGATTAGTCTATTCACATGAATCAGGCCGATCCAAAATAGTTTAAAAAATATTGAAAATAGTTTTGAAGTCTATCCCCATCAATCTATATAAAGAAAACATGAACCAAATAAATATGATTTTTCGAATATTTATCCTCCCTCGGTTCTTTTGAACCCATTATTTCTTCCTTTGGATACCCTGAAAAACATGTATGCTATGATCACCATGTGGCCATGCAACACGTGAGAAGTGAGGTCTGAAAGTTGGGAGGCTCATCAGGGTATGTGGATGGACATTCATCGAACATGTTGGGAGATGTCTTTGGCCATCCAACCCAACCCAAGTGTCCCATCAACTCTTTCTCCGTCGTCATCGTCTCACATCTATTGTTATAAGATAATTCGTATCTGATTAATAATCGAATTATCTGATATCTGATTAAATTATTTGTTAGATAATTTATTCATATAATTATCTAATTAATATGAATTTAAACTCGGTTTAAATTTTAAATAGATAATTACCATACCTATTTAGATGTAAGCTGTGCGAGCCGTGCGAGAGTGTCGTGGATTATTTTCTCAAAAAAAGAAAAGGTGGAGGTTATTTTTATTTTGAGAGATATTATCAAAAGATTAAATTTCATCCTAAAAAATAAGAGATGACTTAATTACCAAATGAGTGTAAGTAGAGTTATTATTTCTAAATTATATTTTGAGATAAAAAAGAGGTAAAAAAGAGTAACCAAATAACATATTAAGATTTGAGTTACTTATATATAAAATATGTGGATCCTCGTATATTCATCTAAAGATTCATATTCGGTCGGATAATATCTAACACAGATATCTCAATATCTAAATTTGTATATGATTAATAATCAAATTATTTAATATCTAATTAAATTATTTTTTAAATATTTTATTCGATCGAACGAATACGAATTTGAATTCGATTCAAATTTTAAATAAATAATTATCAGGCTGACTCGCAGGCGATCCCCTATCCCCAAGTACATATGGCTCTTCCAGACTAGCAGAGGCAAACTTGTGAATAGACCCCTCTCTGAGGGACATGATGCTTATTGACAAGTAGAGTCAGAACAGAATTCCTATATAAATCAGATCACACTTGTCCCAAGTTTTCTACCCACCCTCAATATGTGTTTCACCTAGATGAGAAGACGATCCAATCTTATATTAAGTAGCATTTAAAACCATGCGTATTGAGTAGCATGTATCTGTACCCTCATAACCCTACAACTACGGCATTTTTTGTCGTTCGAAGGCATGCAAAACCATGCATGAATGATTGTCGACTATCAAAATTATTCAGGGCTAATTAGCACCGGCTGTGCCATCAAGATATATTTACCTTGTCGATTACACCAATATATGTCCAGTCTAATCTACGTGAAAATAAAATGATTAGTGCGAGAAGGAAGATGTTGGCACCTGGTGTAATTAAAACTTTAGAAACGAAGAACTTGTGATCTTAGATTGATGGATAATTAGCAAGAAAACTACATAATAAAAATGAGAAAAGCATCCAGGGTGACACTATACATGTCCTCACTTACGTTGCCAATTACTGGAGCCCTCTTGTTTACGGTGTATTCATTTAGGGCCAGTTTATTTCTCGGGTGGGATATCGTGTTCGACCCTCCGGGGTCGAACACGATATCCGGGGTCGATTAAAGCTCTTGTGTGTGAGGAGAGAGTGCGTGTCCCACCATAAATTCTCTCTCATCGGTTTATAAATCATTCGACAGTTCGGTTAACAAATCGAGTCTTAGGGCGACTTTGATAAGAGAATAAGGGGTAAATAGGATGAATTATTCCGCCTACTCATCTTTAACCGAGTTTGATAGCATGGTTAAGTTATCTGGGATCGGTTAAGATTAAGATCATTATTTTATGAATAATTCATTCTACCATTTCACATGGAACTAGTTATTTCCAAGATAGGAGTAAATTATAAAATTTAAAAAGAGAAAATCTAAATAATAACTCGCCCAAATCCACCTCAGATAATTTATCAGATATTGTGATATTTAAATTTATATTTGATTAATAATCAAATTATCTGATATTTAATTAAATTATTTGTCAGATATTTTATTCGGATAATTATTCGATGAAACGAATTCAATTCCGTTCGAATTTAAAACGAATAATTATCAGGTCTATTTAAAGGTGAATTATGCGAGTCGCGCGTGAGCGTCGTGAGTTATTTTTTCAAAAAAGAAAAAGGTAGATGTTATTTTTATTTTGGAAAAAATTATCATAAGATTAAATTACATCTTAAAAAATAACAGAGGACTTACTAAATAGATGTAAGTAGAGTTCTTATTTTTAAATTTTATCTTTCTTAAAAAAAGAGATTATAATAATAATCAAACAGCATATTAAAGTCTGAGTTATATATATATAGAATTGGTGGATCATTAAATATTCATCTAAGAGTTCATATTCGGTCAGATAACATTCAATACAGATATCTCAAATATCTGAATTTATATTTAATTAATAATTAAATTATTTAATATTTAATAAAATTATTAATAAATATTTTATTTAAATAATTATTTAATTAAATAAATATGAATTTGAATTCGATTCAACTTTTAAACGACTGATTATCAGATCCAGTGCACAAGCTGGAGCTGATAGCTAGACCCACATACGAGCCTCCTACTCGTGTGGTGGAACGACCTGTGGCTCCTGCGCGGGGCTCATGGTCTCCAGCTCCCTCGACCAGTCCGAGGGGTCTTTCTTTGATGAAGAGCAGATGCATGGAGAGGGGGTGCGTGCTGACCTGCATCTCTTACCCCTCTTCGGACTGCATCATCTTTCACAGGGAAGATAATCTGCGTTTAGTTCCACAAACCTGCTTGTAGCCTTCCGAGGTGTTACTTAAGTTACTTGTTGGTCTTTTGGAAATGGAATATATATATATGTATTCCAGTGTAATCTTTGCATCGAAGATTGCAGGCTGATTTGAGTTCCGTAGTACCGTTTGTGGGGTTTCTTTGAATGTACTATATTATTCACAACAGTTCAATGCAACTTGCTGCATACCCTAGGCCCATCTTTGAAATCGGGTTAAGATATCGTATTCGATCTCAGAGGTAGGGGTGAGTACGATTTGGTTTGATTTGGTTTGAAGAGATTTTTTCTCAAATTAAATCAAATCGAATTAAAAGTTCAACCCGAATCAAATCAAATCGAATTACTTTGAAACCAAATCAAATCAAATCAAATTAATTCGGTTTGGTTCGATTTAGTTCAGTTTGAATCATATTTCTTTCCCCTTTTAAAAATTAGAGTGGATTCAAAATGGAGTAAAAAAAATTAGGGTAACATAATTTCTACCTAATAAAGTAAATATTTAAAAAATAACATCAAAGGTTACAATTTGCAAGAGTAAGCTCCATATTTTCACATATAAAAACTAAGAACTTTAATAGAAGGTGATTTGAAACTAATTTCATAACATTATATTCAGAAACCTCACCGAGATGGTGGAAGTTAGACTACCCAAATTATGTTTAATAGTTATTCATACACTTACATTAAATTGATAAAAATATTCTTAAAATTAAATTGGACTTTTGGAATTAGAGTTAATGATTATATATACATTTATATTAACTTGACAAAAATATCCTTAAATTCGGGTTATTCGGTTCGGTTTGATTTCTCGAAAATCAAAACCAAACCAAATCAATTTTTTTAATACGGTTCGGTTTGAACCCAAACCAAATTTTTTTGAATTTCAACCGAAACCAAATCTACCGGTTCGATTTGATTTTCAGGTTAAATCTGAATAATGCTCACCCCTACTCAGAGGGTCGAATACGGTACCCGACCTCGGTTAAAGATCATGTGTACGAGAGGAGGATGTGGGACCCCCACAACTCTCTCTCTCTCTCGTCGGGTAATGAACTCCCACTATCCTAACCCAATAGCAAGACAGGCCTAAGGGTGCAAGACAGCTAGTCGCATGGCGTGAGGGCTATGCCACCCCGCCATCTCATCCGTCCTTGTTGAACCAATGGGAGGACAAGGTGCTGGATAATTAACTTGTCCTGCACCCGCAGAGTGTGCGGCAAGTGTTATTTATTAAAATTTTATATTTTTATCTGAGTACAAAAGTCAGTATACATATTGTTACCTCACATTTATCTTAAAATTATCTGAAATTTTTGTAGCTCCATTTTCAAATACAGCCTAAACCACATGATTGATCAAGACAAACCTAAAATAACCCTCCGAAAGATGGAGCGTTGCTTGTCAATAGAAGACGGCACCATGCTCGGAAGGGTAGATTGCTTGCCCACCACCGCCCTAGACTCCTTGTTTGGGCCGAATCTTGATGTTAAAATGATGCGCTGGCTTCGGTTTTGGCCCAGCCCAATTAAACTGCATGTTTGGATATCAATTACTATTGGGTGTTTGGTTATATTTTTTTTTGGATATTTCTTCTCTCAAAATTAATTTTGAGAAAAGAATGAATATTAAGTTCTATTTGGGGTATCTCTTCTAATTTTTAAGGAGAGAGTTAACGCTTCAGTAAACTTTCTCAAATAAAAAAATGAATCACTATTTATGTATTTTTCAAAAGAGTCAATCTCTCTCTCTCTCTCTCCCATTACCACCTCTCTCTCACACACACACACCCCGCTATCACCTCCCTCTATATATCTCTCTCAACCACCTCCCTAATTATGAGTAGCCTTCTTCCTCTCGTAAATATTATTTAGATTTTATCGAACATGTCAAAAGTTGAATTTTATAGATTTAAAAATTATGAAAAAAATCATAGTGAAATATTTTTCAAAGGAGAAATAACATTAATAAAAAAATTGTTCTCAAACACCCTATTAATAAATGAAATTTGTTACATAAATCTCAGGGATCATGCAATTACATGATCAGAGAGGCTTATCTTTTCGTTTTTATAGTCGTATCTCTCGTTTAATGTCGATTCTTCGTATAGCTATAACTTTTGCTTCGAATTTTCTAAACCTTAACAGATGAATTGCCCCCGTGTCCTTTTACCATATTTTATTTATTGAAATAAAAATTTAATAAAAACTGAATTACAATCAATTAACTAAAACCTCGTCGTATCATTCCACAGTACACTTAATTAACTCTCATCTGGCTATTAACTATCATCTGCCCTTTTCCGGTTAGCAAGTCCCAATATTCATAGACATGACTATATAGATCTAGATTTCAGCAAACATGACAGCATCGAACAATAACACGCCATTTGCAGCATAGACAGAAAACAAAGACCTTACAGCCGCCTCAGATCTTCTGATCCAAAACAAACGACTGGATCAAGTGGTTAACACGATGGTGGCTCTCCAGTTGTAAGGCATGCCCGGCGTCCTTCACAATCTCCAGCCTCGACTTCACCCCCAAGTGGCTGCAGCTTCCCCGTCAAGTGAAGAAAAGAATGGGAAAACCAAAAAACAAAAATTCCATTAGAGGTGCCCACTTTAACAGCACATAAGGTATCAAAATCTGAACTTTCGGATGGATAAGTATATATATATATATATATATATATATATATGGAGATATTTCAGTGGTGCCGACACCACTTGGTGTCGGCGTCCCCTTGAACGAGTCTTTATATTAAAAATAATAAAAAAGTAAAAAGAGAGATGTTCAGGTGGTGTCAACACCGTCTAATGTTGACGCCCACTTGAACGCATTCCCATATTAAATAATAATAATAATAAAATAAGAGCACGTATTTAGATTCATTTTTTATATATTTTCACGTATACACTTAGGAGAAATTATATTATTTACAGTATAACAAATACATCCAACGCCGCCGAGCACTTAGGAAACAGTCCATTTCTCCTTTTTTTTTCCCTTAGGTTTTTTATGTAATTACTCTATAATCTTTTTTTTTTTTGAGAGAGAGAGAGGGGATGTTAGTCCCTACATCTTAAGGAGATTTCTACCCTTCATTCGGTCGTACCACTACGATATCTTTTTTGACTTTTTACTCACTATCCATTTTTCTACTAATAAAATAAGTGCTTTACATATTACTGTAAACAAATATATGGAAATTATTGTTACATGAGAATTTATAAAAAATATTTTTAAAAATATAGTAACATACATATTGAGGACGGTAGATCCGGTTTGACCCACGGGCAGCCCAATAGCGGCATGCCCAAATCAGAACCGTCTCCTTAAACACGCCCAAGAGGCTCTCGAAGTGAATAGCCCGCTAAGGCGTGGCCCAACCCAACCCCGCCATCGGATTCTACAGCACGTGAAAGCACATTAGTCACCGGAGGACCCTCCAACGACCGACCGTTACCCTCTACCACGTCGGCCTAGATCCCATAACGTGCGAGCACGCCCCATGAGCGTCGTGGGACTCGTCCAGGGACCAGCAGACACCGGGGTATTCGCCATCCAACGGAAAAATTCCACCGCTGTAGCGGAAGGGAGTTACTCTACTTCCTACGTCTTCCCTATCAAGGGATAAGGCCCCTCGCTCCAGGACAACCCCTATAAGAAGGGGAGCGACTGAGAAGAGAGACAGGGTGAATGATTCTGCCAAAATCTA
Organism: Amorphophallus konjac; assembly: GCA_022559845.1. Lineage (NCBI taxonomy): Eukaryota > Viridiplantae > Streptophyta > Magnoliopsida > Alismatales > Araceae > Amorphophallus > Amorphophallus konjac. The sequence continues at coordinate 49,235 of JAHNEJ010000528.1, read as the reverse complement.
CTACACAGAAGAATAGAGCTACTAGCCCTACAGAACTACGAGAGGGAAGCACTGACGATCTACGTTGAAGGGGAAGTTCTCCTCTGGCGACCTTACTACCTAGCGAGCACTCGCCGAGTGAACACTGGGAGCGGCGAACACTCGTTCCGAGAATCTACACGGCCATTCAGCTCTCGACTACGATTTTCTTCTCTCTCTCTCTCTCTCTCCCTCGCTCTTCTCTATTCCTCATTTACCCGTTGCTGACTTAAGAATCGGAGGGTTATCCCCTAGGGTAACACCCGGGACTTCTTCTGACGCCTTCCTGATTTCTGGTGATTGCAGGCCTCCACGAGTGTAAGGCGACTTCCCCGACAAATAAATAGAGAAGGTGATACGTGACATAGGAACCATTTTCGTACCTCTACACATATCACTATATAAATCTAAATTATCTATCATTTTTATTTATGGATATGTCATTTTTTTAAAAATTAAAAAATATATTATTAAATAATATTTATATATTATTTAAAAAATATATTAATATATATTAATATATTTTATAAAATTATAAATTTTCATGTAATAATGATTTTCTTGTATAAATTTAAAAAAAACACCACCTGAACATAACAACAGTGTGACACGATCAGGTGATTAGTAAAATAAAATAAAATAAAATGATCGGGAAGAGGAGGCAGCTGGAAGTGGAATGAGACGAGGAACCTCTTCAATTGATGGGCGAGGCAGAGAGGGAAGACGTCGTCCTGGTCACCCCATATGAGCAGAGTATCCTGCAACACGATATACAACAAAATGGCACTCCCCTTTTAATAATCTGTAGCTCCATTTTTCTTTTTAATTTATTTTTTTTTCTAAATCTCATCTCTCCCACTTCGTTCTCTCTTTCTTTTAACGAGTAATTGCATAGTTTTTTTCCTGCCGTTGTCAGATTAATTAGTGTACACATGGCTAGCCCACCACTCACCTGAGTGAGAACGGGCAGGGGCTCCACGCCGATGCCACGAGTCAGCAGCTCCTGCAGCATCTCTACCCGTTCCTTCCTGTGGACTACGTACATAACCTGGTAGACCGTGTGCCATCAAATCACAGCCGTTGGATTTCATATCAAACAGCAAGACCACAGCATATCAGAGCGGTGAAATTCCAAAAACCTTCCCTCTTTTTATTTTTAATTTGGCTTTAACCGAGCAACCTCGGACTTCAAATATTTATGCACACTTTTTTAAAACTTTTAACCTAAAATTTTCAGGTGTCTAACCTATAATTTTCAGATTAATGTCAGGATTAGAGGAGTTAATCCCCGCAATAAATTGTGAGGAGGTATTGCTAAAAGGTCCTTTTTAAAAAATTCCTGGTAATTAATTTTGGGTACCTCGATGAAGTCGGAGAGGAGGAAGGTGGGCACCCACCGTGGGGGGCGGTGCATGGACCGCCGCATCAGGGCCATGAGATCGTCCGGCCGCCGCGGCAGCAGCACGTCGCACACGTCCCTCTCCTCCCGCGCCACCATCTCCGCCGTCTGTTCCGCCGTCGCGCCGACGCCCGCGGTCATGATCACCACCCTCTCCACCTCCGCCGCCGCCCCCGCCGCCGCCATCCGGTACGCCACGAACCCGCCGTAGCTGATCCCGCACAGGGAGTACCGCTGCACGCCCAGCCGGCGCATTGCCTCCGCCACGCACTCCGCCTGGAACGCCACGGAGCGGTCGGGCCGCGCCGACCGCGACCCCCCGAAGAAGACCAGGTCGGGGACGTACAGGTCGAAGGACCGGGAGAGGGGCCCCACCTGGCGCTCCCACTGCCACTTGGCGTTGCCGCCGAAGCCGTGGACGAGGACGAGCGGGGGTCGGCTGTGCCGGCGGTGGCCGGGGATCCAGAGGTGGATGGAGGTGGCCGGATCGAGGTCGAGGGTGACGGGGACGAGGCCGGCGCGGAGGAAGGAGATCGAGAGGTGGAGATCCCGGAGGGCGATGAGGCTGGGGGCGCGGAGGCGGCGGGGGAAGGGGAGGAGGGCGAGGAACCGGGAGAAGAGGAGGAGGGGGAGCCGGAGGAGGAGGAGGCGGAGGAGGTGAGCGGATCCGGCAGTCTGATCCATTGGGGATCTCGGAGGGGATCCTGCCGGGCCGGGGGGGCGTGATCAGCAGAGCAGGAGAAGGGGGAGTTCGAGACGGTTGGAAGAGGAGGTGGCAGTAGCGTGGGTGCCGTTGTCCTTCGCTGTTCGTCTGCTTCCCCGCCACCTTTAGAAATATGCTCCTGCTTTCGGTTAGTGTGGAGTTTTTTTTTATTTCAAAAAATAAAAATAAAAACCATGCGATGCCGCTGCCGTGGAAGCGGATCCACGCTCGTTGCCCTCGGTGGCAGTTAATTTTTAAAAAATAACAAACTGTAGTATATTAATTTATATATGATAAATAATATGATTTATAAAGATGTCATTATATCACGGGGGTAAACTTAGATTTAATAATCTTAAAAAAAAGAGATACACGTGAGTTGGATATTATTAAATTTAAATTTAAATCTCTCACATTTTATTCAAACCTTTGGTATGGGACACGTATGATGTATCATACGTTTTCACATATAAAGGATCCAAACATAAAAATATGGATTATATAGGACATTAACATAATGATATATAGCTATAAATGGAATAAATTTATCTATAATTATCAATATTATATACTCTAACATGAAAATGTATGAAAATCTATGAAAATATATCATCAATATGTTAAATATCTATGTGTTTTATCTCATATGAAAGTTGGAAGAAACAATAATGAGAATCAGAAATGGACCGAAATGGGCCACAAAGAGCAAAGCCCATATAGAACTGACATTTCATACATGTGTGCGTATTATACGCGTTTAATATGCTTCGCCCATAATATACAAGTATATATATAACTATATCATTGCCAATTGGACGGCAGAAGAAAGTTAATTTATTTCATATGTATTTACGCATACTATACGGGTATGATACGCTAACTTACTAACTATGATTCACTCATATAGTCCAATGGGGGCAATGTTGGGTTATACTATAGTCGAATAGACTCACATAACATATTCATTCTCTCTCTCTCTCATCTGAGCTGTACAAGCAAAATCCCTTCTTGAAATTAAGAACAATTTTGGTTTCTCTTTGTTTCCCCTTCTTTCTTTAAAAAAAGGGGCACTTTAAAATCGGGGTAGGATAGCGCGTTCGACCTCAGATGGTCGAATGCGTTACCTGACCTCGGGTAAAGAGAATGTGTGTGAGAGATGTGCGTTAGGCTCACGTGCTCTCTCTCCCTCGTCGGATAACGTATTCACACTATCCTACCCCGAAAATAAAGTGGCGCTCGTGGTATAGATCTCCTGTCCCTCCCTTGCCCCATCCCCAGCGTCCTGTGCAACTGTTGGCTTCACTCCTTAGGAGAAGAGAAATTGTGCACACAACTTTAAGTCACATGGCAACTGAACAACGTAAGTACTACCAGATTCCTACTCATGGAGGCAAACGGGGCAATCATCTCCCGTGTATGGAATTTTCCAATCTAAGATTTACCTTAACAAGGAGAATCTTATTCAAGACTTGTTACTAGAGAGTAGAGGAGCAGTCAAGATCTTGTCCCATGAAACCTTCCAAGCATACCCAGGAGCTGGCGAGGACAGGGGAGGCTCCTTATTAGAGGGGGTGTTTGTAAGCTGATGTAATTGAAGAAAACATGTTATTGTCTAGAATCCCATATGGTGGCTCACCACTTCCCCTCGTGATGTAGAGATCTTGAGTTCAATTCAGTCCCAGCGTGAGGAGCAAGATCACCCATCATCAGATTATTCACAAACATTGAGTTATTAATTAGCGAGATCATCCTCCCCCAATTTATGAAAAATTACGTAATACCAAGAACCCCATCGGTTCTCCAATTCTCCTTGCATCCTCCTGATCTCAGACTAGTGGGCCTTCCATCCTCTTCTATACTTGCACAGAATAATATGCTGCAAGTATACATCGAGAATCTAACTTTTAGGGCCGGGTATAACAACTCTAGTTCGTATATTTTGGGAGTTTTGAAATAAACTAGATAAAGGTAAGATATTTTTACATATATAGTCTCGTAAAATTTGGTTTTATCAAATATATCTCCCGTGTGAACATATTATCACGAATATCTTTCGTTTAGACAGAATAATATCACGGTTATACCCCTTTAATTTATTGACGTCGATGGAGGAGAATATTCCGTGAAATATGACATCGATCTACAGTCATTAGATATAAGATATATTTGACAAAATAAAATTTTATAGGGGTATATATACAAAAAATCTTACCTTTTAACTCACAATTAACTCGAGTTAAATACACGGGAGTTACGGCGAGGGCATAATCGCCACATTATCCATATTTCAAGGATATTCATGATAATATGCTCCAATGAAGGGCATATTTGACAAAATTAAACTTTACAAGGGTATATATGCAAAAATCCCTAAAGGTAAAGATATAAAGGCTATTTACAAAGACTTTGGGGTACCCTAAGATAGGGAGGAGGCCAGGAAGGTGCCTGCTCCTGTCACGAACAGGGTTTGCCGGCCCGATCGACTCGGTCTCGGCTTGGGTCGGGTCGGGTCGCTCCCGTCTCGATCCGACCCGGTCCGTCCCGTTCTAAAACACCACTTTATATATATATATATATATATTATAAAATAAAAAAATAAAATAAAAAAACACACATTATATATAAAATATAATATAATGTAATAATAAAATAATAGACCGACCCGTCCACGACCCACGGCCCGACCGACCCGGTCCCGGCCTGGGTCGGGTCAGGTCGTGCGAGTCGGTGCGAGATGCACCGGGTCGGCAAACCATGGTCACGAATCCCTTTCTCAAGTACCTTTCGTCAAGCTTTTGGTCCGACCAGCATGAGCCCACTTGAGTGCCAGGCCCGTGAGGTTTGTTGGGCCGTCTCTAAGTCTGTTCTGCTATCAGCCCCTAAATGAAACCAGACTCCAGCATGACTTTGAATTGGGCAATGACATAGAAAAACAAAGGTTGCAATTTAGCCAAGTTCAGTGGGAGAAAGTGAGCAGTGGAATCACCTAAATTATTAGAGGAAAAAGATAATAGTAATGTTTGTTGCACCCCACTTTAATTACACCCTTACGGAGATACACCAATTCTTTTTTTTAAAAAAATTGAGAGATAGGGCTCACCCGGCCACTCTCTAACTTGCCGTGTAAGTTAATCTTCACGTCAGACGATGTAAAAAAATAAAAAAATAAAGTCAATCTGTAATTTCAGACGGAAAAACTTTCCGTTTGAAATCCGTCTGAGACGGTCTTTTCCCCCCTCGAGAAACCCTTCCCCCCCTTCCCCCCCATCTCCCTCTCACTCTTTTTCCCCCCTTCCCAGTCGCCGGAGCTCGCAGTCCCCGCCATCCTCGTCGTCGCCGGAGCTCGCTGTCCCCGCCAATCCCGCGCCATCCTCGCCGTCGCCCTCGTCACCGGAGCTCGCTCTCCCCACCAGTCCCACGCCATCCTCGCCGTCGATCTCGTCGGTCCTCGCCGTCCTCGTCGTCACCCTCGCGTGAGTTTGAATTGGGCAATGACGTCGAAAACAAAGGTTGCAATTTGGCCAAGTTGAGTGGGAGAAAGTGAGAAGTGGAATCACCCAAATTATTAGAGGAAAAATAAAATAGTAATGCTTGTTGCACCCCACTTTAATTACACCATTACGGGGATACACCAAGATTTTTTTTGAGAAAATTTTTGAGAGATAGGACCCATCTGGCCCTCTCTAACTTGCCGTGTAAATCAATCTTCGCATCATATGATCCAAAAAACTAAAAAAATAATGGCATGTATGAATAGAAACTTTTACCATTCATACACTTCTTTTTTTGAGCTTTTTAGTCCTTTGTGGGGAGGGGGTGTCGTGTATAGTGTATAGCAAGTTAGAGGGTTGAGCTCCACCTCTCAAAATTTAAAAAAAAAATTGTTGCACTCCCCGAGGGTGTAATCAAAGTGTTTTTCCTTTTTCTTTTTCTTTTTTTTGGGGGGGGGGGGGGGGCGGGGGAGATGCAAGTATCACTCCAAAGAAAAAGATTTAGCACACGATCCTTCTCAACCCCACTTCAGATAGGTGAGCTTGGTTGGGTTGCCTTGACCAGCCTACGTACATTCTCTGTTATCTCCTTTTCCACCCCTTCCAAGTTGTGAGCTAGGTTTGCACGAGAAATAAGTCCCCCATGCATGAACACATGGAAGGTCACGATAAGATTACGACCCAAAACGTAGAAGATGTTACATTCGAGATGGGAGTGGATGATGTTCGTACTTGGAATCTTATTTGTAAGCTGACTCTGAACTTCTCACGTGGATAGAAAGCATTAAGTCAAAACTTACATCATCAACTCACTTGTGATGACGTAAAATCAGTACTACTGACTTGGCAGTGAAAAGCGTTAAGTTACAAGTTAACCAGCTCCAGACATTGTCTAATTAAAAATCCCAACTGCATTTTCAAACATGCATGGCTCTGGAGCGTCTATCTGCATGCGGTGCAAACAACAATCCATGCGATCTCTCCGAAAAGTCATAAAAAGTTAGCAGAGGGCAGCTTTCACAACAGCTACGTACGTACAGATTCTAGTAAGGCACATTTCCATTTTTCACTTCCTCGCCCTCGACGGCAACAGCAGCCTCCTTCCTCGCCGTCGACAGCAAGTACGTAGCATATTGCAGTACGTCGTCTTCTTCGACCTCGGCATCGTGGAGCCAGAAACCCTCGTCGGTCGATGGCCCCCACTACGACGTCACATGTTGTGCGATGGTGACGGAGCACATCCTCGTCACTATCTACGAGGCCCTGAACTACCACCACGTACTTCCTCTCGTACGTAAGTCGTTGAACTCCAACGTGCATGGTGACCTCAAGGTGAGACGTCCGTAGGTGGCCGGCCCTTGCAAGGTCGTGGTGTATCTGTCAATGAGCGGATACGAAAAGAATATATGACTATCCGTATCTGCTTCGTTTCAAAATTTAAATTATCCGATTTTGATCCGTTCCGATTTGAATTCGGATACGAAGCGAATATATGACTATCCGTATTCGCTCCGTTTTAAAATTCGAATTATCTGATTCAAATTTAAAAGTATATAAATATAATTATAAAATATTAAAAATATATAAAATATAACTATAGAATGTCAAAAATATATAAAATAAACTCTAAATTAAAATACAACTATAAAATGTCTAAATTTATCTACAATATTATTTATTTTATAATATATTATTTAAAAATATGTATTATATGATATATAATATTACGAACGGATATTTCTCGAAGCGAATATTATAATCTCCGTATCCGCTCCGATTCGAATTCGGATACGAAGCGAATATATGATTATCCGTATTCGCTCCGTTTTAAAATTCGAATTATCCGATTCAAATTTAAAAGTATATAAATATAATTATAAAATATAACTATAAAATGTCAAAAATATATAAAATAAACTCTAAATTAAAATACAACTATAAAATGTCTAAATTTATCTGTAATATTATTTATTTTATAATATATTATTTAAAAATATGTATTATATGATATATAATATTACGAACGGATATTTCTCGAAGCGAATATTATAATATCCGCATCCGCTCCGATTCGAATTCGGATATTATCCGTATCCGAAAAAACGAATACGAATTTGAATATTATCCGTTAATACGGATTCGAATTCGAAGCGGATCCAGATAATATCCGAATCCGTTGACATGCCTAGGTCGTGGTGGATCGAGGTCGCTACGGAGGACCGTCCGACTAGCGACCATCCTGTCGATCATCTTCCTCTCTAGGGGGTAGAACAAGGAGAGGCTATTGGAGCTCTTCCACCTCTTTAATTTGCCAAGGCCATCGCCTTCAATGCCAAAAGAGATGCCACCAAGCTCGCCGGAGTGATAGATCGTACCATTAGAGTACTATTCTCGTGATTTTAGATGAATAGTAGAACTTCACGAGATCAATTAATAAATTTGTAGAGGTGAAAAAATGGCCTCCCGAATCTCGTATCACACTTTTAAGATTTATTTGTTGGGGAAAAATGTTCAGCCTCCCGTGGAAGTCTGAAAACACCAGAAAAGTGGAGTCAGAAGGAGCCATGGGCCTTACTCCAGGGGACAACTCTCTAATGTTTAAGTAAGGACCATGTTATGTGGGGATCCACGAATGATGGAGAAGAGAAAAGAATATTAGAGCAGAGCAATCAAGTCTGGGGTTCAGATGAGACTTCCAGAGGTGTTCGCTGTGTCCAGCGGGTGCTCGGAGAGTGCTCGCAGGGCTGGCCGCGTGCACGGATGCAAATCTGGGCCCTTATTTGTGGGTGACTCTCTCTATGTCTCAGTGTGAGCATCGTGCGACCGTAGACATGCGTGTAGGCCTCTGTGTATGTCCGTGTCTATCTCCCTCTCTTCTGACCGGAGGTCTATTTATAGTGGTTATCCTGGCAGTGGAGACCTATCCTTTAACAGGGAAGGACGTGAGTCGTGAGATAACGTCTCCTCACGATCGTGGGGAGTTTCCCGTTGTACGTCCGTTTATCCATGCTAAAAGGTCTTCAGGCACATCTTACGGCACCCTTGGAGCGTGCTCGCCTGTACTGGAGTGCAGGTCGATGATGGTAGGAGTAACGTTCAGTCGTCGGAGAGTCATCCGAGGTCCGATATGCCTCGGTCGATGCCCTTCGTGGGCTTACGAATCCTATGGCCGTCTTTATGCCCTTCGTATGCGCTACGCATACCTTGAGCCGATATGGACATGATGTTAATGGGCCGTGCATAGGTCGTATTGATTTTACCCTCCTCAAAATTCAAAATCCTCAAATATTATTCATCCGGGAGAGAAGAAGAACCGTTAAAAAAGGGTCGAACGAACATTTACGGTTCACCCCCCACCCACCCAGATTCAAAACAACTGCACGCAACGATAACGACGTCCCATGTGCGATTGAGATTTTGAAGAAAAAAAACACACCCTTGTTTGCCACAATTAACACGGAGCTCGCGATTATGAAAAATCCTTAATCCCCCGTCGATCAGGTCTATAGGACCATTCCATCAATTCCATACCTTTTGTCTATTCAATGCTGGTGTGTCAATTTACAGGGCCTCATCACCTATAGATTTTGGTAAAAGAAGCATCCATGCATGCCTCCTCACCAACTACATCTCCCATTCTTAGACAGTTATCCCCCCACACTCCATTTGTACCATAGATAGATGGGAAATTTTGGGTCTTCCTCCTCCAATTGCCATCTCCACACCATCAGGCTTGGATCTGACCACATAACTCACCTACGTTAATCCTCACCCATATCCCCATTGCCACCCATACTTACCCTTCCTCACTACTTCGAGGGAGGGAGTTCCTTCTCACCCACTTTGCAGAGGTCAGTGCCTTCGATGGCTGGGGATGTCGAGTGGCCAGCAGGGTCCCCATTCTATAGTTCAACACAGCCAAAAGGTACAACAAAGAGTTAAAATAATACCTCTTGCACACCTCAGGTGTGCAGCGATTTTTTTTATTTAAAAAAAAATGCATGTAGTCCACTCAAAGTACATGCCTATACAAGGTAGCTCAGTATTGGATGCTCAAAAGATTTTTTTTTTAAAAAAAAAGAATTGTAATAGATTGACCACTTTCCGTCAATTAAGTCGTTCTCTTTCTTTTTTGAATTATTTGAGCCGTCCACTCATAGTTTGTCTTCTAATGATGTGTACCTAAGGTGAGTTCTAAAGTCGACATATTTTTTTCAAAAGATAAAGATGTGGGAAAAAAAAAAAGATACTACACAGCAGAAAGTCTTCGATAACTCTCAAGCATGCAGCAAACGTTACCGTGTTAAGCATTGTGAGTCGTCCTGAACCTGTTCCCAATAATTCCCATCTTCCCCAACGTCAGAGCCCAAAAACTGTTCCCAATAATTTCCGCGATCCAGCCCAATTTTTTGACGAGTAATTTAGCTATGAACTTGCGTTCTTTTGGAGTTTGTCTTGACGTTAGATCTTGACTTAGAGCCTACAACAAGTAAACTCTTTTTTTTAAAAAAAAATTTTGAGATGGAGATCCACCTCTCCTAACTTGTCATATAAATCACACCCCCATCCAGAAACTCAAAAAAATAAAAAAATAAAGAACGGACTGTGTGAACAGTAAAAAATTATGTTCGCATAGTCCTTTTATTTGGATATTTTGGGCCGTTTCGATGGGCCGATGGACCCCATGGGGCATTTCCGAAAGAACAAAATGCAAACCAAGAGTAGCAGCAAGCCTTACTGCCAATGTTTGGCCCGAGCTGACTTAATTATCTTCGGGCAAGCCTACTTTACTTCTTTTTTTTTGGGGGGGGGGGGGGTGCGGTCAACAGCAAGCCTACTTGGTTGGACCCCTATCAGCAATATGTAGTCTTGCTCAACAGTTCAAAAATTGGGTGACATTTTTAGACTTTTGTGGTTAAAGCTAATAAAATTATTGATGAATAAACGAAAACATATAAACAGATATATTAATGTCTTTTTGGGGGTCTATGCACTCCAATTTTTTTATCTCAACATCGAATGCCAACAAGCCCCACAGGATTTCGCCAACTTTTCCCGAACCAAAGTTTGCTTGACTGACTGCCGTATTGTTTGACCGTGCGTTCGGAACGAGTCAAAGGTGAACCGTGGACTGTTCCAGCCAACCTGCGAGACCAATTGAAAATTTGAAACTTCGCTTGCCGACAGTGGCACATGACATAAGAACGTTCGTGACATCGCACGTAATATTTTTTAGTAACACCGACTAATTAAATTGCCGTGTCGTTCGTATCATTAGATGACGTAATATAAAAAATAATTAAATAAAAAATCTCAATCAGTGAACAATAAAATTAGACTAACTTCACTATTCACATAAAGATACTTTTTTTTATGACTCTCACGTCATATCAATCTCATCTAATAAACACATCAATCTAATTAGACAAAAAAAATATTTAAAAAAATATTAAAAAATATTAAATATTACACTAATTACACCAACAGATATAATTAATAGATAGAGTGCACTAATCATTACTCATAAGTAAAACCTCTTTCCAATCACGTCACATAAATTTTACCTGACTCACCTCACATAAATTTTTTTATATGACCCTCACATCACATCATCTCATCTAATAACGACACATCAATCTAATTAGACAGAAAAATTATTTAAAAATATTAAAAAATATTAAAAAAAATATTAAATATTACACTAATTATACCGACAGATATAATTAATGCATGGAGCGCACTAATCATTACTCATAAGTAAAGCCTCTTTCCAACCAAATCCAAGCAACTTGGAACCATAACAGAACCACATAATAAAGTACAGAAATGAAATGACGAGGTGTGAACATTACAAATATCTATATATATAGAGATAGGGGGCTGTTTAGGACCGACGACGGAACAGAAGCCTCCATTTGTCACTTGTTAAAACTCGACCTAGTTAGTGAGGCTTCCACAGGTCCCAAGGGCATTTTTTTCTTCTGTACAAATGGTTCACTATATACAAATTAATCAATGGATTATGAAATTGCTTCAGAAGATACTTGCACAACTTGACATCAAAAGGCGCTTCGTCAGCTCCTCCTCCCGCTGCCACTGCTCGAGAGACTGAGACCTCGATCGTACATGCGTTGGATCTCCTCTCTGTACTCTGTCAACGACTTGTCGGGTATGGTCGGAGTCAGCTCCACAACATCTCCCATCTTCAGCTTCTGGTGAGGGTCGTCGACCGGGTGGTGGTTCAGCTTCGGCCTCAATTCTTCCTTCACGGGGAAGCCGTACGGAGCCCACCTCGAGCTCCCCCGTCCGACTCCTTCCAGTAGATCCATCACCGTCGAGTTAGCAGGGAACTCTTGCACAGACATCTGGGATCACGTAGAATGATGGGTTAAGGTGCCGAGCAATTTCAAGTACAGTAGATATAAGGGCGGTGACAACGTGTCCAAAAAACAACAGTAAACATATACCTTCTCATTTTCCAGCGTGATGACGAAGACAGGTCCATCATCGCCACATTGGGGTGTACAACAGTATGGGCAGTCATCCAGATGTGAAGGGAAAGGGCAAGGAGGCCTAATTGAATCAGCATCACCCACGACCTTGCTCATCGTCTCACATTGCCATGTCACAACCCACCGTGCCCATTCCACCATTTGAAGCACAAAAGCTGAGTGCTTGCAATCGCCTTCCTTGTATCTCCAATGCGCAGCAAATCCAAATTCTGCTTGCACGTGCATCTCCTTGGTCCTGATCTGAACTTCCAAGGGAAGCATGTCTTCACTCATAACGACTGCGTGCAGAGACTGGTAGCTGCAATTCGATTGTTCACCATTAGTAACAGAACCATAATGGAAAAAACAAATCCAGGGACAATTAAACCTCAACCACGTACCCATTAAATTTAGGATGGCTAATGTAATCCTTGAGCTTTCCCGTGACTTTTGGCCATAATGCATGGACAACTTCCAGTGCTTTGTAGCAGTCTTCTTCATTCTCAACAATCAATCGCAGCCCATGAATGTCATGAATCTCATTCATTGTTAGCTTCTTCCTGCATCAAGTTCAGCAGATCATCTTAGCAGATTTTCAAATGCATATGGAATGATTGTTTCTGTAATGCAAAAGATGAAGTAGAGAGAGAGAGATATATATATATATACTTTAACATTTTGGAATAAATGCTGTACAAGCTCTTGTGCCTCCCTAACAAGACATGATAACATATCCCTCGAACATTTAGAGCCCGTTCCAGTTTCTCTTTAGCAGATGCAATCATTGCTTCATCAAATGATTTGAGAAGCACGGAAGAAAGCTCCCTATGCTTCTCTGGGTAAAGGTGCTTGAAGCATATATTTTCCAACTGTTCCTTCCAACTGGATATTCCTAATCGGTTAGCCAAAGGAGCGAATATCTCTAACGTTTCCTTTGCAAATCTTTGCTGTTTAATCATGGGCAAAGCATCCAAAGTCATCATATTATGCAATCTGTCAGCCAGTTTTATCAGAACAGCTCTTGCATCGGCCATCGCAAGAAACATCGTATGAAGTCTATCTGCCTCAACTGTTTTACTTGCAGTGTTATTTTCACGAGCAAGTTTGCTTAGATGGCTTAATTTAGATACCTGCACAAATCCAAAGAACGTTATAGATTTATCTCTGATGTTCAACCTAATGACTCGGTATAAAACACAAGAAAAACAACTGTACCAGTGACAGAGATTAAAAACTCATCCAATTCCAACATTTGTTCATATAATAACTTAATATTGTCTAATACTTACATATTTCCATATATGCACAGCATCCATATCGAAACATTACCAATTTTGAAATTAGATGCATGTCTATTTTTGTCCTTCAGATTATCATCTTTACTTTCACACAATGGCTGAATGTTAGGCGTACATTGATTTGGTTTATACTACATCCCATGTTTTTATGTGCTAAATAAAGCCTACCATTTACTTCAATAATGCATCTATCTAGCCCACAGGAATCAACTCACATATGAATACGCACGTGATAATACTACAGATGCACGAATGTGTGAGCCCTTCAAAAATTTTGCCATGACCAACCATCCTTTCCACAAAAACAGTTAACAAGCGCCTTCTCTGGACATACCACACCAATATGCATATTTTTTTCTGAAAGTGGATGGTACCATGTATTATAACAAAAAAAAAGAAAGTATTTACAAGTAAGGATGGAGTGCTCCCACAAAGCTCCCAAATAGAAAAATGCGTCAGGATGCAGCACACAGCCTCTGGAGCAAAGGGAAAAGAAAGACATACAAACCACGTGGCCACCAAAACCGAATACCCTTTTCAGATCCATGGAGGCGAATACCCTTTTCAGATCCATGGAGGATGAAGTGAACAGAATATATTATTGAGTACCAAGGATAATGTTGATCAATGATTGCCTACTGAACCAGACCCTATTCTGGGATCCATGGACTAAGACAAAAAAGATAACATGTTATCAGATGGAAACCAAGAATCAAACAGAGGCTTAACAAGAGTGCAAAAGAGAGGACATAGTATATCGGATGGGAACCAAGAACGAAACATAGGCTTAACAAGGATGACCAAAGAACCATGCTGCAAATCTGATGAAACATTTCTACGAGTTCTGTGACCAACTGTCGAATTGAAGAGTTCAAATAAGATCTGTTCCATTTTTTTCTCAATGGACAAAAGAAACAAACAAAGTGCACATCTTGTTGGGTCCGAAGTAATTCGTTACTTTGAAATTAGCTCTTCATACATTAGAAAAGTAAAAATGTTATAGACGAGCAAGCTAAATCAGAAATGCAGTGATTTTAAATCTGTTTTGATGTTTAAAAATAGTTAGTGGCATTGGTTTTGCTAGTGATCATGAATTTGCTACCTAATAGAGCTTGGAGAAAAGAAGATAGCAAATAATGTAGCATCTAGATTTGAGCTTCAGTTGTAATCAAGAAAATATATCTACCACCACAATCGCATCGAATCCATAAATATACATGTATTTAAAGCATCAATTCAAAGTTTACATTAACGCCCACACAAAATTCAGGGAAACAGAATGCATACCCCTTCAACCAAATCAGCAACTTTTGCCCCAAATGTCCTGAAAATGTAATCATAGGTCATAAAAGAATCATCAAGCGTATCATGTAGAAGGCCTGCAGCAACAACTGTAGAATTAGCTCCAATAGATGCCAGTAAAACTGCCGTCTCCACGCAATGCTGCAAGTACGGATCCCCGCTCGCTCTCATCTATAACAAAGAGACAAAAACAAACTACTTCAAAACTCTTTCTACAGCATGGCACAGGATAATAAAAGGAAATACACCAAAACAACTTGAAAGATGAACACTTGCGGAGCAAAACCACTGCACCAGCATAAAAGTTCAATTAATACTCACACTTGTTTGCAAATCTATGACTTGCTGCAATCACTATTAATAACAAATCCACGGATATATATGCAATCAGAACAATTACCTGTCCCCTATGGGCTTTCTCCGCTTCGTAGAACGCCTTCACCACAAATTCCTGATAGAAGATCTTGTGCCTAGATTGCGCCCCCGCGAGCAGCTCCTTGGCATATGGCTCGCAGCTCTCATCGAAGCTCTCCTCCATATTGAAGGAGAACTCTTCCGCGTCAAGTGCGGTACCGCTCCGCATTGGAACACTTGGCGAGTCATAATCCAGGCAAGAACCCAGCGCGTTCCGGAAAAAGCTCTGGAACACCCGATCCCTACCCATCCTCAGATCCCAACTGTTCCAATCACGGGCAATCTTCAGGGACTGGGGGCTCCTCGAAGTCCCCACCGCCAACGTGCTGCCACTGCTGCTGCAAGACACCGCAGCCTGGAACACCGAGACGGGGCTCTGCTCCCTGTACTTGAAGGACGACGGGACCGAAGAATACGAGAACGAGCTGCCGATCTCCTCCCCTCTATCGTGCCAGAGCGACCCCAGCTCGTCGCCCCCGGGGAAGCAGGACGACGACGACGACGCGTGCCGCACGTTCGGGGACGAGAAGAGGCAGGAGAGCCCGCCGACGATCGTCTTCTGCGCGCCCGGCGACGTCCCCGCCGACGACGTCGACGGCCTCGCGTTCAGGGCGTCGAAATCGGCGCAGCCGTGGGCGGCGATCTGGCAGGCGTGGTGGGAGGCGGAGCAGACGGTCCCGGGCGGGCTCGCGTACAGCGCAATCGCCGGTACGGACATCTTCGCGGGCGGCGGGAAGATAACAACCGATCACAAACGCCGCGATCACCCCCTCGGATATCAAATTCTGCACAGAAATCTCCCGCCCCGAGCCGGAAACCCCCCGATCCGACCCCTGCAGACGCCGATTTCCCCCTGAGGACTGGACTCCCCCTTGGAATTAGGGTTAGCAATTGGATCTGAAGGGGGGATGGAGGAAGGAGGGAGGGGGGATCTGGCGCCCGGCTTTTGAAACCCTACGCGAGCGGGGGGGAGGGAAGCGGACGAGTCACCAGTCCTCGGGAAGAAGGCGGGAATGGGGGGGGGCTTGATGTGGATGGATCGGCCGGGACGACGACCCCCAGCTGTGGAACACGCCCCCTTCGTTCTAGAAGAAGCGTGGAAGGAACCCTAATTTGGGAGCGCGAACAGAGGGGGCAGGGTGAGAGAGAGAGAGAGAGAGGTGAACGGGCGAACGGGCGCGGTCTAGAGAGAGACAGACACAAAACATCACTTACCACTCTCTCTCTTTTCGATTTCTTGCGCTCGCGGAGAAGCATCGGGAGAGCACGTATCCTCGAGGGCGTTGCTTTCGCGTCCAGACGAAGCAACATGTGCGATTACCGAATTGCCCCCCAACACAGATATCAGATATTCTCCAATTTGAACTGATCAGCTGGTGATGCGTGCGGATCCTTCATCCCCGAGGTCTCCTGGCCGTCAGATCCGTGTGCCCACCCAATTGGGCCCCTCACTCGCCACTGGGCTCCCCTCCGGTTCGGGTGCTTATCTGGTGCAATAGATATTATTCTAAAACTGAAGATAATATTATCCTTGATAAGACATCATTTAGTTTAATTTATTTAAAGTTGGCGTGAAGGTGGTTATTTCTGGAATGACGTCCGGGGGTTGGCCAAGCCTATTCGAGTTCCCCGTTTAAAAAAAAAAGAATGCCGAGATTAGTATAATCCCGGTATTTTTAACGGTTGGGAAGGCTGACGTCCATGAAGACGACGTTTACGAGTCATAGGGCTGACAGCTCGCGCCAGTCTATGGGCCGTCGGATCGTTGGGGCGCCCGGGAACGGATCGCGGCTAATTCGAGGGGGAAGGAGAATTTGATTCGTGGGCCCCACGGCTGGATATAAAAAGCACGGATCAGGACTTCGGAGGCAGTGGGAGGTGGAGGGCAGTTCGGGTATTTGGAGGTGTGGAGTTTGTTCCAGACCCGTCGAGCGGAACGGGGAGTTCTTCGGATCCTCTACTGCAATGGAGAAGTAGAGCGCGCGGATTCAACACGTGTCCGGGGCGGGAGGGCGGCGCTGTAGCGCGCCACGCATTTGCCACGTTGACTGCGGGGGGGGGGGAGGGCGGCCGGGCCGCCCGCGCCGGTGAGGGCGGGCGGTGCCGGATTGCGCGCGTGCACGTGGCGCCCGCGTGTCACCGTTCCTGTCGATACCGCTTTGCGGTCGCACATGGCGCCTGGCGGGCGCGATTGGGTCGTTTGGCGGTTGGCTACCTTGCTACGCGCCTCGTCCTATCATTATACGAAGTTCCGTCTACGGAGGGTAAACAGTGCCCCAGCGCTTTGAGTTTCGTGGCAATTTAGTTTTTCCCCCTAGTATAGTTTCTATTTACGAATTAGACTTTTCAATTTATATGTTTATTTATAAGACCTTATAATAATGTACTTATTTTTCAAACATAAAAGGGAACTTTTTAAACTGTTACGGGGGTGCTTTACTCACGGTTTGTCGTCTCGGTCGTACCAACCTTCCCGATTTTCTATTGGGATGATACGGTACAATATTATCCCGTTCCGTCCTGCTCTGTCTCACTAGATATATATATATATATAATATATGTAAAATAATATAAAAAAATTTATAGCTCAATTAGTTCGGTGACTTGTTCGCTTTCTCTCGAACCTCACATGTTCGAATCTTGAATCTAAAAAATGGACGTAACTCACAGGTTTCGAACCCAGATTGGCCCTATGCGGGTGAAATCACTCAACCACCTTATCTATAAAATATTTGATGATTAAAATATAATATATAAAGCGTCTCGATTACGTTCCACAGATCGGTCATCACGATATGTGGCTGAGACGGGACGGTACGGGCGATTCAGTCCGTCCCGTACCGGTTTGTCAAACCATGATTTTACTAGATAAATTCAGATTTTAAAAAATTATATAAATAAATATCTAGATTATAGGGGTTAATCTCTAAACATAGGATAAATGGTACGAGTTATGTGAATTATTTTGCTTCGAGAAGAAATATTAAATTGTAGTAGACATTTATAGGAAACCAAACAGCTTATAACAAATTTTGAATTAAAAAGGGTTCATGGAGCATCGAATCATCGATACATAAATTTCACGAAAGCACGTTGCATTTAGGCAGTTGATTACATTAAAATAGATACTAATTAATTAAAAGAGCATATGTAGTACTAATAATATTGAGGCACAACCATATGATCAAAATGTTGTTAGTTTCTACCCAGCGGAATTAATTAAGGCGATAACAATCCAAGACCATCTCTTCTACTAAAGACAAATCTCTTAATCTTTCATAGAAGTTGATTTGGTTCTTACAATTATCTCTAATTAGCCTGCTTAATTGTGGGATGATCAGAAGTGCATTTTTTAAGTAGTTTTATTTTAAAAACTTATTTTTAGAGAAAGACAAACTTTATTTTCTCCGTCTTTTTTTGAAGTTACTAAACTAGATAGAAAGAAGTCAAGTTCTTCGTGAAAGTCCCACAAGTATATATAAAAAGACAAACAGTTCCAGTATTTTTTTTCTTTTTTTCCGAGAAGACGGTGTTTCTCCCACTCCACATCTTACTGTTCCTTCCGGGGCATCTTCTGCTTTCTTTCTAAGTTTCTATCTGAAACTGCTCGCTGCTGTCCACGGCAACCTCAAACCCATGCTCACTTGATACCCCCCCTCCCCTCATCGCCCCCCCCCCCTCCCTCATTATATATGGGGGCGATCAGATGGTGTACACGCGCGCGCACATATATATATATATATATATATATATATATATATATATATAATACATGTGTGTGTGTGAATTATATTCTGAGTTTATATCGAATTAATCGACGGACTATGGAAGACAATTGACATTGAAATAATTAGCATATATATATATATATATATCTTGTGTCACATGATAAGAATAAATTAGGCACACATATGTCATCCCAGATCAAGTGACGCCTGGAATGACAATATCAATAAGACTAGCGTTACCGTCACCTAATTAATTATAAATCTAGATATAAATTGTTGGGATATTGTCAACAATCTCAGAATTACTTGGGATAGGATCAAGCCAATTACTTAGCGGATAAAGCTGAAATATTATGGAGATAATTAAGAGATAGTTTCGTCATTATCTCTTTACAATCAGTTACTAGGGGTGGAGATGACTATTGTAGTGGGCATCCTATAAATGTGGGTTTCCTCCTCAAGAAAACTATACTCAAAGTAGAGAAAAATCGGCATAGCCATAGGAGTCCCAAACCATCTTCTCCCTTCTCGTATCATCATTGGTATGATCAGAGCTCCTCTCGATCGGTCATGTCTCGCTACAGCGTCGTTCATCTTGATAGATGGTCCAACTGAGATGTACTGTGATAATCAGGCAGCAATGAGCCTGATCAATAATAGAGTAAATAACTCTATAAAAAAATATACAGAAATATAATATCTTACATCTGTGACATTGTATAAAATGTGAAAATAAAAGTGAACTATATTCTCACTAGTGATATGATTGTAGATCTTTTAATAAAGAGTATTTCAGTCGAGAACTTCATCAAACATGTTAGTTTGTTGAGACTTAGAAACATATAAGTCAAAGAAGAATTTCATGAACAATAAAAGTGACGATGCATCTCACGGACGATGAGAGTGCATCGAAAAGAACATAATTGAAAGAAATAATATACATCTCCATTATAATTGGAGTATATGAGAATGAGAACTACGTCTCACAGATAGTGATAATGTATTTAGAAAATATTCAACTTAATTGGCCAAGTGAGAGATATCAAGATGTGGTCAAGAACTCCAAAACTATCTAGGATAGGGTCAAGCCAACTACTTGAGAGATAAAGTCAGAATGTTAAGGGGATAATTAATTAAGAGATATTTTCACCATTATCTCTTTGGAGATAGTAATTAGGAGTGTAGATGCACGACTATAGGAGTGGGCCTCACTCTTCTCACATGCAGTAGAGCAAAATCTAGATAACGATTGGAACCCCAAACCATCTTCTCCCTTCTCCTACCTTCAGACATCCAGGGCTGCCTTAGTTGATCCAGAGGGGAAAAAAAAACCATACTCACAGCACCCCGGCCCCTTTTCCTATTGGTCACCCCCCCCATCCCTCTGTGTTCTTTCTTTCTCAGATTCCATTTCATTTCTCCGATTTTGGTTTAGAGACTCTTAAAAAATGCCCCATCTTCACTATCATATTAGCCTGCCTAATTAATCCACCCCTTCCCAGCTGTTCAATATTTTATCCACCATACTCTTAAAAACTTCTTGGATTCGAATCTTACGAATGTCCTTAATATTTTAAGTTTTTTATATAAAAATCTTAAAAAAATTAAAAATACACGTGTAAATGGTGAGTTTCGAACTCAAATAACCCCTAAATCAACAAAGACACTTGACCATCTTATCTATAAAATATTTTATATTTAAAATAAAATATCAAATATATGAAACGTTATGCTTGTATCTCATAGACCAATCATCTCGATCTACGAATGAGATGGGACAGGACGGACGGTTCGGGCCGTCCCATCCCGATTTGTCAAGCCATGCTCTAAACATAGGATAAATGGTACAAGTTATGTTCATTATTTTGCCTTGAGAAGAAATATTAAATTGCAGTAGACATAGGAAATCAAACAGCTTAACAATTTTTGAATTAAAAAGGGTTCATGGAGCATCGAATCATCGATACATAAATTTCACGAAAGCACGTTGCATTTAGGCAGTTGATTACAATAAAATAGATACTAATTAATTAAAAGAGCATATGTAGTACTAATAATATTGAGGCACAACCATATGATCAAAATGTTGTTAGTTTCTACCCAGCGGAATTAATTAAGGCGATAACAATCCAAGACCATCTCTTCTACTAAAGACAAATCTATTAATCTTTCATAGAAGTTGATTTGGTTCTTAAAATTATCTCTAATTAACCTGCTTAATTGTGGGATGATCAGAAGTGCATTTTTTAAGTAGTTTTATTTTAAAAACTTATTTTTAGAGAAAGACAAACTTTATTTTCTCCGTCTTTTTTTGAAGTTACTAAACTAGATAGAAAGAAGTCAAGTTCTTCATGAAAGTCCCACAAGTATAAAAAGACAGCAGTTCCAGTAATTTTTTATTTTTTTTTCTGGGAGGAAGGTGTTTCTCCCACTCCACATCTTACTGTTCCTTCCGGGGCATCTTCTGCTTTCTTTCTAAGTTTCTATCTGAAACTGCTCTCTGCTGTCCATGGCAATCCCAAACCCATGCGTGTCTCCTCTCTTATCTTATATATATATATATATATATATATATATATATGGGGGGCAATGAGAGGGGGGGGGGAATATATATATATATATATGGGAGGGGAGGCGATGGGAGGGAGGGCGGCGGTAGCAGATGGTGTCAGCAGATGGTGTCAGCACCATCTGATCACCTCCCATATATATATATATAAGGGGCGATCGGGTGATGTCTCTCTCTCTCTCACACACACACACAACACACGGGCGATCAGATGGTGTCACACACACACATAGGTGTGTGTGCACGCGTGTGTGTGACACCACCTGATCGCCACACACACGGGCGATCAGAAGTCACACACACACATAGGTGTGTGCGTGCGCGTGTGTGACATCATCTGATTATATTATATATATATATATATATATATATATATGGGGCGATCAGATGATGTCACACACGCGCGTATATATATATATATATAATATACATGTGTGTGTGTGTGAATTATAATATGAGTTTATATCGAATTAATCGACGGACTATGGAGGACAATTGATATTGAAATAATTAGCATATATATCCTGTGTCACATGATAAGAATAAATTAGCCACACATATGTCCTCCCAGATCAAGTGACGTCTGGAATGACAATATCAATAAGACTAGCGTTACCGTCACCTAATTAATTATAAACCTAGATATAAATTGTTGGGATATTGCCACTAACTCGAAATTACTTGGGATAGGATCAAGCCAATAACTTAGCGGATAAAGTTGAAATATTATGGAGATAATTAAGAGATAGTTTCGTCATTATCTCTTTACAATCAGTTACTAGGGGTGGAGATGACTATTGTAGTGGGCATCCTATAAATGTGGGTTTCCTCCTCAAGAAAATTATACTCAAAGTAGAGAAAAATCGGCATAGCCATCGGAGTCCCAAACCATCTTCTCCCTTCTCGTACCATCATTGGTATGATCGGAGCTCCTCTCGATCCGTCATGTCTCGCTATAGCATCGCTCGCCTTGGTAGATGTTCCAACTGAGATGTAACGTGATAATCAGACAACAATGAGGAAATAACTCTAGAGAAAAATATACAAAAATATAATATCATTACATCCGTGATATTATATAAAATGTGAAAATAAGAATGCATCAGAAAGAACATAATTAAAAGAAATAGTATACATCTCCATTATAGTTGAATTATACGAGAATGAGAATTGCGTCTCACAAATAGTGATAACATATTTAAAAAATATCCAGGTTAATTGACCAAGTGAGAGATGTTGAGATATAATTAAAAACTCCAAAACTATTTAGGATAGGGCAAACCAACTACTTGAGAGATAAAGTCAGAATATTAAGGGGATAATTAATTAAGAGATATTTTCATCGTTATCTATGTGGAGATAGTTATTAGGAGAGTAGATGCACGACTATCGGAGTGGGTCTCTGTCTTCTCACGTGCAGTAGAGCAAAATCTAGATAGCGATTGGAACCAGGGTTTGCCGTCCCGCCCCGACCCGTACGACCCGACCCAGGCAGGCGCTGGGTCGCACGGGCTGTGGGTCGTGGTCAGGACGCACTGGACCACATGGTCCCGTGCGTCCAGCAGCGGACCGGAGCAGGTCGAGGCGTGGTACGTGCGGGGCGGCGCGAACGTGCCGGGCCGCCCATTTAGCGGGCCAGGGTGTGGGCGGGCGTCTGTGGCATCCGTAGCGGGCAAAAGGCGGTGGCCGGTGGGTGTGGGCGGTGCAGAGCGGCGGCGACGACCGGCGATCAGAGGTAGGTGCCCTAAATTTTTTTTTTTGAATTAATTGGGGAGGGAGAGGGGGTTGGATCTGGCCGGAGGGGGACGTCCACCGCCGGTGGGGGGGCGGGGAGGGAGGTGGGGGGATGGGGGGCGTCTGCACGATGGCCGTCGCCGGTGGGGGGCGGGGAGGGAGGTGGGGGGGCTGGATCGCCCCTGCCACCGGGGGGGGGGGGTGGGGGGGGGGGGGGGGGGGGGGGGGGGCGTCTGCACCACCGCCGGTGGGGGGGCGGGGAGGGAGGTGGGGGGATGGATCGCCCCTGCCACCGGGGGGGTGGGGGGGGCCGTCTGCACCATCGCCGGTGGGGGGGGCGGGGAGGGAGGTGGGGGGGCTGGATCGCCCCTGGCACCGGGGGGGGTGGGGCGTCTGCACCACCGCCGGTGGGGGGGCAGGGAGGGAGGTGGGGGGGCTGGATCGCCCCTGCCATAGGGGGGGGGGGGGGGGGGGGGGGCGTCTGCACCACCGCAGGTGGGGGGGGCGGGGAGGAGGGTGAGGAGTGGAGGGGGGGGAGGGGGGGCGTCTGCCACCGGGGGGGATGGGGGGCTCGGCCATGCCCGGTGAGGGTGGGGATGGGGGGGGGGAATAAAATAAAAAATATTTTTTAATTTATTCTTAATCTAAAAAATGTAGAAAATTTTTTATTAGATTATTTAATATTATTTTTAATATATTATTTAATTCATGTTATATAAATAATATAATTTTTTTAATTTATGTTGTAGAAATATCATTTTTATGATATATTATTTAATTCATTTTGTAGAAATAATATAAATAATATTTAATTCATGTTGTAGAAATAAATTTATTTTTTGATGTGTTATTTAATTCATGTTTAAATATTAGATTTAATTGAGATGTATTAAATTTTAAATTTAGTCTTGCATGTAGAAATATTGATATTAATATCATTATTAAGGGTGATGGACATGTGGACGGACGACGTCACCCTGCGTGGGAGCATGGATACTCTGTTGAGGGTGATGGACATGTGTACTGTAGATACTGCGAACATCGCGTCACCGGCATACACAGGTTTGCGGAGCACCTTGCTGGAGTGGGACGCGATGTTCGTGCATGCGACCGAGTTCCGGGAGATGTCCAACATTCCTTTCGGACACAGTTACAGGATAGATACGGTTCTCGTAGCACACCCAGGACATCTTCTTCTACGTCCCGGGTACCTCCACCACGAGCACAGGGCGGAGCATGATCTTCCTCCACGTCCAGAGTTCGAGCAGCACAAGCACCAGCACCAGTCGCACATGATAGAATTGAAGCTATAGATGTAGTGATTACTTTTTTTATAGATTTTCATATACCCTCCACCGCAGCACACGACCCATCATTTGTGCAGATGGTTACATATTTTTAGTCCCACCCACATGTACCTCCACCCACTAGGATAGAGTTAGATTATACGGGTGATCAGTCTCATGTATCTGATGATGAGTTTTGGGATTCAGGCTTCACTGATGACGAGGATTAGTGAGTTTTGGGATTCGGGCTTCACTGATGACGAGGATTAGTGAGTTTTGGGATCCGGGCTTCACTGATGACGAGGATTAGTGAGTTTTGGGATTCGGGCTTCACTGATGACGAGGATTAGTGAGTTTTGGGATTCGGGCTTCACAGATGACGAGGATTAGTGAGTTTTTGTATTTTATACTTCGTGAATGAATGTCATTATTATGTCACTGTTTACTTTTACATATTTAGTAATTGAAATAAATTGTTATGTATTATATATAATATGATGTTTAATTAAGCAGCGTAATATGTAATTTTTATATAATTAATTATGTGTAATTTAGTATGGATCTATTATCATAAAAAAACTCTACATTCTAATATTTTTAAATATATATAACATTTAATCTTTCAAAAAAATTATTAAAAATTTAAAAAAATTAAAAAAATCACGCGCTGAGAGCCCGAGGGAGCGGACCGGGTCGTTGTGCGATCCGGCCGACCCGACCCATCCCGCGCCGTGACCGGGTCGACCGGGTCAGACGGGTCGGCAAACTTTGATTGGAACCCAAGCCATCTTCTCCCTTCTCCTACCTTCCAGAGAACAAAAAAAGGGATTCTCCATATACTCAGTAGCCCGACCCCTTTTCATATTGGTCACCCCTCTCCCCCTACCACCAATCAGAGTTTGTCGTCCTGATGCGACTTGTCTCGACTCGCACGACTCGACTCAACACAGGTGATGGGTGAGACGCCCAGGTCATGAGTCGTCATCGGAACAGTTCATTATTTTAATAATATATTATATATATAATATCTTTTTCTATTTAATTCTATTATTTTATATATATATAATCTTTTTTTATTTTAACACGGAACGAGATGGACCGAGACGGGACCGACCTGACCTGTCTCAGAACGTGACCTAGACGGACAGATCAATCGATACGACAAACTCGGTCACCAACTCACCCCCCCCCCCCCCCCCCCCCCCCCCACCGTCCTCTTCCCTCTCCCATCTTAATTTTGTTGATCCAGAGAGAAAACCCATCTTCACTATCATATTAATTAGCCTGTCTAATTAACCCGCCCCTTCCCTGTGCAATATAATTTGTTCCACTCTGTATTCACCCCGGTCTCTCCCCTGGCCACATTTCAATGTATGTTCCTGCATGTTAGATGTTTCACCGTAGTTTTAATTAGTCGGTCGCTTGTCGCGATATTTGTGACGGTGTTTAATTACTGTGCTTATTGTTTGTGATGGTGTTTATTGTGCTTAATTGTCAGAGGTTTCACCATAGTTGTCGGTCTCTCCCCTCGGCGCCACATCTCAATATGGGCTATTCTTATGAAATAGGTTTGATTTTTTTCCCATCAAATGCAGAGTCTCTCAATGATCATGTTAATTTGTCCACTCTAACTCTAAGCATCTTCTCACGCATACGAACGGGAACTAATTAAATTCATGTGAATTTATACGATGTCTATGGTACATCTTAATCTTCCTCGTGATTCGTCGGATGTACTATGCAATAATATTATCAGAATCGGATCTGATCGGTCGGTCGAACCGATTCGAGCGTCAATCGGTTCGATTAAAATCAGTCTAATCTAATGTTAAAAAAATCGGACGAACCGGACGAATCGCGGTTCGATCGGTGAACCGATCCAAATCAGTTCGATCTGATTCACTCTTTAAATAAAAAAATATAAAAATAAATATAAAAATATTTAGATATTTAAAATAATATTTATGTGTGAATAAATTATCTTATTATTATTAATTTAATATTATTTATTATTTTATTTTAGATATATTTGAAGTTTAAAATTTTAAAGGAGCATAGATGTCAATTGTGAGTGTGAAGATCAATGAAATATTATAAAATTTTAAGGTCAATTTATTTAAGTATGTTATTTTTATTTTTTTACTTATACAAGTTCATAATCATGATTAATAATTATGTACGTATATTTTTTTATTTTGATCATTATATCTTATTTTTTATTAACTTGGACTATAGAATCTAGTCGAATCATGTATCAATATTATAGTGATGTCACGGTTCAAATCTATTCGATTGAATAATCTAAAAGATTCGAACAAGATCAACTCATTTACCGATTCAGACACTAAGGGCGTCTTTGATACCCGAGTAGACGGGTGTCTTAATCGACCTCAAAAGGTCGATTGAGATACTCGACCCCGGTTACCGGGTTTATGTTAGGGGGAGGGCGAGCGGAGGTGGGGTCCATCGGTTAGCCGGTGTCGACTAACCGAGTGACCAAGCCGTTGTCAAAGACGCCCTAATCGATTAACATTATTACGGAGGGACGTGACTCAATGCTGGAAGACAGTGTAGCGTAGGCAAAGATCGTATAGCTACACCAGACTCCAACGTTAGTCGACAAATAAAGGAGGGGGCCGGGCGGGCAACTAATTAGACCCCCTCCCCCACCGGCAATCTCTTTCCCTCGTCTGCATGTCTCCGGTGCTCTTCTCCGAAGCCGACGCGGAGGGGAGTACTCTGCGGCAGCTGCCAGGGTTCGGTGGCTGTCGGCGGGCGCACACACGAGCCGTCCACATTGTGCGCGCGCGCGAGCCACGGGGCGCCCCCGTTTCTTCTCTTCCCACATGCAATTAATTTACCACGGGCGAACAGAGAGGCGAGCTCCAAGGCCCCGCCCTAACTGGCATGCAGGGTTTGACCGGACCGGATGGTGCATGTCGGCAGAAGGATCCGGTGGCCGGGTGGATTCATGGGTGCCAAACTCGATCGGACAGGTCATGCCTGTGCCTGCTTGTCTGATCCGGAGGATATGAGTGGTAGAGAGGAGAGGGCGGCGATCGAAGGGGAATCTTAATTCCTCTCGTGCAATGCATGCATGGACCATTCTCGTCAACCTCTCTCGTTGTCAATTAACCGTACATTAAACTCTGCTTTGGTACGGGCTTAACACACTTTTGACGTAACTCAACCCTATTTACTTTGGCGAGAGCAGAATTTGATAATTTACTTAAAAGTGTGATAAGTTATCTTAAGTCGGTTTAACTCATCCCACCTCCACAAGTGAGATATTTTAACCCAAGACCCTACCAAAGTAAAAAGACATAACCTAAGAATATATGAACCCACTTATATTTAATCGGGACATCTATAATACCGTACCAAAGCGGAGCAAGAGGCCTGGGGCCTCCTGTGCCCACGTCGGGCTGCATGAGAGGACTCTCTCCCACCCTCGTCGATCTCTCTTCTATCCCGTAAGAGATGAGGTAGGCTGTTGGGCGCGAGGGTGGGTGGGGGGAGGGGAGGGGCAGACACACACGTACATGAACGAACACCCTACAGGCTGTGCACTGTTTCTCTCCTTCTTCCCTCTTCACCTTGCGACGTCCTTGCTCCCTTTCCCTTCCTCACTTGGTAATCTCAGGGGGGAGGAGGGGCATTCTTCAAGTACTTTAGGGCCGCTTTGACACGGGGTTAGGATAACCCAGCGGATGAGAGATCAGAGAGCGGGGTCCACCGCTCTCTCCTCACACACAACCCGCTTAATCGGGGTCGGTTAACTTACTCGACCCTCCAGGGTCGAGTAAATTAACCGCAAGCAGTTAACAAATGGGGCCTTAGAGTGTGGATCTACGGGGTTGATTCTGATAGTCTATTTCCTTCTCTGTGAGAGAAACACTTTGTCCCGTCGGCCAAATAAATTAACCCCGGAGCTCCATTTCGATCTGAAGCATATTAATTTATTCGTGTTATTGTCTGTCACTTGGAGCCTTCTCGAGTCTGCCTTCCTCATGGACCATGTTCCACTAATTAATATTCCTCACTCCCCTAAAACCTGTTTTAATTCTCTACTGCCGTGTATATATAGTTCTTGTTAGAGTTTTTGCATGCACACCATCCTTCCTCAGGTGATGGCTAGCCACCAGTTTGAATTGCTGGCTTCCGGTTTCGCCGAGGTTGACAAAAAACCTCTTGCTGGCCCACGTGCGTTCGGCGCAGCTTCCTGTGACAGAGGAGGGGTTCTCCCCCAGTTGCTGTAGCTGTGGGATTCTGTCCACTGAGGACGTTTGCGTAGCCAGCTTGCCTGCAACCTTGTGGACCCGTTATTGTAAAGCGACCCATATCTCTCTCTCGCTCTCTCACACGAGTCCGGATCCTCTTAATGGAACAAGAAGATCCATCTGTTGAGTACTGATGCAAAATTCTAGGGAGTCAATTTTTTCTCTTCCTCTGATTTAATCAACATTAAAAGTTTAGGAGGTTGTTCTCCCACATTTTTCAATGTATGTAGTCATGCCATCTGTTTCTGCAGTCTATCTGTTACGTAAATGCTTATTTATAGGCTCTTTTATATAATAAAAATAATAGTATTCATATTTTCGGATACTATCCCATTCGTGTGTCCCGGTGTTTCTTTTTTTTTCTTTGCAATAGAATAGACCACGAGAGAGCTAAGAACAACACCTCTACTTAGAGCCGTCTCTAACAATCTGTGATATCAGAGCCTCATCAGATGAAAGTTGGGCGAGGGAGTTGACTTCAGAAGGAAGTTGTAAAGCCAAACGCCTGCAGGTCGTTGAAGAAGATTCACCCTTGTTCTTGAAACAAAAAAAGGGGTAAGTCTGTGTGTACACCAACTATTTGTTAAAAAGTTTGAAAGATGACCATGACCGGTAATGGAGGTGTTTTGAGTGTATCCCAACCTATGATTCCTATCTTTGATGGCAATGCTTATGAGCATTGGTGTATTAAGATGAAAACTATGTTTCTCTCACAAGATCCATGGGATTTGATAGAAGATGGCTATGTAGATCCACGTGCAGATGGAGAGGAGGTGAGATTCACTATAAGGAAGAAAGACGCTAAGGCACTGTTCTTCATCTAGCAAGCAATCCATGAGTCAATCTTTGCAAGGATTGCAACTGCGACAACTTCCAAAGAAGCATGGACAATTCTAAAGAATGAGTTTCATGGTTCGACAAAGGTAATCACTGTTAAACTTCAGTCCCTTCGTCGAGAATTTGAAACTCTTCTTATGAAAAATGGTGAATCAGCCCAAGATTTTCTGTCTAGAGTTACAAAGATAGTGAGTAACATGAAGTCTTATGGGGAAAAAATTTCTGACCAGACTGTAGTTGAAAAAATGTTGAAGAGTTTGACTCCAAAATTTGATCATGTTGTTGCTGCAATAGAGGAATCTAAAGAGCTGTCTAAACTTGTTTTTGATGAATTAATTAGTTCTTTACAAGCACATGAAGCAAGGTTGAACAGGTCAGCTAAAAAGATTGAAGAGAAGACTTTCCAAGCCACATCTGATTCTCAGGGGAAGAGAAACAAATCTGAAAACACAAGAGATCGAGGTGGTGGTAGAGGAGGATATAGAGGAAGAGGAAGAGGACGTGGCAGGTCCGGAGGGCAAAATGAGCAGAAGAATGTCACCAATGATCAAACGAACAATGGTGAGAAAGATAACAGTAATCTAAAAAATGTCCAATGTTATCATTGTAAAAATTTTGGTCACAAGGAAGCCTAATGCTGGAAGAAAGCAAAAGAGCAAGTTAATTTTACAGAAAATGAGGAGGATAAGCTATTCATGGCTTGCTCTTATTCTAGTTATGATTTAAGTGGTGTGTGGCTTCTGGATAGTGGTTGTTCTAACCATATGACAGGCATAAAAATCTTGTTTGATCAGACCATTGATGAATCTGTGAAGATGCAGGTCAGACTTGGAGATGACAAGCAAGTTAATGTGGAAGGAAAAGGAAGCATTATTGTCAAGACAAGTTCCGGTAAAGTGAAGTATCTCCATGATGTCTTTTATGTTCCTAACTTATCACACAATTTGTTAAGTGCAGGACAACTAATGAAGAGAGGTCACTCTATTTTGTTTGAGGATGATTGTTGCACTATCAGAAACAAGTCTGGTCACATAATGGCAAGTGTTAGCATGACAGAAAAAAGGATATTTCCACTTGAACTCTCTTCCATAGACAACCTTGCATTGGTTGTGAATGACAAAAATGAGTCACAGCCACTCACGATATGGACACTTAAATATGAAGGGCTTGTAATTGTTAAATAGGAAAGAGATGGTAATTGGGTTGCCAAAAGTAGATGTAACTGATGATGTATGTGAAGGTTGTGTCTATGGAAAATAAATTAGGAAGTCATTTCCTAGTGGAAATACATGGAGAGCTAAGACTTCCCTTGAACTAGTTCATGCAGATTTGTGCGGGCCTATGAGGACTGAATCACTGAGTACAAGTAAGTATTTTTTACTATTCACTGATGATTATAGCCGCATGAGTTTGGTTTATTTTCTAAAACAAAAATCTGAAGCTTTTGCTATGTTCAAAACATTCATGGCATTTGCTGAAAAATAAAGTGGGCAGGTCATAAAAATACTTCGAACTGATAGAGATGGTGAGTTTTTATCTAAAGAATTTGACTCATTTTGTGATGAGAATGGCATCTACGGGGAACTTACAGCTCCATACACACCGTAACAAAATGGTATCACAGAAAGGAAGAACCGGACAGCTATCGAGATGGATAGGTGCATGTTGAAGGTAAAAGGGCTTCCAAATGAGTATTGGGTAGAGGCAGTAGCAACAGCAGTGTACTTGCTAAATATCTCTCCCACGAAGGCTATACAAAACCGAACACCATATGAAGTATGGGGAGGTACAAAGCCATGGGTAAGTCATCTAAGGATTTTTGGGTCTATAGCTTATGCATTGATCAAGTCAGAAAGCAATGAAAAATTTGATAACAAATCTGAAAAATGCATATTCATAGGCTATAGTCCTAAATCTAAGGCTTACCGACTTTATAATCCTTTAGATGGAAGGGTGATTATTACCTGTGATGTTGAATTTGATGAAAATTCTTGTTAGGAGTGGAATGACAATAGAAAACATTTGATCAATGATCTGTCAAAGTCTAGTGGTGTCCAAAACAGTGAAGAACCACAATTAGATGATTAGGAACAACCAAGAAAGGAAAGATCTTTGAAGGAAATTTATGATTTCTGTAATTTTACTCTATCTGTTTTAGATCCAACTTGTTTTGAAGATGCAAAAAATAAAGAAGAATGGCAAGCAGCAATGAAGGAAGAAATGAAAGTCATAGAGAGGAATGAGACTTGGGAGCTAGTGAACAAGCCCCAAAACCAGAACACCATTGGGCTGAAGTGGATTTTTAAAACCAAATACAATTTGAATGGGAGCATCAAGACACACAAAGCACGCCTTGTGGCAAAAGGGTATACACTGAAGGAAGGTATTGATGTCTTAGAAACTTTTTCCCCTGTTGCACGGTTTGAAACAATAAGAACCATACTTGCAATATCAACACAAATAAAGTGGAATGTTTACCAATTTGATGTTAAATCAGCTTTTCTTAATGGTGATTTGAAAGAAGATGTGTATGTAGCTCAGCCCCAAGGATTTGTGATCAAGGGGAAGGAGGAAAAGGTCTACAAGTTGAGAAAAGCGCTCTATGGGCTTAAACAAGCTCCAAGAGCTTGGTACAACAAACTGGATGTATATTTCAGTCAACAAAACTTTGAGAGAAGTCTAAATGAGCCCACTCCCTGCATAAAGAAACAAGGTAAGGATAAATTTCTTATTGTGTGCGTTTATGTTGATGACATAACGTTTATGTTGATGACATAATATATATTGGAAACTCTTACTCCTTGATACAAGAATTTAGAAAATCCATGATGAAAAATTTCGAAATGGCTGATTTGGGACCGATGCATGTTTTCCTGGTGTGGACGCACTTTTCGGCACTTGTTATTCTCTTTTTGGTTTATTCGGTTTATTGAGTGCGTGGGCGTGCCAGTCACCGGAGTGACAATTTATTCGGGCTCCGAAGAGCCCATGGTGCGCTCGATCTGACTTCGTCAGACGATTGTGTAGTTCGTGTCGGGACCAAAACCCGCCGCGCCGTAAAGGTCGCGGCGTCATTTACATCCCCCATACGAGGGAACACCCTTGATTAATCGCCGAGATTCAGGGCCTCATGGCCAAGAAATTAATTGCATAAAAGGTCTATTAGGGAGCATCGAAATCCCCGTATGAGGGTGAGGAGAAAGCATTCGCGGTCATGTCGGTCACGTGCTGACCGTTTAATATTCGGACGAATGTCCAGCTCGGGAAAAGTGCGATTGTCGCAGGGAAAACCGGAGCATATGTATGCCAGGATATGGCAATTTATTGTTCAGAAGAACGGAAAACGTTCAGCTAAACCTCGGTCAGAGCGGACAGGAACCGGTAAATCTGTTGGCTCGGTGCAAGAGCAAGCTACGACCATACTGCGGTGGGCCCCCTGCGGTCGAAACAAGACTTGCATGGGCGTCATTAATATTTCCGGTGCCAAGGGGCGACGAGAGAATATCCCTTGAATTGGCTGAAAAAGTCCTGTGTCCGGAGAAGCGGGCGTTTGAAACATGTCGGTCATTCGGGAGACCGTTTAATATTCGGACGAGAGTCCAACTTGAGAATATTGTAATCATCGCGGGAGGACCTGAAACATGCGTATGTCGTGATACGGTAAATATATTATTCCGAGACACTGAAAACATTCGGTTAAATCTCGGCTAGGGTAGCAGGAAACCAATGAATTTGTTAGCCCGGTGTAAGATCGAGTCAGGACCATATCAGGGGCGCCTCCCGTGGTCCAAACGGGGCTTACGTGGGCATCATTAATGTTCCCGGTGACAGAGGGCAATGTGGGAGACGGGGCTGCAGTGTAGATTTTACCATCTTCTTTATCTGGGATTTTTAGCCGTAGGATTTGGTGCTGTTTATTCCCTTTCATGTATTTGTTCTGGATGACTTTTGTTTTATTTATTTTTTTATATATATTTTATTATTATTATGTTCTTCTTTCCTATTATTATTATTACCATTTCACATTTTTATTTGTTTCTTATGTATGTTCAGATTCGTTTATTTATCATGATTTTTATTAATTTATTATTATCATTATCATTATTGTTATCATTATATATTTTTGGAGAGAGAGCGGCCCATTGGAAGGCTAAAAAGGGTGTACCGCTGAAGGGCTGAGGAGCGTGCCGCTGAAGGACTGATGAGTGTGCCGCTGAAGGGTCAAAATGGGTGTACCGCTGAAGGGTATGGAGTGTGCCGCTGAGGGGCTAGGAGTGTGTACCGCTGAAGGGCTAGATGGGTGCACCATTGAAGGGCTGAAAGGGTGTGCCGCTGAAGGGCTAGGAGTGTGTCGCTAAA
This sequence comes from Amorphophallus konjac, assembly GCA_022559845.1. Classification (NCBI taxonomy): domain Eukaryota; kingdom Viridiplantae; phylum Streptophyta; class Magnoliopsida; order Alismatales; family Araceae; genus Amorphophallus; species Amorphophallus konjac. The sequence continues at coordinate 15,326 of JAHNEJ010000528.1, read as the reverse complement.
GGGCTAAGGGTGTGCCGCGGAAGGGCTAAAGGAGTGTGCCGCTGACAAGTTAGAAGGGTGTATCGCTGAAGGACTATGGAGTGTGCCGCTGAAGGAGTCAAATGGATGTACCGCTGAAGGGATGAGAAGTGTACCGGCGAAGGGCGATATGGAGCATGCCGCTGAATAGCCCTGAAGGGCGTACCGGCGAAGGCCACCGAAGGGCGTACCGGTGAAGGGCTAGCAAGGTGTGCCGGTGAGGGACTAGCAAGGTGTGCCGGTGAAGGCCCTCTCTCCCTCTAGTTATTTTAAGGCTTTTCTTTTCTTCTTTTCTGATCTTCATTGATCTTGTATGGGTTTCTTCTCTTCTTCTCTTGATTATCTTTCATTCTTTCTCCCATGAGGGCGAACGTTCAAGTTGTTAGTTGTTATTCGGTTCGGCTCTCTTTGTGTTGATTACAGTTCCCTCGTCTCGGTTGAAGTGTTTTACCGTTGTTCTTTTTGTTTGTTTGTCGCTTTCTTTTAGTCTTTTATTATCGTTTCTAACAAAAATTCGGCAGCACCTCCCCTTGACCCGAGCGTAAGGGAGGTATAGGGAACGCGCCCACAAGGAGTGGCGGAACCCGACAACTGGAGGTGGGCGCCCGAGAGCAGCAACACATTTAATAAAACTTCGGAAAACTCGGAGGCGACAGTGAGCGAGAGACTGTTCTAAGACTGGCTAGGGGGTGCACCGGGTAAGAAGGAGGCCAGGGACGTGCCGGTGGAGGCCATCAGGACCATGCCGGCGAAGGGCCTGACTGGGGCGTGCCGCTGGGGCACAGCTAGGGTGTGCCGCTGAGGGCGCGATCAGAGTGTGCCGTTGAGGCACCATTAGAGTGTACCGCTGGAGGCACAATTGGGTGTGCCGTTGAAGGCATGCGGAGGGCGCCGCTGAGGGCGCCCAGGGGTGAGCGAAGGCATAAAAAATGCCCGGGAAGAAACAAACCCTAACAAAAGGAGAAAGGGAAAGGGGGGAAGGACGTGAAACACCGAGCGATGCAAACACGGAAGAAATGCTGGAGGAAGACGTCCAAAAATATTGGCAAGACTTCTATTTCTATTCTTACAAGAAAAGTGTCCCGAGAGGACTAATACATTGCAACACCGACAAAATAGGCAGACTTAAGGAAAGAAAAGAGAGAGAAAGAAAAAAGAAATACAATGGGGGAACGGAGCGTGGACTCCTCCCCGGACTTCTCTCTCTCTCTCTCGCTTGCTCTTCTTCTCTTCCTCTCTTCACACAGTGTTGCGGTGGGTGGAGCGACGAGCTCCTCTTCTTCCCTTCTTCTTCTTCTCTTCTTCTATTCGCACGGACGGCGGTGGCGGGTGGACGCAGCAGCCAGGAGGGGGGGGAGGCGGAGCCTCCCCTCCTCTTCCTTTTTCTCTTCTTCTCTTCTCTTTTTTTTTCTTCTGCGTGTCTGTGTCTCTCTGTTCCTTCTCCGTTCTCTTCTCCTCGCAGCGAAGAAGAGGGGTTTTTTATACCCCGGGCAGCGGGAGCCTCCGAAGGCGGGAAGCGCTCGACGGGCATTTAATGGGAGTTGACTCCCTTGTCTTGGGTGGCAGGGGAGTAGGCAGCGTGGCCCTCTCCCCGAACGACACCTCAGCAAGTCCACTGCGTGCCAAGAATCCATAGGGCATGGACGTAAGATTTCGTCTGCCGGAATGTGCCGTTGAAGAGCCTGAATGGCGTGCCGCTGGCGGGCCAAACAGACGTGCCGTTGAACGACACGGCAAGCGTGCCGCTAAAGAGCGCAAAGGGCATGCCGGCGAAGCGCAGCAAGGGCGTGCCGCTGAAGGGGCACTAAGGCGTGTCGATGAAGGTTGCCCAATCGTGCCGTTAAAGGGGGCAAATAGCATGCCGTTGAAGGCCCAAGGGAGTGTGCCGCTGAAGCTCCATGAAGGCGTGCCGTTGAAGCTTGCTTGGGAAGCTCCATAGGGTGTGCCGTTAAAGGCCCCTTGGGTGTGCCGTTGAGGCTCAGGGTGGGCGTGCCGGTGAAGGCACTTCATAGTGTGCCGCTGAAGGGCATGGAAAGTGTGCCGTGGAAGGCACTTTCATAGTGTGCCGTTGAAGGGCACAAAAGTGTGCCGTGGAAGGGCCAACGGGGTGTGCCGCTGGAGGCTTCTCCATGGGTGTACCGCTGAACACCCCTGCGGGTGTGTCGCTGAAGGCCAAAGGGGCGTGCCGCTGCAGCCCTTGGGGGCGTGCCGCTGAAGCCCTTGGGGGCGTGCCGCTGAAGGCCAATAGGCTATGCCGCTGAAGGCCCTTGGGCGATTTTGAGCCCGTTGTGAGCACGATTTGTGGCCCATCTGATTTTCTTCGAGGCCCATGGATTGCGGGGCTCTTGGTGGCCGATTTCTCTTCATAGTTGTGATTCCGGGGATGGCTTCACGGAAGTGTGCATATTTGGGGAGTCCGGACGACCAGTCTCTCCGGGGCTTCTTCGCTCGGCGCCGTTGTTGATGCGAGGCCGGGCAGGACATCTGGGTGTATATTTTTCGGTGTCCACAAATGCCCCCCACCCACGGGTAGCGCAGGCGAAGGATGAGCCGGGCGGTGCCCGCGGGTGCACTGGTCTCTTTTTCTCTTCGTCGGTGCCGACTGGGTGTCGGGAGCCGCCGTGGTATGTTGGTCTCTTCTTCTCTTTGTTAGTGCCGACGGGGTGTCGGGCATTGACATGGTTTACTTGTTCTCTTCTTCTCTTCGTCAATGCTGACAAGGTGCCGGGGAACCGACGTGGTTTGTTTGTCTCTTCTGCTCTTCGCCAATGCCTAACAGGGTGTCGGGCGTTGGTCTTTTCTTCTCTTCGCTAGTGCCGACAGGGTGTCGGGCGTTGACATGGTGTGTTGGTCTCTTCTTCTCTTCATCAGCGCCAACAGGGTGCTGGGAGCTGATATGTTGGTCTCTTCTTCTCTTCGTCAGCGCCGACGGGGTGTCGGGTGTTGACATGGTGTGTTGATCTTTTCTTCTCTTCGTCAGCGCCAACAGGGTGCTGGGAGTTGATATGTTGGTCTCTTCTTCTCTTCGTCAGCGTCGACGGGATGTCGGGAGCTAACCTGATTTGTCGGTCTCTTTGTCTCTTCGTCAGCGTCGACGGGGTGTCGGGAGCTGACCTAGTTTGTTGGTCTCTTTATCTCTTCGTCAGTGCCGACGGGGTGCCGGGAGCTGACTTGGTTTGTTGGTCTCTTTGTCTCTTCGTCAGTGCCGACGGGGTGTCGGGAACTGACATGCTTTGTTGGTCTCTTTGTCTCTTCGTCAGTGCCGACAGGATGCCGGGAACTGACCTAGTTTGTTGATCTCTTGGTCTCTTCGCCAGTGCCGACAGGGTGTCGGGAGCTGGCCTGGTTTGTTGTCTCTTTGTCTCTTCGTCAGTGCCGACAGGATGCCGGGAACTGACCTGGTTTGTTGATCTCTTTGTCTCTTCGTCAGTGCCGACGGGGTGTCGGGAACTGACATGCTTTGTTGGTCTCTTTGTCTCTTCGTCAGTGCCGACAGGATGCTGAGAACTGACCTGGTTTGTTGATCTCTTGGTCTCTTCGCCAGTGCCGACAAGGTGTCGGGTGCTGGTCTGGTTTGTTGTCTCTTTGTCTCTTCGTCAATGCCGACAGGATGCCGGGAACTGACATGGTTTGTTGATCTCTTGGTCTCTTTGCCAGTGCCGACAGGGTGTCGGGAGCTGGCCTGGTTTGTTATCTCTTGGTCTCTTTGTCAACGCCGACAGGGTGCCGGGAGCTGACCTGGTTTGTTGGTCTCTTTGTCTCTTTGTCAGCGTCGACAGGATGTCGGAGACTGAAGCAGCATGTTGGTCTCTTTGTCTCTTCATCAGCGCCGACTGGATGCCGGGAATTGAAGCTGTATGTTGGTCTCTTCATCAGTGCCGACGGGGTGTCGGGAACTGAAGCAACACATTGGTCTCTTCATCAGTGCCGACGCGGTGTCGAGAACTGAAACAACATATTGGTCTCTTCATCAGTGCCGACGGGGTGTCGGGAACTGAAGTAGCATATTGGTCTCTTAGTCTCTTTTTCTTTCTTTCCTTCTCTCTTTTCTCTTCTTCTCTTCCTCTTTTTTTTTTCTTCTCTCCTTTTTTGTCATCTCTCTTTTTTTGTCCTTTTTGTTGTTATTTTTTTTTGTTTCTTCTCTTCTTCCCTTCTTTCCCCTTCTCTTTTTTTTTCTCTCTTTTTTTTGAAGAACTCCGGGTGGCTGTCGGCGTGGATGCCAATGATATAAGAGTTGTAGGCACAGCGGCCGATAATTGAAAGCTGTTGGCATAGGAGCTAATAATTGAAAAGATGTCGACCCGAAGGCCGATGATTGAAAGCTGTCGGCTCAGGGGCCGATAATTGAAAAGCTGTCGGCTCAGGGGCCGATTATTAAAAAGATGTCGGCTCAGGGGCCGATGATTGCAAAGCTGTCGGCTCAGGGGCCGATAAGAGAGGCCAACATAGCCATGGCTGGAAGCGGGCTGCGGGAGCCGAAGTTGGGAGATTAAGGAGAAGCGGGCTGCAAGAGCCGAATTTTGGGAAGCAGGCCGTGGAGGTCGAAACTGGAAAGCGGGCCGCAAGTGCCGAATTCTGGGAAGCAGGCTGCAAGAGCCAAAATTGGGAGGCGGGCTGCAAGAGCCGGAATTGTGAGAATAACGGGCCGCGAAGGCAAGAGGTAGGCCACGGGGGCCAAGGTTTGGCTCTACGAGCCATAGCTGGGACGTAGGCTTCGACAGTCGAAATTGAGTTTATTGTAGACACAAATTTTTATTATTTATTATTTTTTTATTATATTTCCTTTTATTCAAGCATGCAAGCATTCATTAGCAGGCATAACATAAATATAAGTAAGGCGGCTCCCTCTATAGGGGATAGGATAGGGACATCGCCCATAATTCGTAGATGCGGTGCGGGCCGCGAGGCACCATTGAGGGGTGATGCTGTAATGCCCCGGATTTTTCGGATATTTTTTCGGATCATTTTAGCGGGTCTCGGAGTGTATTTTGTGCTTTACACGTGTTTTTCCCTGATGTGCCTTCGGAACTTTTTGCAGGGCAAACCGTGGCGTTCTACGACTCCGGGACAGTACCACTGCGTTGTGCTCCTCCCGAGGATCGCGGAGGTAATTTTTCGTAATTTTCTGAATTTATCGAATTTTTGGGTTTTCCTATATATACTAACCCTTTCCTCTCTCCCCCTCTCATTCTCTCTTTCTCACTCTCTCTCTTCTCTCACGCCCTCTTTCTCCCCTCTCTTCTCCGGCGGCCGATGGAACGAGGCGGGGGCGAGGCGGAGGCGGCGCGGGCGAGGATGGGCGAGGATCGAGGCGGTGGAGGCGCGTGGGAGCTCGTGGCGCGGTCGCGAGCCGGTGAGGGTTTTACGGCGTTTCTTCGCGGTTCGGCGAGCTCGGGGCGCGAAATCTTCGGTGGAGGTAAGGTGATGGTTCCCCAGCTCGTGCACTTCCTTTCCCGCGAATTGCGTAGGCCGTGGTGAGCCGAGCGGGTGGAATCGGGGTTTTTGGGCAAAACCCATGTTTTAGGGCTTGTGGGCCGATCTCTCGTTTCAGTGCGTTCTAGGCCGATCCGAGGCCGTAGATGTATGCTAGGGGCTTCTGGGGAGCTTCCCCCTTGTTTCCCCCCTCTCCTGTGGAGGTATGGGGGCGTGGGACGAGTTTTGGGTCGTTTCCTGCCGTAGCGTTCTCGGAAGGAAGTGACGGTCCTTCCAGTGGCCGTCACTTGGTGTAACGCGCCTAGATAGGGCCGTTACATTCCCCTTTTGTTGGCCTTGGTGGTCTATGGGTGTGACGGTCCCACGATAGACCGCCAGGTGCTGTGACGCACCAGGGCCAGACCGTTAGAATCTTTTCCGTTAGTTTTCGGGTCAGGCGTGTGACGCACCAGGGCTGGCGCGTCACAGCCTTGTGACGCCCCAGGGTGGGTGCGTCACATTCCCTGTTACCCAGCTGAGGGCTGGGGGTGTGACGGTGCCCTCTGGACCGTTACATGCTTGTAACGCGCCCAGGGTGGGCCGTCGGAGCCGTTTTTTATCCGTTGGGGAGGGCAGCGTGTGTGACACGCCAGGCCAGACGCGTTACATCCGTGTAACGCGTTGGGGCAAGCGCGTTACATCCTGCTTTCACACTGAGAGCGTGAGGCGTGTAACGCACCAGGGCAAGCGCGTTACATTCGTGTAACGCGCTGGGCCAGGCGCGTTACATCCTGTGTTTCTTTGGGGCCGTGTAACGGCCTGTGTTAGGCCGCCAGGTGGATGTGACGGTCTCGCCTAGACCGTTACAGCCCTGTGACGGTCTAGGGCTAGACCGTCAGGCTTTGTATCATTCCGAGGCGAGTTTTCGTGTTCTCCGCCTTGCTCCGCGATGTGTGGATCCCCGGTCGACCCGGTTGGGACCCAGTGGTCGACTGGCGGTCTCGTGAGCGCCAGACACCCATGGGTTTCTGTGTCCGTATTGTGAGGGTGTCTGGAGGACCGTGTTACCTCGATTAGCGTACCCGTAGGTGTGGTGGGTCCGGGTGACCCCATGTGTCCCGGGCTTTCGTGTTACGCTTGATCGAGTCACCGTGTGTCGGTGTGTGTGCGGTGGGGTCTCCCCCGCATGTCGTGGGTTTTCTTTGGAAGGCAATTCCCATGTGGGCCATGTGTTGGCCTTGGACTGCGAGTCCAGTTATCCGGCCTGGGGCTGGAGGTTTCCCGCTTGTTTCAAGATGGGAAATCGTCGTGGTGGCTTGTGTGCTGCCCTGGGAATCGTGCTTCTGTGTTTTCCGTGTGGCCCGTGTGAGTGGCCTTTGTCCCTTGCGTTCCCTTCCCAAGGGAATGGTCTTGGCAACTCGTGAGTTGTCTCGGTACTTGTGCTACCGTGGTTTTAGACCTAGAGATTGGACTAGATTGACGGCCTTGTGCTGTTGCGTACAACGGTCTTGACCCCGAGTCTTGCGACTCAAGGACCGTTGGCTCTAGAGGACTGTCCAGAGTCCAGTGACTTAGCGTCACTTGGGTTTTCTCGACTTTCGCGCAGGCTGCGTGCGTGACCGTGGACTGCAAGTCCTGTTTCTTCTCCGACTGTGGTCACCGTGCGACGGGGCTGGTGTGTGGGGTGATTCCCACACGTTGTCGGATTCGGACGTTGTTTTCCGTTGACTCGAGAGTCTACTCCTTCAGTGACCCTCCACTAGTCGTAGCCCACCAGTACGAGGTGCTGGTCTCACCTGGGAGTGGTGTACGGGCACCCACCTGTCGAGACGGTTTGTGGACCGGTTACCGTAGGCCCCTCGTCCCATCAGAGTCCAGTGCCAGGGGAAAACCGGTCAGAGGGCCAGACCTAGGACGCGTGGTCTGTGTGTGCACACGTGGTTGGGGGCGGTTTGACCCACGTCGACGGGCATGACCCCACTAGTCACTTGTTGTGGTTACTTGTACGGTGTTCGCGCCTCGGGTAGGACCTACCACGTCAGGCGGTTCACCTGCGGTGCGGTGTAAGACGTCAGGGGACGCTACCGGCTGTGCTTCTAGTGGGTGGTACTCCTGTCGAGTACGGAGTGACAGACTGTCAGTCTCTGTGTCTTTGACCTTCGGGTTTTCGGTCGTGTCGACCGTTGAGTCCTTCGGCTGTTTTGCCGTGGCGCGTGTGTTGGTCTTCGCGTCGTGAGTCTAACGCTAGTGGCTTTACCGAGGTTGGGTCTTGTTGTGCGGTACCCGCGATCGGATGGTCGGGGTTGCACCTTGGACAGCGTGTCCAGGTCGGCTGTGTCAGGGGGACAGGCCTCTGCGGCATGGTTGCCGTGTGTTGTTACTTCGGTAGGCGGTACTAGCGTGGTTTGGTAGCTTCGACTGCGTGTTCGAGGTCTGCCTTCTGGCAGTAGGAGTAGCTGTAGTGCCGAGTTTTTGACCGGCCACCGGTTTGCTGTTCCTGCTGTAGTTGTAGCTCTCCTTTTCGCTACCACCGTTGTTTCCGGTTGGGGTTCCGTGGGATCCCTGCTGAGTCTCTGTTTTGGAGACTCATTCCCTACTTTTCAGGTGTAGCGGTTCTTCCTCGTGGTTCGAGGGTGCGGAGCGGAGGTTCTCAGTTGCCAGCCCGCCGGGCCGAGTGTTCACTTGGCATGTGGTACGTTTTTACTGCTTTAGACTGTACTTTCTGTTGGACTGGACTCTGTTGTAGCTGTTGCTGTTCTTTCTTTCAGCTTGTTGTTGTTGGTTGTCCTGCTTTATTTTCTATTTCTTTGTGCCTCCACACTCCTTTTAGCCCTTCCGAGCCCTCCCGGCTCGTGGGCGGCGGTGCGAGTCTCGGGTTATCGGGCCTTCCCGGTAATCGGATTCTCGGGTCGTTACAGCTGGTATCAGAGCGGTGGTTGTGGACGTACATAGGAATTCGAAACGTTGCAGTGATCAGAGTCCGTAAGGTCCAGTACAGTCGGCAGCTGGCTTAGGGTTTTGTGCTTGTTTTCCGCCTTGTTTCTCGCTTGAGAGCTTGAGTGCGCTGTGCGGCGCTGTGAAGGTGGTTGCTGTCCGCGGCTTTCGTGCCAGCATGGGGTCTAAGGATCGAGGTCGAGAGTCTTCTCCCTCATCGGTGGTGGCCCTGGTTGTGCTGCGTTGGGCAGAGGTTGCTGGCAGGCGTGAGCTCGTGGTGCTGCGTTCGAGGAACCTGCAGCGTGGTCAGGTGGCTGATGCGGACTGTTCTTGGTTAAGTGGCCGTGAGCGTGCTCTGAGGGAGCTGCTGTCGGTTCTTGGTCACTCCGGCTTGAGGTTTGTCCAGCTCCTGAGGTGTTCTGATCGAGAAGTGTGCTCCGGTGAGCGGAATATCTTCTCGGTGAGCTACTGTTTCGTCGAGCCTGATGTTTTTGTCATGCTCTGTGGCGTCAGAAATGACGTGTCGGTCCCGATTGTTCTGCTGATTTCGAGGCAGGATTTGGCAGAGATGTCCCTGTAAGTCTTTGCTCATGCGCTCTTGTGTGCGATTGGGTTGTGTTCGCCGTGGAGTTGGCTTGAGAGGTGAAGGCTCCGCGGCGAGTTCGGGACTCGAGGATGAGCGTCGGCGGTGGTCGTTGTGGCTCGTGTTGCGGCTCTTGGCGTGGTGTGTTGCAGTTCGAGGAATTGCAGCAGTGGTGCATCGAGAGATGCTGTGCTTGTGGTCCGACGTGACACTCGTCGAGTGTGTCGGAGGCGCTGACCTGATGGAAGCGGTGGTTTTCCTTGGTGCTGGATGGTGCTGTTTCCAGCGTGCGCGAGGTTTGAGGTCAAGTTAAGCGTGGAGTTCTTCCGTTGGTCGGAAGTGCGTTTGGTCTCCCCTTTGGTTGGAGAGATTGTGTTGGGTTAAGGATCGTCGTCTTGCATTGCGTGTTCGGATTGGTTGGCCTTGTGTGCCATGGAGTCCGTGCGAGACGTGTTCCTTGTTTGGCAGGGTGGTTGCCTGTGAGAATTCGTGCCCATTCCCTTGTCGTGTGAGGGTGCTGGCGCTGTTCCGGAAGGACGAGTGCTAGTTGGGTGGTGCTTGCTTTCTCGGCTGTGCGCGCGAATCTGAGTGCGCAGCGGAAGCGTGGTGGGCTTGTGACCCACTAGTTCAGGATCGTAGCGTTGGTTGCTACTGGCGGATTCCTGAGTTCGCGTTGAGCATCGGAGGATGGGTTCCTCGGTGTGAAACGTGTTGTTGCCGTGCCGTTGCTCGAGAAGTCGTGGTTGTTGGCACTGGCAGGATGGAGTGTTGGGAAAAGTGCTGGCTAGTGCGTCGCATGAGTACCCTGTTCCTGTGTTGGAAGCTGTGTCAGGCGTCGGTGTTGGACCTGGATGAGGTTGTTGAGGATGTCGCCTGACGGAGGTCGAGGACGTGTTGGTCAGAGTCGGTGGCTTGGTGTCCGACTTGTGTTCCCAGTCGTGTCCTCGGATGAGATCATTTTTGGGGAAGTAATCTCTGGCAGGCTGTGGGCTCCCGTTGGTTCTACAGTCTTGTCGGATTGTGGCGGTAAGATGTTTGTTGCTTGGGGACCCGTGAGCTCTGTTCAGGTGGTGTCCCGTGGCTCTGTGGTAAGGGCGGAATCGAGATTGGCGGGTGTCCACTTGGATTGATCGAAGGATTAGATGAGACCAGATGGATGAGTGACGCCTTAGGGCGGAGGCCTTTTGTGAGATTGGCGTCGGTTGGTGGTCCTTGATAGGACGTTGGGGTCGCAAAGTTATCCCTGGTTTGGTGACTAGCATGGGGTGGTTCCCTATAAGTCTGAGTCCCGTGAGGTGATGACTGAAGATGCCAGGTTCTATCTTTTGGTTTCGTCGTGCTTCCCGAGAGGGTCGAGTTGGCGAGTAGTTGGTGACCAGTGGATGGTCTTTTCAGAGACAGAAGTTGCTGGTTGTTGGGGCTCGAGCGTGGCGAGAGCCGTGTGCCAGCGAGACCTTTGGTGGTCGTTTCTGTGATGTGCCTTTCCGGATGGGATCTGGGCTTTGTCGAAGTTTGTCTTCTGACGAGAGTTGGCACGGTGTTGTATCTGGCTTTCGGCTTGCCATGTGTGAGGTGTTTCTTGGTGTTGAGCCGATGAGCTAGTTGCGGTCTGTTGAGATGGCTGCTTGAGCCGGTGGAGGCTCTATTTTGGTTGCTCCCTCGAGGAGGGCGTGCGACCTATCAGCTGGCTGCGAAGCTGATGTGCGATTTGTCTGCTGACCATTGGATGGATCAGTAGTTGTTTCTCGTGTCGAGGGTTGTGATTCCTCAGTGAGCAAGATCGTGGCTGCGGTGCCATGATGGATTCTTGCGTTGTCTGAGGTGATGCCGGACTGTGTCCTTTGCTATATGCCTTCTCTGTTGGCCTGTGTGCTCGGCGCGAGGAGCGAGGTGTTGCTTGTGATTATATGTCTGGCTGTGTCCCTCAGGACCGGTGTTTTCGTGAGAACCGAGATTTTCTGTGCTGGGGCTCTGACAGCGTGTCAGTTGGTTCAGCGTTCTTCCCCTGTGACTTTGTGCTAGGTCCTGAATTTCGAGGACGAAATTTCTTAACGGGGGAGGGCTGTAATGCCCCGGATTTTTCGGATATTTTTTCGGATCATTTTAGCGGGTCTCGGAGTGTATTTTGTGCTTTACACGTGTTTTTCCCTGATGTGCCTTCGGAACTTTTTGCAGGGCAAACCGTGGCGTTCTACGACTCCGGGACAGTACCACTGCGTTGTGCTCCTCCCGAGGATCGCGGAGGTAATTTTTCGTAATTTTCTGAATTTATCGAATTTTTGGGTTTTCCTATATATACTAACCCTTTCCTCTCTCCCCCTCTCATTCTCTCTTTCTCACTCTCTCTCTTCTCTCACGCCCTCTTTCTCCCCTCTCTTCTTCGGCGGTCGACGGAGCGAGGCGGGGGCGAGGCGGAGGCGGCGCGGGTGAGGACGCGGGTGAGGATGGGCGAGGATCGAGGCGGTGGAGGCGCGTGGGAGCTCGTGGCGCGGTCGCGAGCCGGTGAGGGTTTCACGGCGTTTCTTCGCGGTTCGGCGAGCTCGGGGCGCGAAATCTTCGGTGGAGGTAGGGTGATGGTTCCCCAGCTCGTGCACTTCCTTTCCCGCGAATTGCGTAGGCCGTGGTGAGCCGAGCGGGTGGAATCGGGGGTTTTGGGCAAAACCCATGTTTTAGGGCTTGTGGGCCGATCTCTCGTTTCAGTGCGTTCTAGGCCGATCCGAGGCCGTAGATGTATGCTAGGGGCTTCTGGGGAGCTTCCCCCTTGTTTCCCCCCTCTCCTGTGGAGGTATGGGGGCGTGGGACGAGTTTTGGGTCGTTTCCCGCCGTAGCGTTCTCGGAAGGAAGTGACGGTCCTTCCAGTGGCCGTCACTTGGTGTAACGCGCCTAGGTAGGGCCGTTACATTCTCCTTTTGTTGGCCTTGGTGGTCTGTGGGTGTGACGGTCCCACGATAGACCGCCAGGTGCTGTGACGCACCAGGGCCAGACCGTTAGAATCTTTTCCGTTAGTTTTCGGGTCAGGCGTGTGACGCACCAGGGCTGGCGCGTCACAGCCTTGTGACGCCCCAGGGTGGGTGCGTCACATTCCCTGTTACCCAGCTGAGGGTTGGGGGTGTGACGGTGCCCTCTGGACCGTTACATGCTTGTAACGCGCCCAGGGTGGGCCGTCGGAGCCGTTTTTTATCCGTTGGGGAGGGCAGCGTGTGTGACGCGCCAGGCCAGACGCGTTACATCCGTGTAACGCGTTGGGGCAAGCGCGTTACATCTTGCTTTCACACTGAGAGCGTGAGGCGTGTAACGCACCAGGGCAAGCGCGTTACATTCGTGTAACGCGCTGGGCCAGGCGCGTTACATCCTGTTGTAGACACGCCATTCCTGACGTCTCCTGAGAAAATCTCATATTACTAGACAACACCCCGCGACGGCTTACGCGTTTCGAATCACTTGAGTGCTTCCTTTTCTTGAGTCTTCTTCCGCCCTTTTCGGCATCCGGAATCGTCTCGTCACGGCATTCGGACGACATCAATACCAGTCAAACGCATCGGGAGCTTCCGGAATCAGAAAGGGGGTCTACCGGGCGACCGCCGACGCCAGATCCAAGGACCCGGGTGGGTCTTAATGGGGGCGTCCAGGACCCTGGACGCCCCCATGATTTTATTTTATTTATTTTTTCCAGGACCCAAAATTAAATAAAAAATAAAATAAAAAATATATATAATAAATTAATGGAGGCGTCCAGGTCCCTGGACGCCTCCATAAAAACAAAATATATAAAATATATAAAATGCCAGTTGGCATACAAAAAAACAAAAAATAATAAAATATATATTAATTGAGGCGTCCAGGCCCCTGGACGCCTCCATAAAAACAAATAAAAAATAAAAATGCCAGCCTTGGCATAAAAGACAAAAGAAAAAAATAAAAAATAATATAATTTTGGAGGCGTCCAGGCCCCTGGACGCCTCCATCAATTCCCTCACGGGCGCCGCCCACCGAACGACGGTTTGTCGTGTGTGAAAAAAGCCAAAATATAGAGACGTCCGGTCAACTGGACGCGCCCATTTCTGAATCACGAGGCGCCGCTCACAAAACCACGCGTTGTACCGAACCGCGTGCGACCGTCGTCGGTTTTCGGTGGACCTGCTTGGGGCGTCCGGGACCATGGACGCCTCCACAAAAGTATTCCTAAAAAAATCAATAAAAATAGAATAAAATATTATTTCGGCCCTGATGGAGGTGTCCAGGGTCCTGGACGCCTCCACCCTCCGGAGCTCTATAAATAGAGCCCCACCCCCTCAGTTCTAGGGGAGCTTCTAAGTGATCCGATAGGCTGCCGGAGCCCAGAGGCTACGGAGTCATTTTCTAACCCGTCGGGTCTTTTGTAGGTGGTGGTTCTGCCGGCTTCTCGGGTGCCCACGCTCGCGAGAGGAAGGTCGTCTTCATCCACCGCGCTTCCACGTCGTCCCCACGCTGCCGGAGCTCCGCCGGATTTCACCCTCGGCTCATCCAATAAGCCTTTTCTTCCCCTTTTTCTCCATAGTTCTTTACATTCATCATATTGCATCCTCTATCCCCCTTTACAAGGGCGCCTCTTCTCTTATACTTCTTGCATCCATCATCTCATTTTCCTCCTACTCGAGTCCGAGAGGGGTTTAAAAGATAACACCAACCAGGTGTGTGTCTTGCCATCATTTCGTTATTTTTACCGCAAGGATTTGAATACTACACCTCCATCTTTCTAATCCACTTGTCATTTATTTGTTGTTGTTTTGCAAGGGTACCCGAGGAAAGCCCTCTCCGTCGGCCGGCCGGAAGGAGAGGAAGAAGCAACCCGCCATCTCCCGCTCTTGAGGTAGGCGCGATCACCTTCTTATTTTGGGGTCTTTTGGCCCCTGGCGATCACATCTTGTCATCGAGGCCGCGGCGAGTGACTTCCCCAATGGCCGTTTAAATTTCTGTTTCCTATATTCTCTTTATATTTTGTTATATTCTGCTTATATCATCGAGGCCGCGGCGAGTCACTTCCCCAATGGCCGTTTAAATTTCTATTCCTATAATCTCTTTATGTTTTGGTATATTCTGCTTATATCATCGAGGCCGCGGCGAGTCACATCCCCAATGGCCGTTTAAATTTCCGTTCTTACATTCTCTTTATATTCTGTTATATTCTGCTCTTATCATCGAGGCCGCGGCGAGTCACTTCCCCAATGGCCGTTTAAATTCCCGCTCTTTGTATCTTCTTCATATTCTGTCATCTTATTATCTGCTCATATTCTCGAGGCCGCGGCGAGTCACTTCCCCAATGGCCGTTTCAATTCTTGTTATTTAATTTTTGCACCATTCCCGTCCCCCCGAGGCCGCGGCGAGTCACTTCCCGCTATGGCCGTTTAACCCCCATATTTTGCTATATCACACTTGTCCCGCTCGCCCCGCCGGAGCAATCTCCCGTGGTGGCCCCTTCTCTCTTTCCTCTCATTTTGTGTTGCAGCAAACAAAACAAACAAAAAAGAGGGAGCCCGCGCGCTCTCCGCTTCTTCCTCCTCCCCGCTCTTCCCGGAACCGCGTGACGTCGCTCACAGATTGGCGATCACGGTGGGACGTCTACTGCTTCCTCTCGGCTACCCTTGCAAGTTCGGCACCACCCGTGCCTCTCCACCTTGGCGCCCACGCGCGCCCCCGTTGTGCTCACGGCAGCACCGTCAGTTCTGATTGGTTCTTTGTTTATTATATGTTTGTTATTTCTGTTGTTTTCCCACTCCATATATCTGTCAGCATTTCATTGCATACATCCATTCCTCTTTTCTATCTTTTTTTTCATTTTTTTTTGAGGATCACCCTTTCCCGGTGAAGGAAGGACTCTCCGTTTGGGAATTCCTCTCAACGGACTAGAATCTCCTACACTGGGACCTCCGTAAGTCCCCGACATCGAAGAATCTCCTCTTCGTTCACTGGGCTGGTTGTACCATTGAAGTTCCCCGAAGTTAGTCATTTCATTCGTGGTGAGACGAGAGACCCTAGCTGACACGGCGGTGAAACAAAAATAAACTAGGGTCCCTATCTTGTGTGAACTTCGGATCTCGCTAAAAATACAAAAAAAAATCATCAAAATCAAAACACAAAAAAGGGCGTAAAAGCATCCACTTGTTTGATAATCTCTGCTACATACTTGCTAGTGTATGTTTTTGCGTTCTGGGAAAACTGTGAGCATGTCTCACGAGTCTTCTGAGGAGAACCACCCTAGTCGTGGTTTGATAGCCGACCCGCGAGTCTATGCTATGGACTCGGGTCCTTCTCATGACCCCTCGCATGAGGTGCATGTTACTGCCGGGGACACGTCCCCGCCACAGGATATCACTTCCTTACTGGGCGTCCTCGCCAATAC